>OY987258.1:24896223-25321220 GCA_963920725.1 Rhamphomyia laevipes | reverse complement strand
ATTTTTGCTATGCTTTTGTTAATAAAATTGATATCATAGTGGGAGCAATTACGAATTAAATTTTATAAAAATTCATATAACACAAAACTAATTGGACATAAAAAAATGTTATTATTTGAATTTGCACTTATTGGACATTACTATGCTAATAAAAAAATTGTGTTAATGTAATTTTATATGCTTTTAACCCTGGTGAGAGTACACTACTTACTTCAGATCATAATTTAATATTTATATTTATATAGAAAAATATTGTTATATTTTACACTGTCAAAAAAATTGTTAAATTTAATTTAATTATAATTTAGAGTTAATTCCAATTATGAAATTTCCATTCTTAATTAGTTTGATTACTAAAGTGTTACCTACTATTTGGTAAACAAAATTATGGCGCCAGGAATACCAGCGAAAAATATTTCAGTTAAAAATAGAAAATGATTGATCATACAAATTTTATAACTGAAGCTCCTTTTCAAGCAGGTCCTTGAAACTAAATGATAAAAAAAAACGATAAATATTTTTGACAACCAGTTTTTTTTATAAATAGAAGACAATAAAAAGTTGGTAGGAGAGGTGGTTGATAAGTAGCGTAAGTAATGTCCTATGTAATAGTCATTTCAATTTTTACTACAATTTGGCATGGATCTCCTTTTTAGACGTTTGAAGAATTTCAGTCCATAATCAAAAAAATTTATTACATTTTTATTAAAAATTGGTTCTATACTTATTTCATATGAATTTCGAGGTTCTTTATAGTGAAGAAGCTTTTCTTTGCAACAAAATAATGCCTTTTAATATAGTAAAACATTTGTTGCTAGCAAAAGGTCGCAACTGTTGCAACCGTAACCAGTTTACCAGTCATAAAACCACAATCACATATTGTAAATTTTGTTACTTGTACTCATTTAAAACTGAGTCACCTTAGAGCGACATCGCTTCCTTATTATAGAGGTCAACCCGGGACCTAATGCATTACATCCACCGCCGCGGTTTATTAATTAATATTGAAATAAATATTCTGCATAATATATTAGCAGTTTGTTAATTTCAATATTGTTAAATATAAATTAAGTTTGATAATATTTATATTTTATAATAATTAAAATTTTAATTAATATTTAATTAAATCAATAAAAATAAAGGTAAAGTTGACATTGAAATGGAAATTGGAATGTTTCCACGAAATAATAAAAATTCTTATAAATTTTCCTTTTTTTTTCTTAAAATTGTAATTCATCAATTCTTAGCATAAAATCTACTATCAAATTTACATAGTATTCATCTGAAAGTCATTAATTATCTTCATGTAAAATTATAAAAACTATCATTTTTATTGATAAAAGTTCCCACAAAAAAAAACCAAATATAAAAGGGTAAAAATATATAAAATTTTTTTTTTTTTTTTTTTATACTTGTTGATTTTAAGGAGTTCGCACACTCAAAAATATTAAGAAGCTCGAAACTTGTTTTAATGCCACCAAACGAGTAGAATTTATTTTGATGTATCATATAAAGACCACCTACTAATCATTTACAGAGTTAATACTGAACAATAGAGACGGTTGCAAGCAAGACAACGTACAGCCAATAATAATTGTATATTTATAGAAAAATTATAGAATTTTATTTCTGATGAATGCTGTGTTCATGTCGATGGATAGAGTACCATTTTTTTTTTATTTTGTTGTTGGGGAAATAACTTAATCTATCAATCCATTTTAAAAAAAATCAATGTTTGTTGAATAAAAGATTTGTGTAACACCATCAGTTCGTCTATTTTCTTGGCAGTGTAGAAGAAGAATGAATTATAAATTGTATTAAAGGCGCCACTAAATTACCCGGAAATTAATAACAAGTTATTTAAAAATTTAATTTTAAATTTGTATCGTAATTTTTGTAGATTAATGAATAAATTGTTTTTTTTTATTACTATAACAAATAATTAATTTATATGTAAATATTTTGACAATAACTTAATTTCGTAACTGAGAAGATTTATCAAGTTTATAGCATTAAAATTAATGCTTTTTCTTATGACTAGAAGCAAATTTTTTATTGTGGGACTATTTAAAAGACCGTGGCAATTTAAATAACATTATAGGAATTTAAATTAGAAGAAGTTGTAAGAAATAATATTATAGCTAATATAAATAGCATTTTTCTTTAGAGTCATAAATGCAGAAAATTATACAGAAAATACAGATCAAAATTAAAATATTGAATTTTTCTGATTTTATTTATAGTAAAATACAATTTTATGAAACGCTATGTAATAATATGCTGGGTGGTATATTCTCTGTCACCTTTAACACTTCTTGTCTATAATCCCGAATCCATTAATGTGGGATTTTTTTGTTAAACACGCTTAAGAAATCATACCAAATTAATGGCTACGGATCTATCAAGTATCATTATTTCAACAACAATTTAATAAAATAAATTAATTTTCACTTTTTTTTACAATTTTTCACAAGTTCAGTTTTGAATTATCATCATTTATATTGAAGAATTGATGATATTTTTAACAAGCGAACCGATAATTACTTGAATTCTGGAGGTGGGACATGTAATTTATTAAAATGTATTTCTCTTTTACGTTTTCAAAATTTGGATATTTAACTTATATTAACTCAATTATTTAGGTAATCCGGAAAATAGACTGAAAGCAAAATTACTGCGCAACTGACAGAATAAAGAATTTTACATCGATCAATTGTATTTAGGGTAAATTTATGTATTCGGTTAATCTAGAATCGTTTAATTTTGCAAATATTTGGTAAATTTAATTTTCGTTTAATTTTGCAAATATTTGGCAATATTTGTATAATCGATCAATTGTGTATTTAAAAAACTTACAGTCGTTCAATTGTGAATTCGATTAATTATTCGCAAATATCAATTCTCTTATATTAGGAAACATTATACATGAGAGATTTCATTGCTGTTTAAAGCTTGACAACTCATAAAATAGAAATTTCACAATATGTATCCAAATTTTAATTCATTAATCAACAAAATATTAAAGGAAATGCATTGATAAACAGATAATTTAAGTAACCTCCTGTAGAATGATATCCAAAATTTGAATAAAATAAAATTTAAATTCCATAAAAAAGATTATATTTCACAAAATTTATGATAATTAGGTTAATTGTGAATTGGTGATATTTTCAAATTAACTTCTGATAAACTCTTGGGTAGGGTTTTTTATAAAAATACTAAATATAATTCCAAAATATTCGATATTATATAAATATGTGGCTATCATTCCACAAAACGTAAAAATCTCAATAAATCCAATATGGCAATTAAAGATGGTGGAATGGTACAGACTAGCGGATTTGTAGACTAAATTATTTATTTATATATTTCCTTTATTATGGGCAAAATCTAAAGTAATTAAATTGGATTTGTACAATTGATTTATAGTTAAGATTCGGATAGAAATATTTATGCAGATAACTCTTGTTAATATATAAAATTTAGCCATAGTTTTTACAGGATGAAATATAATAAAGATCCTATAATCCTTAAATGGATAATTTTTTTGACCAATTTTGAACAATTAACTTTTCTTTAATTGGTCGTTAAATTTTCACTTATGGAACTAATACACAGAGTAACTTAGAAAACTTGTCACAACATTTTGGTTTTAGTATTTTTTTTTTTGTACGATATTACTGACAAACACCTAACAGAAAAATTTATTCTAATACAGTCAATTAACTTGATTAAAAGAGTTATTTTTCTTATATCATTTTATTCATTATTTCATTACTCCTTTAAAAAATATTGTCAATAATTTATTGGATGTCACCTTGTACATAAGTTTAATGAAATCTCTGCTGTGGACTATTTCAGTTTTTTATTTTTAATGTTATTCTAAATATTCGATACACAATAAACCCATAATTTTATATGGCTTTAACTACAAATAAATCTTTTATGAAATCGCATTCATTTTCAGTTTTATGTAAAATCTAATCAATTTTAAGAGTACACAGTATAAAATTTTAATAATTTTTTATAATTTCCACTAGACCAGCATAAATATCTTACTAGACATTGTGTGATATTAAGTACATTGACCTACGAAGTCAATTAATAATATGTTGAAAGGATGCCAGGACCTGAGGGGGATCAAAAGGTGCCATTGCATGCAAGTGGCAAGCGGAGTGGCATTATATAAACAAATGGCGTACCATTTAGTTTTTTACTTAATTTTTCTTTAAAAATAATTCTATGAGAAATATTTAGAATCAGTTCATAGGAAAGTAATATGTGAAAAGCTTAGTTACCGAAAAATATTTAATTTTTGTTGTGGAGGTTGGAATTATTGTCCAATTTCAATGAAATTTATTAAAACATTTGGGATCAAAATATAATTCGTGTTTGTTAAATTTGGATTCGGTAGTTTCAGTGAGTCTATATTCAAAATTTCAAATTATATCAAATACTTTATGATTTTTATAAACTTAATTAAAGAAAATTTGTTTTCCATGACAAAATTTGTTTTCCATGTTTTCCATATAAAGATGTAAAAATAAACATTTAAATATACATCAAATTAAATAATATTAAATTAATAAGGCCCGCGACAGTGATATTATGCACCTGAGCGGATAACAATGAACCCAGAGTGTCTGGATTACAGAATATTGTTAAAACTCTTACACATTGCATTATAATTTAGTATGCTTTATAAATAATCTAATCTAAGATATCGAATCAATTTAGTATGTATCTGAATTATTGTAGAATGTTTGTTTTTGATAAGCTGCATAAACTAATCGAACTAACAATCAATGTTTAATTTTTCAATTCCACATTTCACAATTTACTACATAATTTAATGCTAGTTTGTAGTTAACATTATCAGAATTTGTTATAAAAGTTTAACGTAATTTTAACGTTATTTGGTATCGTTATGTTAGTTATTACATCCATAATGTCTTTAACAATTTCTGAACTCAAATATTTATTTTTACCAACCAATATTATGTTCAGCATTAGATTTATTATACAATCAAAAGATTTTTTTTTACGGTGTAATTAAAATTCACATTACATAATAATAGAAATTTATGTTGTAAATAAAAAAAAATATTTTGCAACAAAATTTTTAAGTGAAATTTTGTTTATTGATTTGGAAATTGAAAATTTATTATCTCCAAGGGACAACAATTCTCTATTCTCTTTATTTTAATCCGTGTAGTGGCTACAATAAAATCCAGCATATAAAAAGGAAATAATATTAATAATTATACAGATATATTTTTACAGATTTATTGGCTAGTGTAGTAATGTCTAGTAAAGTAAAATTTTTGAATTTTATATTAAATTTTACTAATAATCTATAGGAATTAAAATACAGAAATTATTGTTATACGAAACGTTTTTTTTTTTGGGTATATAAACGTAAAGCAATAAAATTAAAAAAAGTAATATTTAGTCAGTCAATTCTTATTATAGCTTGTTGGATTAGACTAGAAACATATAGGAAATTTGTATTAGAAATCAGGGTTGCAAAATGAAAAAAATATTCGTAACGTCATACATTTTGTTATGCAGGTGTTAATTAAATTACGCTGTAACAAAATTGCTTACTCCCTGGCGCTGCAGCCCATCAAAAGCCTTGACCTCCTTCAATATGTCTTTGGTGCGGTCTTGTGAACTACTTTTCTAATTTGTTGCACCCATTTAACAAATTTCATGTAGCACTATATTATTTAGTATTTTATAATCTGCTACAAGGACATATTCCAGTCCAATGTTAATTCATTACGTTATGGATGATAATATCTCCGTATAGCTACTTGCATTCATTGATGGTACCGATTCTATAAGAAGCATCTTGTTGACTACGTATTGGTCCGAATATGTTTCTTACCACCCTTTCATTCAAAACAAACTTGTGTTATTTCATTAGCTTTTTTAAGCGTCCATTTTTCACAAGCATACGTTATCACATGTTTAATATGACGAATTTGTTTCTGCACAGCCATCACGGATCTTCCAATTAGGCCTTTATCATCTTCATGTTCCAGTAGCTGTTGTGATTTTTAAGACTTTTAAGAGTTTAAAACTAAAAAAAAATGAGGAAATTGTGAAAACCAGTTCAAAATTCATAAAACGCTGTTTAATTATCACAAATTGAATTATTAGCAGCTTCAATTTCATTTTAATTGGTAATGTACATTCAGTTAAGTTATTTCAATTTTCTGTAGATTCCTTTTTCTATATGCTAAATTCATTAATTATATGCTAAATTCATTAACAAACAAGAAAAATTGACTAAATCAATCGAATCGAACCAAAAAGTTTCAAAATCACAAAAATTTTGGGGGCCAAAAACAAAATTTCAGGGTAACCAAAAACGTATTAATTTTGTTATTGAACCTACCCAATTAAATAAAAAATTGCAATTCATTATAATTTGTGTAACGTTATTTTGAATGTTAATTTATTTCGTTATAGTGTTACGTTTCGAATAATATGTTTCCCAACGCTGTTATAAGTACAATTACACATGTAATTTATTGTAATGTGAGATTATGCCACCATCGAACAGGTCCAAACTATACGCAATAACTTTGTTAACATTTGAAAGAATCTAAGAAAACAAATTTTTTATAATTCTGTAGCTTGTCATATTTTAAATTTAACAACAGAAATCATGCAATTTTTATATTTGTAAATAAAAATGTTTTAGCATATTATATAAAATTCATCTTGAAGAATTTGATCCCATAGTTAAAATAAATAATATTTTCAATTTATAATTGACATTATTGAACTTTTATTGCTCGTTTTTTAAAAAAAAAATCAGGACTCTATCTCTCTGTGTTGTGTAAATTGGACATATAATTTTTTTTTAAAGATTTGTATTCAAGTTTTGTGTATGTTTTCAACTTCAAATTGGTTAGGTATACAAATAAATCCTATAACGACGTATAAAGCCATTTGCGACACCTATAAATATTTTTTTTTTTTTGTAAAGAAACGTGTGATATGTCCTCAGATCACATGCTGAGTTATAAACATTGGTTATTCAAACATGTCTGGTTTTCTTTCATGTAAAATAATATTTTTAATGACTAACAAGATATTTCATTAACAAGAATTTTTTTTTTTTTAGTATAAAAAATACTATAAAAAAATATTATTTTGAAAAATTATAATATTTCCGATTGATAACAAATAAATTTAATGACAGATATAACTAAGTTGTTGAAATTTAAGCATCTAATTTTATATTTCAAATTTAATCTGTTGAGTTCAATGTTACCAATTGAAAATTACTTTATTTGGATACCGCAGTAATTATTTTTTCAGTATTTATTGAAGTTAATTTTGTAATATGCCTGAGTATCAATTTTTTTAAATTAATTTCTCTAATAGCTGTTTAACAATATCAATAATTAGTCCTATTTGATCTAACTAACATTTTCTTTAACTCTGACACATTTTGTAAAACAGTGTCTTATACTTCTCTTACAAATTTGGCATTTGTATGTGAAAATAATGAGTAACAGAGTCGATATAATTAAAAGATCAAACGCTATCGTAATATTTTCATAAAATTCATTTTCATTTACAAATTATTTTAAATTTTTATACTTTCCAAAACTGATTTTTATCAATTTAATGTGTTTCGCAGTTTTAATACTAATCTAAAAATCATACTTTGAAGAAGAGGTCCCATTTTTTTTTTATTAAATATATAGAATATAAATAAAATAATTGGCATTATACATAAATTTTGTGATATATAATTTTGTACACGAAAACCTCTTAATCTCTTCAGTAACTTAAAGCTAATCATTTTCGTCCCACAAAGAAATGGACCAAACTAAAGAAAAAAAAAAATTATGTTTTTATATATCACAGTACCACCGAAGGTGAGAAACACTCAGGATATACCAGATAAAAAGTCATCACACAAGAACCTTCAGATAATTTCAAATAAATATATAGCGATTATTGGAAAATATGTAATACCCTCCAGAAGTATATATAAATTTTGCTATACACCAGATCAGTAATACCTCACAAGGTCTTTCGTTTAGTGTCGGCTGATTGTGACTTAATTATAGGGCGGTCAAGGCTCACGATGAAAGGAAATTCTTCCACTTTTTTTGTTTTGTTTTTGCCATTCAAAAATATTACACATAAAAAAATTTGATTTTTCATTCATTCTGATTTTTTAAGGGTCACTGAAAAAAAAATTATTAACTATAAAAAAAAAATTATTTGTAAGTTAAATTACTATTTTTGAAGCTGAGTTTATTGCTGCAGTTCTGATGAAAATTTTTGGTTCTATCTTCTTAAATTGGAAAAATCTGTATTTTAATTTTGCAAGACTCTTTTTTCACTGACTTTTCACATATATTTCACTTGTGAGCATTGGTTCGCAATGATAGAAGTTTAGCGATTTGCTATTGTAATTTGGACATACTATTTTGATAATGCCATTTAATAGTGAGACATTATTGCTGTCAAAAATGCCCTTAGCATTTTCCCTAGTGTTAAAATCATAATTAAATATTGTAAATTTTTATTACTGGTTACTAATTTAGCTGATTCAACTTAGAGCGAAATCAATGTTTCAGTCAGGCATTGAATCTCGGATCTAATACATCACACTTAATACTGACTTCATAATTTACATAATTTTATATAATAAATATAAATACGTCATCATATTTTTTTCAGTGTATTCTCCGATATTGATAAAAATACGTTTACGATTGTGTTGGATAAATGTTTATGCTTCCAAAAAATATATGTCGGCATAAAAGGTTTGATTATTAGCTGAACAGATAATCAGTTATTTTCTCACCTCTTATACAAGAGTTTTGAAGGCGTTGATTTAAGTTATATTTCGTTCCTCCTGCTCTGCAGTAGTTTTATATTTAACCCTCTAATTCTATAGTAGAACAGACAACAAACATTTTTTTTTTAACCTGTTTCTTTATTTTATAAATTAATGGACTGATGAAAATATATTTTCAAAATTTGACTATGATAAAAATTATTTAAATTTTTGATCCATTTTTGTTTACTCTTGTATCAAAAATGTCAATTGAAATTTATTTTTGTTACATTTACGTATAATTTCATAATGTACACTGTAAAAAAATTATATAATTTTCATTTGTTGCGGTCATAGTAAAGATAAATTTAATTATTACGTTATGATCTCCGTATAATTTTTAATAATAGGGGATTTATTTTTTGTACGGTAACACTTATTTTAATATGATACTGTACGTACAACTGCAGAATTAAATCCTTAAATTGTCTGATAATAATGTTTGTTTCCATATTTTATAATATTTTATATTATGATATTTTATATTATATATTTAGTAATAAATATTCCCAGATTGCAGTAATGTTGAAAATCTAATTTACTACGGTAGCTTAGCATAAAATTAATGAAACGTCAGCTTGCAATCACTTATTAGAGTTTTTTTTTATAAATTTTTCATATACTTAATGAGCATAAACTTATTAAAAGTAATATAATTTTTAATGTTTATTTTCGTTGGATTTTATCATTTTCATTTTATATGATCAATAATAATAATATGTAAATATTTAACGATAAAAATAGGTTAAATAATAAAAAAGTTTGTTTTAATAGATAAAATATTAATAAGTTTAGATATTTTTTATGATAATTTTTATATTAAGGAACTTTATTTGTTATTTTACCTTAATATTCTGTAATATAATTTGAAAGAATTTGTTGGTTTACTACAATTATTAAAGAAAATTTTTATAGGTTTATAAGAACATAGATTTTGAATCAACGTTTACCATAAATACATATTTTTTAATGTATTATAGTAATGACAGTGATATTTAGTGGTAATTATTAGATTTAAGCCTACCAAATAGCATAACTATAATTTTTTCTTTCACAAAATCTTGGTAATATATTTTCATTTCAATGCAATATGGGATACAAATTACAAATTCCTTGAAAAAAAAAAACCAACATTTTTTGTTGCGAACAAACAAATAATCAACAAAACCATCAAATTTTACAATCTTGAACCTGGTGTAATCAATATATACTATAAAAACTCAACTCAATAAAAATATTAATAGCATTCATTTCAATTGATTTATTGATACTTGAAATGTGGAAAAATACGTCTACATATAACACACTGATGAAATATTGACTCCACAGGAGATTTATGCATAAATCACTAAGACGAATTATTACCAAAAGCAAATAAATAAGAAGAATTTTTTTTTTTTTTTAACATAGTTACTCATTATATTAAATGAAATAATTGGTTAAAAAAAAAGGTAAGGTAAAAAAAAAATTATTGAAAACCTTCCACCTAAGAATTTGGAAAAATATGTAAAAAAAAAATTGTTATTATGAAAAAAACAAATAAAAAATTCATCATCTCTTTTTGTTTGGTTTATTCAATTAAATGACTTTCGATTATAATGTTCTGATGGCTAAAGATAGCTTATAAACTAATTCTGATATTTACAAGGAAATGGCTTCATGCAATTAGCCACCAACGGATAGATTAATGAGGTTTTTATTAAAAAAAAAATGGTATTGAAGATTTGATGAAATAGATTTAAAAAAAGGACTTAATGTCTGAGAACAGATGATCAAATTTATATTTGGCATATTAGTTTTAATTTCGTATAAAAAAGGAATGTAAATTAACAAAATTAATTGATGATTAATATTTGTCTAGGAAATGTTTACAAGAAGTAACGATAAAATCAATTTTGTATACTGTTTCCACTTGAAACCTTTACTAAATATAACTATTACAATTATCGCTCCTTGAACCTACTAATAACTTAAATATTTTACTAGACTATAACCAATCCCTTGCAATGATAATTTAAGAAAGAATCAACTCTTGGTTTGAAATATATTAAGGAAAAACAAATTGCATCGTTCAATTTACGAAAATTCGAATATCCTTTTATAATATTGTATTTATTGGTGTAATAATTGTTAACTAGTTTCTGATGTGGATTGAATATTTGAGATATAGTGTTTGAAATTGCTTATAAGGTTATGTCCCACGTATTAACTACCGCGCTTTCATCTTTTTTCCTTGTCCTAACAATGATAATTAAACAGAGGATAGACTTATTTGTTAAGACTTTGATGACCCAGAGTCGATTTTATTAATCAGTTCACCAAAATTGTTTCATTTGCATTCGAAAATCCAAATTCTTTTAATAATCCTTTTACTCAATATTGAGAAATATTGACCTATAAAGATTTATATTTTTTATAAGGTTATTTCTTGCGGGTATAAATCATATTGTTCTAATCCGGATAAATTTTCCAAAAGGGCTAGAAAAATCAAAGTAATTTACTACAATATTATTTGGTATACCAAATAAAGCTCGCACTAATTCGTCCTGATTATGATCTACTACATAAAAAGTTAATTGTATGATTTACAATCTGCCACATATTCGTTCTAATAACTAAGGCTGTTTTTGTATACTGCATAATTTCAATTTATTTTAATTATTTTCAGATTATAGTAAACCCTATTGAAATTCATCAAATTAATAAAGTCTTTACGTGCATGTAATAGTATTTTAAAAAAACTTGTTCAAAAAAACTGTTATCATATAATTTTTATTAATTCCACTTCGTATTTCTCTATCGACATATCAAATTATTAATTAATTGAGCAAAACATAAATCTTAATATTCTTTATATACGCCTATTATACAAAAGCAAAAATTTAATCTTTAGCTTCCTTCCTTGTCTTTTTACGCGTTATTAAAAAAAAAATGAAAAACAATTTTAATTCATTAATTTTCATAATTTTGATTTATACATAGAATTTATTATAATATACGATTCCAACTATATCTGTATTTATGTCTGCTAATATTCAAAAAAGATAAAACGATTTAAAAACGATCAAAACATTAAATCATCATTATCATCATTCTGTCCATGGATATAAACTAAACCATTTTCTGTTTCCATTCCATCGAGATGGATGGATGGATCGTTTTAAGAAAATTTAAAAATATATAAATTCATTCAGATTTAAAGTGTACTTATATGTGTAGTACCATAAATTTTTTATAGAAAGAGATCAAAATGCATATAAAAGTTTTTATTGTGGAATTTTATCTCAAGATATGAACATTAAATCCCACAAACCACAAGCATGAAGCTTTTTCAAATACACACACTAGCAGGGATCTTATTATTTTTGGTTCTATGGAAGTACATATATTTGAAATTTTTTTTCATGCTTGTGGGATTTAATATCCAAATTAGCGTCAATGCAAAAACTTTTTACATGTACTGTTGTATATGTTGTGGATTCAATTCACGCTGAAAACACTCGTCTGACATGTTACATATTTACACTTAACTATTTTTGCATAATATAATTAGAATTACATTACTAAAAGAGAACACATAAAATCAAAAATGATTGGTGGTTTCCCTATGAAAAACAAAACTTTTATATTAGTTTTGATCTCTTTTTATACATATTTTTTGCTAGTATACTAAAATATCAACCAGCAAGAAAACTTTTACTATAATAAACATTTTGTCTTATATGGTGTGAAATTATTTTAGTTCGATGATTATGTTGCCTTCAGGGCCAATATAAACCTCAACTAATGTTTAAAAATGCATCGATGAAGCGGTAAAAAATCATCTAAATTATAGAGCATACAAGTTATCTTTGATGTTGATTTAAAATGCCGCATTTTTTCTCTGTTCAATTTGAACGTATGAACAACGTATATGAAAAAAAAAACAATTATTCGCATCATAATATCCTGGATTCGCATATAATTTTAATTATACTAACTGCGCGTTCATTTCTTGTTGTTTTTGTTCTTTGTATTTTATAACGTATTTTATTAACAGGTACAGCGGCGGCGGCCTGTTATATATTCACGGCAACTTTTTTTGCAAATAAGATTATGCAGGTGCGCAATTAAATATATTTTTTTTTGTGGTTTTATGAAGTTTTGTGTTGCGTGGAAAAGGTAATATGGAACGATTGTTAAACTGTTGATGGGTTGTTAATTAGATGATGTCTGTTAAACTATCTATATACTTTTAAATTAATATTTTAATTAAATAATATATTTTATTTACATTTATTTTATATATGTTTGTGTCGTCGCAGAAAGTTTCCTCGAATATAAAACATGTTGTATAGGATAAGGATATTGTTAAGTATATTAAAATATCGCATTCCACTCACTCTAATTGGTTAAGTCAAGTATTTGTGTGACTTGTAAGACTATTATTATCATTATTTACGTATCGACATTTTCGTGTAAACAATACGTATCTAAACATGTAGACAATATACCGAATAAATTCATTTAATTACGTGTCGACAATATAAAGAAAATAAAGAAATTAGTGACTTTTAAAAATAATATAATTGGAATTTAATTGAGTTGAGTAAAAGATTGTTGAAAGATCAACTAATTTGACCTATTAGTCAACTATAATTTAACCTATTAATGAGTGGGCAAAGTTAAAATTATATAGATTTAACTTTAGGCACTGCACACAAAAATTGACCAACTAACCAACTATTCTCGATATCTATAGTCGAGATTTTGAAAATCAATATTGTCATAATATTAATTTCACTAAAACTGATTGTCTGGTGACTGGCTCTTGTATACGTCTACGCAAAAATGTAGAAAATGAAAGTCTACGTGTATAGAAACAACATTTTTGACTATTTACTATGCTTAAAGTAATTTTTCTTATACTACGGAGCTCTGTATTTTTAAGACTATTTAATATCCCAGGGTACAATAAAAATCCGGTAAACAATCCCAATCTGAATACGTTCCAAATCCCGTAAAGTATTAAAATTTATCTTAACATATTTTTACAAAATTTGTATTACCATAATTTTGAAAATTTCGGTATTTGTATCCAACAACATTCAGAATATTCGCTATCAGAATTTTACCATTCACAATTTTGAACAAGACTCTGTATATTATCTCACATACTATCTAGTTAATAATAATTATTTTGTATTTTAACGATTAGAATAATAGTAATGAACCTATATAGCCGAGTACTAAGAGTACTAATTTGGTCTACCCTAATTTTTCTAAATATCTAATTTTATTCTCTCTAATATGCTTTGCATATATATTTATATAGCATTTATCTTAGTACCTATTATTGTAAAAAATATAATAATTACAGGTTACATAAATGAAACTGATGGGCTCCATTACCTATTTTAAACTATGAAACCTTTAGTATAGAATTACCACAAAAATATCTTTAAATATACAAAAATGTTTCATAATATATAATTCCATTTAAACAGCTACTGCTATGGCCTAATGCTATGTTTAAGGCGCCAAAAATTTAGTTTTACAATAGCTTTTGTTATTGTTGTTATTATCTTAAAATTCATAGAATAAAGGTTCTAAGAAATTTACCTTTTTTTTTATGAATAAATGTGGTAGCTATTATTGTATCTATAATAGATTTATATAGATACCAACATTTAATAACCTGGTTACACCCAAAAACTCTATTTTGAACATAATATTTTTACCTGGATCGCTTACAGTGCGTTTAATATAAAAAAAAAGAGTTTGTACAGCAGCGCGAGTAATTGAATATATTATCGCAACTATTAATCAGATATTTTGTCTATAATTTTTGTAATATATAATTTTCTTTTACCAGTTTTTGGGGGAAATTTTTTATTAGTTAGTTTTTTATGTGTATTAGCTACATTGAAAAATTATTTTAGGATGTAAATTAACCACAAAAAAATAAAGTGACCATATTTACACCATAATTAATAATTTACTATAATATATAGAAACAAATATTTGTATTTTTCATGAATATAATAATTATTATTACTATTATTATTATAATTTATATAATTTTATTGTTTGAGGTTAGAAAGTGGAAAATTTCAACAAAATTGGTCAAGGAATGATAATTTCTTTATGATTACATTATTTTTTTATGTTAACATCTGTATTTTAATAAAATTCTGTTAACATTGTATTAAATTAAATATTGACACTTAGCTGGAGATATTACCGAATATTACTTGACAATACAGTCCATAATATCTCATATCAACATATCCGAATAAAATTTTGAAGTACACATTAGAAATTGCTGCTCTTTAAAAATGAAAATTATAATTGATTTTATTCACAATCAAATAAGTTTCTAATTCTAATTCAATTCAACAAATTTTAATTTGTTCTGCACAAAAATGAATCAGGCTAAGTAGAAAATAAAAAACATCAAAATATTTAAATTGATTTGAAATTATTGTTTAGAAATATATTTTATATAAAATTTCATTAAATTGATGAATTTCCATTTAGGATAAATAAAATATCAGTAAAACAATCACGTATCATAAGGAAATAGAATTAAAGTTTAACAGATTGGCAACAAATAAATTATATTCAAATTGCAAAAATCCGTGACCGCCTAGCCAAGTAGGTTAGTCCGTTTGCAGTAGCTTATCAGTCGCCATATTCAACGATGGCAAAAATTACAATGTCTCTATAGAAAACGCGAAAAATTTAGGTTTAATTGTGCATGAGAGTTTCAGTTTGAGGGAAGAATTAGATTAAAGGACTGGTGTTAATATGGGAACTATTTCCAATAGTTCAAATTATAATTCAAAGGGATTAAATGAAGTGGTAATTTTGGTTCCATAATTTTGTAGTTCGAGCAATATACGATTTTATAAATATCATTATACGGTGAAAGTTATACAGGATAAATTTGCTTGATAAAATACACTTTATCTGCTTGCATCAGTTTCCCTAGCCTAAGAGTTCCTACATTACGGCGTTCTCTTAAAGATGTTGAGTCGTTTAATGTTATAACATCATTTATAATTTTAATGGCCACTCTTTGTATTATATCAAGATATTGGAGACAAGTTTATGCATCTGTCCAAATAATAGAGTTTTATTCAAGCCGAGGACGAATACTTCAGTTTGTAATCTTTTATCATTAATAAGTTTGAATATTTATTTAGTCTGGTATTTTTTTAAACGTTAGTATTATGCAGCTATGAGGTCCAATCAATTAATATTTTTCCATACCAATTTCTATTTCATAAATCGGAAGAGAAAAGTAAAAAATAAATGGAAGAAAATCCAATATTTTTATGTAGGGTTGAATTTTATTGGAAATATTTTGACTAATTTTCAATTGAAAATTACACTATATTTACATTGAGAATTGAATTTGTTGGATACAAATATTCATTCTATTTTCCTTGTTAAATTTCATTTTAAATATATATATAATTGTGTGGGGTGTTTCGTCCTTATTCGAACACATTAAAATATGTTTATATGATTGTATTTCTAGCAATATATCACTAAATTTATTTTACATATATGGTTTTTTTATTATTTAACTCATGGGGGTAATTTAATACGGAAGCAGGTTGCAATTTTTGCTAATAAATAAAATACACATATAAATATGAGAATATAATTTTTATGGTTATTATTATTTGTAAAAAAATTTATTATTTTGGGTTTGAAATGAAATAAAAATTTATTACCAAATTTTTGGTATTATATAGAATAACGTGGGAAAAAATGAGGCCAATAATATTGTTTAGTTAACAAGACAATACAAGATACTCAATTAGATATTTATTTAAATATATTTGTTCCCAAAATTTTTAATAAAAATTGAACCTTATTTAGGCCATAAGAAAAGCGTAATCGATATGAGAAAGACAGGAAAATTATTGTCGTTTTCTTATTTAACCTGTCATCAAACATGACTCGTAATAACTTCTAAGGAGGTGAGAAAATGATTGTTTTATTGAATACTATAGAATATTAACATTTTTAGAATTATAGAGAGAAATTATATAGTTACTTTATTCGTGTTTTTAGGACAATGTCACTATATGTTACATATTTGGATATTTTCATTTAATATGATTCGGAAAACTTTCTTGAATTTCTTTTTTTCAAAATTGCAATATTTTTCAATAATTTGAATAGTATTTAGTTATAATTTTGTTAAAATCAATATTAAAAGTTCCGAAATTTGCTTAAGTCCTTGCTTAAGGACATAAATTGAGGTATAAAATCATAACTTTTATTGGTATATATAAAATTCAAAATTAGGCACATAATTTGGTGACATAGTACGTCCAGAACATGTAGAAATTTAATATTAATAATTTAGTTAAATTTGAAATTAATTTGTCTATAATTTTATGAACCGATTATTTAATCAAACGAAATGTCTTTACTTTGTATAACAAAATGCATCTATCATAAGATATGATAGATTTCATACATTATTCAGCTCATAAATAAGTGAATATGCTAATTGTATTGATGGCTAGCTATATCGATAGAACACACTTCGTGAGAGAGGAGCTTTATACAATGAAGTAACATAAAATATCATTTATCATACAAAAGTCTTACAATACGAATTGTGTGACACAAAAAGTGAATATGCTAATAATTAATTTATAAATAATTATAATTTAGTATATTCACTATACAAATTCTTCAATACTTTTCCCTTTTACAATTCGTAAACTATAAAATGATGACTAATAAAACTAATATAATAAAAATACCAAAAAATTAATTTACAAGACTTTCAGTTTCAGTTCAGTTAAAATATAAAGTACATTTATAAATAAATGGTTTACCAAAAATAATTCAAAATGATTCATCCAAAAAACATAGCGCATATCTTGAAATTGTTGAAATTATTATAAATTATCAAAATATCTTAGAAATAATTATATTTTTTATATATATAATTCACATTATTTTATTTTTTGGTATTAATTTGTTGTAAAACACTAAGTCAATAGTTATTCAAATTATTTTAAAATTCAGAAATATTTCAATTTTACCATTGCCAATTTTATATAATTTTTTGTATATTGGGGACGAAAATGTACACGAAAATTTCTAATTAAAATTGTTCACACTTTTGCTTAATTAATTGTCAAATCGTTAAAAGCATAATTAATGTTTATAAAAAATGTATATAAAAATAATTATTCTTATTTAAAAGACAAGTTTTTCGATTAAAATATGAAATAAAATATTCTTCACATCAAATTTATTTAGTGTAATATAAAATTATTATTAAAAAAAATTATGATTTGTGCCAAGATAATAAAAATTATTCATATTAAAAATGAAAACAATAATTTTACATAAATTTTAAATCCAACATAATTTTCCAGAATAAAATTCAAGAATATGTTGAAACTAAAATAATAGAAATTATCATAAAATATATATACATAATTACACATGAAAATCATAAAAAAATAAATCTGACGGCTAATTAATATATGAACTGAATCTATATTAAATTTTCCATAAATTATGAAAATATAACATTAACATTGATCATAATCTATGAAGCATTTCTGATGATAGATGCATTTTGTTATACAAAATAATTACATTACGTCTGATTAAAATAATCGCTTCATAAAATTATAGACAAATTAATTTCAAATTTAATATCAAATCATAAATATTAAATTTCCATGGTGTTCTGGACAATATCGAATCACTTTAATATTAATTAGGAATTTAGACTAAATTTTGGCCACATTCATGGCTGCTCGAATACAATATTTCTATTGCATATTTTCTTTCGAATTATAATGACAAAATTGGAATACATATTTACCAATTCTATGGAATTGGATCTTATGAACGTATCCAAGTAGTACTAGAAAAAAACAAATATTTATGAATAATATAAATAATTCCCAATTATGATTGCGAACACCGAGATGAGAAAGATTAAAAAAAATATAATTTTCATCCAGATATGGATAGGCCATACAAATAGTTAGCTTCTAGCTAGAGTTTGAATCCTCAAGGCACAGGAAGGTTCGACAGCCCAATAAATATTTCAGCTCTTATAATAGAAGGCAGAAATGATGAATAAAAAACGTTAGAAATCAAGGTTCAAGCTCAAAATAGAGTAAACCTTGATTTTTAAAATGTATAAAAAAGGAGTAAAGAAATCAAATTCAAGTTCAGAACAGGGTACGTTGCTAATGTCATTTAGCAAACGGACTGAATATGAAATCTTTAGGAATTGAATTTAAGGTTTTCAATTATTTGCGAGTGCCGTGAGTAATTATAAACCTAAAATTTCTTGTATATTCTGATACAAAAAAATAATAATTTATGAAAATATATTAAATTTATTTAACACTTAAATTCTTACACTTATGCGTTAACTAATCAACTAATTACAATTTGTTGTCTTTCAAATTTTCAGTATTTAGGATTTCATTTTATACATGGATCATTCCATAAAAAGAAAATTAAGAATACACTATTTTTGAATGAAATATATCATTCTATTTTCACTGAAAACTAATTTATATATAAATTAATTGTAGATTTTAATGAATTGAAATTTGTGTTTTGATGAAACATAAATTCATTTTTATTTTATGTTGCTTGTTTTTTTGGAATGTCTTGCCAGTTGCAGATTTTGACGATTAATTTGGCATCGTAATTTTGATTTTTGTTTTTAATGATAATGTTGTTTATCTGTCAAAATGTGTCTTTACATACAGAGTTGTACGGTTTGTACCTAAATAATTTCTATAAAATAAATTTGATATAATATTAATTTTAATATCAAATAATCATGCACAACATGAGAAATAAATCATTTTACCCCTTGCTCATTATATTTTGATATATATACGAATTTCAAAATGAATGATGTGGAAAATGATATGCAATTCATATAGGATTGACATAATGAAGCGTTTTTGTGCAATTCAGAATATTTGTAAGATTTAAAATTTGAAATAAAGTAATCAGTAATTAATTTTATATTAAATTTGTGGTTTTTGATATATGTTGTTAGTTGGATGAGCCGCAGATAGTGTTGTGAGGACTCTAATTAGCGCTTTAGCACTGTTTTGTTAACACACATTCTCGTGAACCTTAAAATGGATGAGGTTATTTTGAGATCCATCACTTGGCATTAAGGAAATGTATGGTTTCCATAAGCCATTTAGTGGCTAGATAGTTTAATTTGGTAAAAATGTTAGTTACTTGCACCTACGACACGATTTTTTTCCTGCAATGTTCCTACGCGATAATTTTAGGAGTTTTTCTGTTGTCTTTCGCGTACAATAGTCACTTTTTGTAATGTATATTTTGTAAAATGTTTGAAAATTAATTAAAAGTTAAACATTAGATAATACATACTATGATTGTGGGTGTAATTACACCTAATTTACAATTACTATCAACAAAATAAATGTAATTTGCGATTTTCAACCTAAAAATCATTTACAAAAGTAATTTGCAATTTAGTTTTAGCAAGCCAAATATGAAAAAAATTGAATTGTGAATGATTTTAAATAAAATTGGTAAAAATTTGATAAAATTACCATGGAAAAATATAATTTTCAAATAAAAACTAAATTATTGTCTTATTTTGAGGCAGGAATGCTTGATTATTTCTTATCCTTCTTCTCTAAATCTATAACTAAAATGGTAAAGCAATATTAAGGCAATATTAAAAATACAAATAACACAAGTTATCTGGACAATTTCTACAAAATGAAGAATAAATAACAAATATCTTAGATATAATTTGGACATTGAGAAATCATCATTATGCAAATTATCATGGTAAAATTTATGTTAATCATCCAACAATTAACGACAACTTGTTTACTTAAAAATCTTCATTGTCATTGACTATAAAACTTCATTAATAATATAACATATTTTGATGTCACATAATTATTCATTTTCAAATAATTTATCAATTTTCTTGTCCTAATCAGATTTATTTCAAATTCAAGGGTATAACAATTTATTATTACCTGAAAAATTGTATAATCTTTCATAATATTTAATTTTTTGACCTTCCCAGAAGGAAAAAAAATAAGTTTATTATATATTATAAGATGTGTATCTAGTTGACACGCAATAATTTCTAGAAATATTCGTATCAATCTCTATAAAATCTATATTTTTTTCATGTGTCTCCAAAAACAAAAAAACATCTCACGATTATCATCCAAAATATCTGACAAAAAATACTCACACAGCTTTAAATGTTAAATTTAAGTTTAAAATGTATATAGCTTTAAAAAAAACTTTAATTAATCAAAATGCTGAAAAGTTTTATTTATATATGATACTATATCTAAAAAATGTAATAATTAAGTATAGCTCAACCAATCAACGAAATATTTTTTTTTAATTTTAAATAGGGAAGAGGAGTCGACTTAATGTTTTTACTTCTGGTTGTTGAAGCTGTTGAGCTTTTAATTATATAACTGGAAGTTAAGTAAAAAACAAAAATATCCTAGCCGATTACATAACTTACTGAATTGAGCTTGTTACGATATTCTCTATAATTTTATTATTTTTATTTTGAAAAACTTACAAATTGGTAACGTCTTCAATTCAATTTTAACCTAAGAACAATCTCCAGCAGTTTAAAATTAGTACTTATCACCAAAGCTAGGGTAAAGTTGATTTATATATTTGGATAGCATACTCGAACTGCTTCTTTTGCAGTAGTTACAGAATGATATAGTTTGCTGAGCTGTATTTCTACATAAGTATATAGTCTTTCTAATAATTAATGTAATATTTTGTCAAGAAATAATAATTTTGAAATATTGAATCTTCTTCTGAAACGATTATGTATAATATTTTATTCGCTAGGTGGCGCTACATACATATAATATAATCTTAACATTTTGAATGTAGACTTTCTTTACTAGGGAAATTCATGTTGAGATGAATCAATTTTTAGAATTTTTAATAAGAATGTAATTTTAAGCAAAGTTATAATCGTGCTGAATGAATCGTCTTAACAAGAATCTCCAGATTGTAAAAATAAATTTGAAATTTACCAATACACCTAAAAGTATGCTATGAATAAATGACTGAAAAACTCCTAAAGGTATATATTAAACACTTCAATAAATCCTATTATTTATAATTTATATTAATGAATGCTCTATGTATTGATAATTATTGAGTATTGAAAATTACTTCAAAATTGATTAAAGAATCAATTCATAATGGCCTTTTTTTTTAAAAAAATATTAATAAAATTATTTTAAAATGCATGATTTTTTCAATTCATTGGGAAACTATAAATTATTGTGTTTTATTTAAATTCTCTCAATTCGTTGAATTTATATATATTTTTTTCATAAACAGCTGTCATTTATATTTCTTAATTTGACTATCTTTCAGACATGTCCGAACATATAAAAATTTGTATTTATCTTTTAGATGGTTTGTTTTTATTGCAACACTAATGTTTCAGTATTTCAGATATAAATAACAATAAAAGAAAACCATTAAGATATAAGAATCTTGTTAAAATCTGGTATTGGTAATCAAATATAAGAAGAAGAAATTCAGATAAGAAAAATTGTTGGAATTAAATGTTGTTTGGAGATTGAATATTGAAATGGAATATTCAAAACAGAAGCAAAAACTCGTTTTTATTAAAAAAAAAAAATAACATCGGCCAAACATTATATTACGATATGTCCAAATAATAATTTATTTTGTTGGATATTTATTGAAAAGTCAGCGCATTATATTCCAGAGATGCTTTAACAGAAATTATAATATTCAGTAAATAAATTTAACCCTAACATTTGTTTGATTCAAAATTCATTAGGATACCTCTAGTAACCGCATTTTTACTACTTCGCCTAATTACCTGATGTAATCGGGTTGCAAACTCAAGGGATCTACTAGTAAGAATTGCAAGGAACAGCAATAGACTGAAACTGAACAGCATCTAATGTAACATTGTTCGGAACTCACAAGAAGATTACGTTGTTTTTTGAGAACTTGAGGAGGTTTCAAAGTGTATGGTATGATGACTTCTAAAGTACTCTGACCTAAACTACTCTGAGAGGACAGAATTGTTCGACTTGAATGAAGATAACGCGGTAAACAATTTGTTTGACGATCCCCTAGATTGTTCTTCACAATATCCTAACATACCTTAATTCAATTTTAACATGGCACTCATCCCAAAATATAATTCTAAAAAGACCGTCACGTAGGACTGTGCAGTTGCATCATAGGAAATCATGTGTAATCATTTCATATACATACATGGGAACAGTTTAATTTTTAAAACACTTGAATCAACACGGAAAAAATTGAATCAACTTTTAAAACTTTTAAAAATCACCTCTGATAAAAAGTGATAACTGACGAAATATATAATATATTCTACTGCAACACCACTGATATTAATAACTGTATGGAATTGAGTCAAAATAGAATACGAAAAATGTTGAGATTCACTCAATCGCTGATGGATCATGTGATTAGCATTGTGTGCAACAGATATGGAAATATTTTATTATATTTTAACCAATTTGATTAACAATATTCTATATGCCAGCTAGAGCAGTGTTCAACCTCCTGTGTTCTGCGGAACTGTTGGATTTCAACATTTTTAAAGGTTTCGCTAAAAAAAATTATGAAAACTAATCTAAAAGTTCCTGTCAGAACTTTTCACAAATCTGTTAAAATTCATTTGTTGAATATTATGAATTTGAACATTTGAACCGATTGAAGACTTATATGTGTATGAGTTCGCTCTCTATATTTCCTCATCTCAAACATAAATAAACAATTTGTGGAAATATAAAGATTGGATGCAGAATATGACATTCTGTTGAAAATTACTTAAATAATTTACTTAGATAAAATTGTTTTGTACTTCCTGCTGATTTTACCTACAATAGACAGGGTTTGAAAAATATTCCAAAGGCCACGCAAGGTTGTATACCACTGCACTACAACACGCCTGTACAGACAAAGATCTAAAATTTCTATGACATGGATATACTAAGAAGATTTTTAATATTGTGGAATGTATTTTTAATTTTCAATGGTTGAAATTGTAGCTTTGATAAATAAATGTTGTTGAGCATTTTATATGTTTTGAATAATTTTTGACTGCCGTTTAATTGGGAACGCATGCGTTGCGTTTTATTTTTGATTGTTGATTGTCAGTAAAAACAAAATATAACTGAGTTTAGTACAATTACGAGATTTTTGAATATGAATGAATAGCTGAACATTTCTTATATGATTATGATAAAGTGCATAACAGAAATTTTGATTGTGATCGTTGACGCGGAATGACTGAAAAATTAAATTAACGAGTTACCAGAGGCTTAAAAAGTATATTTTAGAAACGAAAACAAAATAAATAAACAAAACGATCTCGCTGTACATTTTAAAGTCATTTTTATAGTTATGGGTTACTACAGTAAAATTTGCATTAATGATTATATAGAATAATATGGGTGGGCCTTTGATATTATATTATTTATGAAGGGTTAAGAAAATCTTGTTATATAGTGAAAATTTTTGATTTATAGAGGAAAATTTAATACACTGTTTTACATATCAGATTTTTTTTAAAAAAAAAATCTATATTTCGAAATCATTAATCATTTTTTTTGATTAATTAATTCGGTAAGTTTTAAATTTGAGGAGAGTTATCAAAATTTATTATTAAAAGTTATTACTATATACAGAAGTAGCAATTACTTGAATATAGTTTTGCTAAATGGAATGCAATTTGGACTAGAAGTTATATTACATCTAAATATGGAAAAATTTGTAATCAGATACAATCATACAATGTAAGAGTCCACTTTTACTCCATTATGTGACACATTGATGTCATTTATGGAAGTATCGTTGTATATGCGTAGATTTAGGTTACTCTGGTACAAAATGTTGAGGTACAGAATAACGAAAGTTATAGGGTGCACTTACGACTAGAAAAGAAACATATTAATTCTCGCCGAACGCTGAACATATCTTCTTATCGGATATTACAAGAATGGCTACAATTCATTGGATTGTCTAATGTCGGGATGACATTCAAATAAACTGTTGAAAATTTATGAAATGGTCTGAAGAAATAGGTTTTATATTTAAAAAAAACCTTATTCATTATCTCAAAAATATGGTGTATGTAAAAAATTGAATGATTGAATTACTGAAAACTATCTCTATAAAGTTTCATAAAAATTTGATATAAATTCGAATTCAAATCTATGAGTGCAGTGCTGTGAACCATCCATTTTTAATTGTTATTATATATTTGATATAATGTACTTATCATAATAAATGGGATAAAGTTTAAAAACTCCATACAACCAATTTGTTTAAGAAGATAAGATTCAAATAAGAATTATTTTTTTATAATTCTAATAAGATAAATTTAAATTATATCGATTAAAATGTGTTAAATTTGTTTATCTATTGACAACATCTTTACCATTTACTCGAAGTAAAATAATTTTTCTTTCTATCACCAATTTTAAATAATTATTCTTCAATATGTAAAATCCGTAAAATTATATTTTAATTCCGAATGATAATAAATTAAATAGGATTATCACTATTATAATTAAGTGAATTTGAATATCAGAATCAAATCAACAAAGATTGGTTAGAAATATTTCTAAAGGAATTTAAAGAAATTTCACATTTTATTAAGTAATAACAAATAAAATCTTAATAGTTTTGAGCAGAATAAAAGAAAGTTTATAGCTATATGCCATAATACAAGCTATTTATAATAATATTATCAAATGAAACGCTTGGATTATTGACTAAATATTTTGATATGATTAGAAACATTAGTGACAATTTAAGTTATTAACAAATTTTAAATACAAATTATCAACAAATGATTTTATTTAAATTAAAGTATATTTTATAGGGTGAATAAATATGGCTAATTTAATGAATATTGTTCAATGTTTTCAAACTTCTTATATGTATACGTTATTAAAATTTTCAAAAAGTACTAGACGGAAAATGTAAATAACTGGAAGCCCATGTTAGGTATTAGTCAATTTTTCCGTGACACATTCTGTAAAAAATCATTCAATTACGTATAAAAATTTCCCAAATTCTAATTTCTAATAATAATATTAAATATTGGCTTTCTATCTTCTATTCAATTGTCGAAAGAGTATTTCGATTTTAAAGTAAATTTTTTGAAATTGAATATAAAAGCTGAAAATTATTCGTTAAAACTTGTTTAGAGTTCAACTTTTTCTTATGCTGTTGAGTAAAATCAGGGAGTGACGATCACCTACTGAGTACACAAACCACAGTGGCTAAATTGAATTGAATTTATTTAATTTCATTTTTTTAACTTATATACCTATTTCAAATAATTGTTTTACCTGTACAAATTTCGTGGCAATATAGTAAGAATGAGGAGCATATACAAATCATCATTAATATTGATAAGCGTGGAAAAATATGCTGAATCCAGGAAATATAAGCTTTGTTTTAACTAATCACTTAGCTATAATCCGAAGAATATTTAATAAATTCTGCTTAGACCAGTGTTGTCTGACGTAGACTATACGTGATGTAGATTACATCATTTTGTACGCTATATACCAGTGTTATTACTATACGCGTAAATTTTATAGTAGACAATAGCGTAGACATATAATGTAATCAATGGTATAGATCATGTTGACTTTGTGAGATCTGTCAAAATTTTTAGTTTATTTGTTTATCCAGGACATGAATTTATATTTTCCTTTGGAATTCGTATTGATAATTTAATAAAAAGAAATAATTTAATAAAAAGTGTTAATAAAGATTTTATTAATTGAATTGATTTTATACTGTCGACATTGTTTACGCGTAACCTATGATGTTGCCAATAGACTATAGTCTACAGATCCATAGACAATGATGGAGTGTTCTGTGTACATCATGTGGTCGATGTCGCACAGCACTGGTATAGACACTGGTTGATTGTCTACTTCATAGTTTACACGCAGACATGTCGATAATATAAAATCAATTCGATGCTACTATATAAATTTTAATTTTGAAATTTTGGCATACAGGTTTTTAACATAGGAAATCGGGTTTTTATAAATTATATTTTATTTATAAATTATATTTTATTCCAATATATTAAGTTAATTAAATTTGTACTGTATTTCCACAATTACCTTTATAAATATATTCTGCAAAATATACCTATATGTAAAATTATGTATCTCTTACATACGACTAAAACCCACCCTGATAGTTAATTTTGTTTTTTTTAAATGTTTCGCTCATCTAAAAAATTGGCACCCATGGAGCGAAAATTCATTATATTTAACCACATATAAATCGTACATTGGTTGTAATTAATCTTGGACCACAAGTAGTCTCTGGATTATATTAATATGGTTTTTTTTTTGTTTGGAGAGAAGTACAAACACGCTAAATAATGGAATAGTCATGCATGGAAAAGGAATTGAAAGAAAATTGAATGTAATATATTAACATATACAAAATGGTTAAAAGTGGAATCATTAAATTTGAATTATAACACACCTTACACGGTATTGAAATTAATTTAAAATTAGGAAAAACTTTGCACTGCACAGGTTTAACACTTCGTCTTACAGTAAGTTTCGATATCGATAGAGAATTTTTCAATATTTAAATTTTAGGTTATTTTTATATGGTATCTAAAACCTAAAATATTTGTATATAAAAGTGTGGTAGAATTTACATAGCTAATTGATTTTAAGTGTGAAAGAAACCATGCCAATTAAATATCACTGAATAAGGTAACTACAATATGAAATATTTTATAAATATATCATCATGCTGAGTAATAATTTAAAATAAAATCATGCAAAATATTTTATGGTGCTATTTGTAAATCCAATCTAATTTATATTTTATAATTGACCAATTTCAAACAGTAGTTAATTATTATTATATGTTTTATTATTGTAAAATTAATCAAAGAAATGTAAAATTAATTTTATATAAGAATTCTTCACAGAGTACCATCAGTTAATTATATATTAAAGATAAATCCCAGCACCAGTTAACATTTAATTTAATTAAATTGTGAATTATTAAATCAATGAAAATATAAAATTAAATCAATAAAAAAAAATTGTTGTTTTCTAACAAATTTTTATGAAATTAGTCACGAACGTTAACTTGAAAGGACGAAAGTAAAGATAAAGAAAAAAATTTAATGAAATTATAATATCAACACAAATATGCTGTATTGGATAAGATGTAATGATCTGTTGTAGGTAATGTAATTAAAGTAGCTATAAGACCAAAATAATTATTCGCAATCAAGGAATATAATCAAATTAATGAATTTTATGCGTGTTCTCTTGATTGGTTGCATTTGTGTAATGGCGTAATTTATTAAATAAGAATACGTGAGTAATAAAATGTAATCTTTAAAATAATTTTATACAAAAAAATGTTGTTAGTTTGCAAATGAATTTTGTTAGTTTAAATGTCAAGAAATCTTGAACTGTTTTCAATGGAAAATCTGCCATTAAATAGATTTGTGTTGTTTGGGAACATAAATTATGGATTTCTTAGATAGAGAACAATTTCACATGCACTCAGGGTTGAACTGTGGTTATTAATTGTGTTTCGTAAAACATTCCATATCGCACAATTTAATTTCCAGTCTCGTGAGATTCTACCTCGTAACACGTCAAGTTATACAAAATTAAATTCCGAAGAAGTTCAAATCGCATAATTCTTTAAAATTCCTAAAATTGTTAACGAATTCATAGTCTCCTACTAAATATGTAAATAAAGAGCTCACTTCAAAATGATTATTGTTGTTTTGAGTTTACTGATTATGAATTTTTTAACAGTTTTTGGAATACTAAAGAATTATGGCTTTGAGTATTTTTCTAATTAATCAGTAAATCCTAAACAAGTATATCATTTTGAAGTGAACTATAGCAAAGTATTTATATAATTTTTAAGTTTTTTCAGCCATCTGGAAATACAACTGGATCGCTTTAGCCTAATTCTAACCGCAATCAGATAAAACATGGAAAAATCTAGTTTGATGTTTACAATCTTTAAATATGTTTCTGCACAGTCTAATTCTAAATATTATATAAATTGTAAATCACTTCTAATTAAATAAGATAATCAATGTTCAATGATTATGTTAGTTAGAATGCTTCTTTAAATATAAATTATTGTCGGTTATTTTTTCAAACTTCAAAATTAACCGGGCTTACTTTCAAAAGTATTTATAATCTCACAGACATTATTAGATAAATGTAAAAGGTGTCTAAAAAAATACTGGATTCATAACTTAATTTAAGAAATGTATAAGTTTTTGATTTGCTATTTTCTAGTAAGAAATCAATTATTTGTGTAATAAAAATAAAACATTTTATATTTTACAGATTTTGAATTTTACAGGCAATTCTATTTACAGAAGGTTTTGAAGTAAACATTATTTTTTAGATCATTGTTTCACGTTCTCTTGCTTCTTCTATATTATGGTAATGCACCAGGAACAATTTGTGAAAAGAAGGATTTCAGCTTAAATAAGACTAATTTGACATAGATATGGTAAGGGGTTGTACTTAAATGATCTTACAGGTGTTTTACATTTTTTCAGCCTCCTCCCTCACCATTATCCCATTTTGTCCTCTTTTGTGTATTTTACACATTTGTCACTTTTTCAACCTCCGACTCCTCCTAATACCTGTGACATCATTTAAGGTCAACCCGTAATGAATGTGTTAATGTCAAATTATTTAATAGTAATACAATTTTTTTTTGGATACTTTCATTTTTAATAGGATATTTATAACCAAAATATACCTTCTAATTTGAATATAGTGATGCCATCACATAATTTTTCTAAAAATATTACTTACAATAATTATAATGACTGTTCTAAATTTAGATTAGCATTAATATTAGTAAGGTATTTAGAAATTCATTCAACTTATCTAAATATTTTCCATAAATTCGATTTTTATTCAATCATTGATTCTTTCCATTTGATAAAAAAAAAAAAAACGCAACATGTAAAGAAATTTAAAAATGAAAAAAAAGCTACAGAATATTATTCATCCCATCTGGCTAAATAAACTAAAATCATCGAGCGCGAAATTTCAATTAATCATAATAATTTTAATATTCTTCAGAATTAAATTTAGATATATGCGATTTTTTCCGCTGATGAAATAGATTGATTGTAGATCATAATTTTCCCTTCAAGAAACTCAAGTGTAGATCTTGATGTCTATGATTTCTCGGGTGGGTGAACAGACTTTTAAAAATTTTTTATTTATTATATATTATAAATATAAATATTTTATACTGAAATAATTCTAAAAATGATTATAATTATTGGAGAACGAGTTGAAAAGGCTATAGTTAATATAATTTAACATAATTTGAATCAGTGTTTTTTTTTCATGAAATTGATTTTAATTAACCATAAAATCATTTAACAAAAGTTTTATTGAAAATATTTAGTATTCGAGCGGTTCAAATATAATTAATATACCAACTTTTGAAAAATTAATGAAAGATTTATTATATGTATTATATTTTGACCTTGCTTGTTAGCAACTGGCGTTGGTGATTATTAATTTTCAAACTAATTCTCACTGATTAAGTTAAATTGCAATTTTATTTAAATTAGTTAATTGATTATTAAGAATTCCTTTACTTTATGATTTATACAATTTTTAATCAATTTTCAAGAACTTGTCTAAAATGGAGAACTTCAGTATTATTATTTAGCCGAATCTGTTCAGTGATTTAGGAAGATATCTATTGAAATTCATGTATTTTTATACCGACATTATTTTTATTTGGTTCGTTATAGTGGAATTGTGACCTAACTGAATGATATAATGATATAAATATTTAATTGTAAACAATTTTCTGTCACATTTATTTAAATATACTTAGAATCTCTGGTACCTTTGCATTTCAAAGATTCATTGCTAATAAGAAAATCTGGTCAAAACATATTAAATTTTTAGATTTAGACAAAAAGATTGAAATATACACTCACATTATTATGACCTTTTTTTTTAAATATTTATTCATATTATGCTAATATAATAATAAGTAAAAAAAAGTTCGCGTAGCAGAATTATAGTGCAGGAGTCTTCTAAAGACTTTTGATTTTTTTTAGTGAAATATTGGAGAAGAAAACTTTAAAACAGAATACAGAGCCACTTAACGGATGAAATATACAATATAACTCTAACAAAATTTCAGGTTAACAATTAAATTTACAAATTAAATTAAAGATCTATATCCAACGCCATCCAGTGTCAAAATTATTATTTTATTCTTCAAACTTTTATATTATTTTATTCTTCATAATTTTTAAAGGCAGTGCGTCATATTGGCAGATTCAAGGAGTATTATTTATTATCTTTCAAATGTGAACTATAATATACAATTTGATGAACATTAACGATGTTAAAATGTAAATTTTTTGTTAAAAACGAATTAACATCGCCATCTAGCGGATAATTTTAGAATCTATACTATTATACCGTCTAATTCTAAATTATTATATCTCTAAAATGCAGGATATTTGAGTTATATCAAATAAAAGATTGAAAAAGTTTACAACGCAATCGAATAGACAACTGGAAGGACTGACGGACAAAGTGATCTAAAGGATTTTATGTTTCTCAGAAAGCTCATAAGAATGGAATGGATAAAAATTGTATACAAATATTAAAAATATTAATTTTTGGTCCTGTTTCTTTTACAAAATTAAATTTTCTTTTTATGATATGAATGAAATTTATAAAAGCTAAAAATCCTAGAAAATATGATAATGGTGGCCTAATGGTTTTTCTTCAAATATATATTCTGCATAATAGGAAAAGGCATATTAGTATTTTTTTTTTATTATATAGAGTATGGTAGTATGGACAATATGTTTATTATTGTTTTTCTTTCCATTATTATAATGTGACCATTTATATGCAGAATGTCAGTTTCAATAACTAAAATAATATCTTTAGATAAGATATGAAATATACAAAAAAAAAAACCATATCTTTTCATTTCCATTTCAATTATGACTATATATCTAGTTACGTTTATATATAATTTGTATATAAAGAAAGGACGAAACTGATTGTGGGGAATAATAGAAAAATTAAATTATTAGTTTATTTTTATTGAAGACCAACAAAAGTTTTAAACGAACATAAAAAAAAAGGATCATTGAACATTTAGAAAGATGCCATACCATAAAAATGAAATAAACTAAATAATAAAATAAATATAATAATATTTTCAACTTTACTAGAATATTATGAAGGGGAATAACTAAGAAAATTGCTTACTAAGATGAACTTTTTTTTTTTGTAGATATTATAGAAAAGGATTTTTATTATTGAGGATGAAGAGCTAATAATAAATTGAGTAACATATTTACTGGAATTGCTAAATCATCGTATTATTCACCTTAGTATACCCAAACCAATTAGGTTTGTTAAGATAATTTCGTAAGGTAATGGCAATAACTTTTGATATCTTATTGTTTTTTTTATACGTTTTTTGTTTTCGATTACGTATTAGTGGTTTAATCAAAATGTTATTTAAGTATACAATATATTTTTTACGGAGAAATAGTTGTCTTAAAAACTACATCGTCAATAAAATTATATTACTGATTTTGTATTATGCTAAATATTATGCTAAAGCATAGGCAAAAAAGGATATCAAAATAATATAATGAATATTTGTTTAGAAAAACTAAAACGATATGAATTTTTTAGAATATTGATGAAATATTTCCAGGATCAAAATGGGAATTACAGAAAATAGTACAGTCATTTATTTTCAGATGAAGTAGAAAACGCGGAGAGTAGAAAGCTAAGTGACTTAAAGAAAACATTAATTTATAAGACATCAAGAGATTATGGACACATCTAAGTTAGTTGGTTGGTTTTAAAGAATTGGGGAATACACTCCAGTCTAACGCTGCATCACAGTTACGGCGCGTCGACACATCCCACTTCTTTAACGAAAGATATCATCTTGGCCGGCTTTATCTCACCCGCTTCCTCGAGGTTTTCTAGAAAGAAACTATCAAATTTCCTTAATCTTTTTTGTTCCACTGAGTGGAACTTCTAAGTAGGTTTTGATTTGAGTTTCTTAGGTAGCTTGGACATCCACCTACCATCGATATTAAAAGTATATTATACAAAAAATAGATATTATACTTCGCGATGTGGAGAGACTAAATTCTTCAACATTAATGACCTCCAATCTAATCTAAATTCAATGTATTTCGAAAACCTCCATTATAGTTTATCTTTAAGATGAAATTTAATTAATTAACGTCATGAGTTAGGTATATATTCTGTGAATTTAAGATATTTCCTGCTCACTGGTACATTGAGATGGAATTTACAAGGTTTGTAAAGGTTTTTGGTTTTAAAATTTGTAGTGCAGGTACATTTTGATACATGTTTTTGGAATAGTATTATATCACTTAATCGTATACGTAAAATTTGAGCTGTAAGCTTTAGAGTCAAGTTTTATTAAATAATGTAGAGTTAATAATAATTACAAAATTTACGTACGTTAAAAACTCTCTGACTTTTTCCCAAAAATATAATTTTACATTTATTTACTATGCAGAGTAACTTTAACACGTTGTGTTTAGATTCCTTTGTTTTCTATCCTATCATATACCAATTCACAGTGACAGAATACCGCCATAATTACATAATTTGTCCAGGTTTGAAAATGATATTTTACTCTACAATTATATTATTGCCGCAGCCACCGACTATCGTCATTTTTATTTTATTTTATTTTTTTGGAAAATTTTTGCACGCGCTCACTATTACAGAACCAATAATTTTGGTTTTTCAAAAGTCTTTTGTAGAATTCCGGCACAGAATTAGGTGAAACATGAAAAGATTTTATTTATCTTTATTTTCTTTTTTTTTTTTCTTTTGTAAATAATTGCGAAACCACAAAACCAGAAGCAATTTATTTCAAGTCGATTTCAAAATTATAAGTTAAAACATATTTTTCATAAAAATAAAATATATAATTTCATTCAACTTTATGTTATTATTCACACCCTCAACATTAAGGAAGGATCATCTTTTTTTATATATATAGAAAAATTTGATTGACTGACACGTTTGAGGTATAATATATATCCTTGAAATGTATAGTGATGTATAAATTCTGAATTTTTAGAATGAAGGCGATTCAACTATTAATAGTTTGAATCGCCTATATTTTTGTACCAATAAAATTAGATGCTATTAAAAATAATTTTGGTATAGTAAAATAAAAACTAATTTAATTTCGATATGAAGACAATTTTGTGATATTTTTTGTTCAGATCTTTTGCCGCGTATTACAAAATGCGGTCAGTAATTCATCTTTATATCAAGAATTGCTTCTGAAGTTCAAAAATATTGATGGATCTGAAATTTATCATATTAACTTTTCAGGTATTTACAATTGTTTCTTTTTCAGAAAATGCTGCTGTAACGTTACTATACCCGTAAAGTTATAACTAAATTATCATTCATAATTATAGAAGAGTTACGTTAATTACATCAGAAACAGAATGTTATTATGTAACGTAAAACTGATTACAAATTTGGAATGTAACGAAATAATAACGTTAAAACCTTTAAAAATTCGTTATTATTACATGTGTAACGTAATCAAAAACGAAATTTTATTTTTTGACGTAACGAATTATATTAGTAGCCTTTTTTTGCGGTATTCCAGCACTGGCTTTTATTGTATAAAAGTAATACAATTTCAATCACACTTCTTCTATACATTACGAAAATAAAATAACAATAAGAGTGTTTTGTGTGCATCTACACCTTACAAATAATATAAAATATTGCCGGTCCAGGATAATTAGGAATTATCGCGATGATCTTGCCCTATTAACGTGACTTGATTATAGGCCGGCATATTAACATTTTTTTTTTTTTCAAAGTTTCTTTGCACACCTAGCGGCTATAATAATCTTGATTTTTATTTGCATCGCGGCTTCGATTTTCAGTTGTTTTTAGAGGTGGATCGTGTGGCAATTTTTTACAAAAAGTTTAAAGGAATATTTTGTATATATGCAAAGGTAATTATGTGTATAGGTGAATAAAAAAAAGAAGATATTAGTCATATTTTAAATTAAATTGTGTTTATTATTGTTCATAAATATAAATAATATTTTAAAGTCACGGATTTTGATTTTAGGGCTTTGATATCAAAAGAAAACTCTAAAATTTATTTTAAATCTATAAAAGTGTAAATTAGGATCAATAATTCTAGTAATATTAAGACTATTAAAATTGAAAAGTTTTTAGTATAGTTTTATTTACAAAGTATGAACAAACTTATGGTAATTCAACCTGTGACAAATATATGAATTTGGACCTATTTTAAAATTAAAATGTCCAAAATGTAAGCTTTATTCAAATTATATACAAATTTCTATAAAATGAAACCTAAATTTCTATTTCCATGTTAAATTGTTATTTTCCAATTCCTACTGATCCTCTTCGAAATCAAATTGGTTTTTCACGGAACAAGAATTTAACAAGGATGCATAAATAATGACACTTACAAATATTAATGTAGGATTATAAAAGAAGAAACCATTTTCTTTTGGAAATCCTGCGTATATATACAGAAAATAAATTTTAAAATTATTTTTGAATAAAAATTAATTTTTATAAACATTACTAAAATCATAACATTAAGTTAAATTACCTGATCATAAATATTTTACCATAAATGCTAATGTGTAATATATAAAATCAAGTTTCCAAATTTTCACTTACTATTGCGGGCTATATCAAGACGAGCAAGTACGCTTTAAGCATTTTAATATTTAACGCATTATTAAAATATTTTACTTATGTGTTGATTTACAAATGGCGGTGATACTTTGATAAAATTATATTGTGCGCATAAAAAAAAAACATAAAATTATAATTGAAGATTTTCACCTGCTGCTGCTGCTCCGGACTATAGCAATTTTGTTATATTGTCTTCAATTTTTTAATTTATAAAATCATGAATGAGTAAACTGCAATGGGGTAATTTGATGTTCATCGATATGTTTTTGAGACCTCCCCTTTAAAAATAATTTTGCAAATTTTTGATTATGCCAATCATATAATTTGAAAAATTAATGTTTTAAGAGTTAATTACATGATATTTTAAAATCCTGACATAAATAATAATTTTTGTCAGTATAATTTCTGAATATATATGTAAATATAAGAAAATTTTAAAATGGTTGTTGCCACTTTAAAATAATCACGGTCAATGATGAAATCATTTAGAAATATTTAATTAACTTTACGATAGGCAGAGTGTGTCTCAAAATAATTGACTTTTCTAGAGAATTTTTTTATCTTGGGTGTTATTTTGCTATGGGAAAATACTGAAAATTAAATATTAAAAGTAATTACTAATATAAAAATATTAAAACGCATCAAATACAAATTGGCAACTGTTAATCAATATCTTAAAATAGAAAATTGAGCTATACTTAGGTCATACAACCCATAATCCGAAAAGTACAGAATCTTATAATGAGCCATGGTAGAAGGATGTATATTCTAGATCTAGCCTATAGTTTTATTTGCCCATGGAAACTACATTAAGAAGAGCCAAAATAAAGGATAAAGTTCATAAAATATTTTAACCAATCTCTGAACTGAACCGTTGAGGAAAGCTAGGAAGAAGATAAAGAAAGAATAATTCGGAAAATAAAACAATTACTATTAAAATATGTTTATAAATATTTACTATTAGCTTGTTTTATGGTAGCGTCCCAAACTACCCTACTTACCTAATGAACTGCCTGGTCCTTAAATTGTCCAGGAGATATTTCCCAAATTCCTTAACCTTCTTTGTTAGATCGAGGTACAGTGGCATAGTAAATTCTTCACTGTTTCCTACTCTTTCTCACAACATTTTCATGTTGAGATAGGGGTCAATCTTAACCTTACCACATGCTTCCTCAAGATTGCGTGTCTCATAGCAACTCCAGTGAATAATCTGGATGTTAAGCTGTGTTCATTTTGAAGAATTTTCTTGTATTTCTATAGGATTTGCGAGCCCCAGATCAGTTTTCTATTTTGACAATCATTTTGTGATACTTATCTTAGAAGGTTACATTGTTTATTGATTCTTATTGATGAGAATCCTATTTAATGAGTTTCTAAAGTATTATCGGTAGCCCCTTCCCTTATAAGCCTTTTCAATACCTTCGATAACTTAACTTTCACTTAAATAACCAAAGTATATTCGAATCACACTTCCTAATTAACATTAAACTTCGATCTGTTATCATAAAGATTTAAATTCTAAGAAAAAAAAATATAAACCTTAACCAAGAATAGCATTAAAATTTCAAGTCAGACAATTACAATTGTTAATTGAATTCAGTATTGAATCATATACCCATAATTCTTACACAAAATAATGAAATTCATATGAAAACTACAAAAAGAAAATTCAAAACAACTTTTCAATTATATATATAATTTTTTTTTATTAATATTCTTAATCCAACAATCAATTCATTTGATCGATAACCTCTATTATACTAAAGTATACGATACTACTTAAAAATTAAAGTATATCTGGTAAAATATTAAAAATTCCTCAAAATATCATCGATGACAAATGACGAGTTTACAAATAATTCAGGCAGTTTTAAAAAAAAAAAAATCAAACAAAAAAGAATTTCTTAAAAGCAACTATTTTTGCTCGCAGCTCGAATTCAACAAAATCTTTTTTTAATCTATTCGAGGTTTTTTTTTAGATAATCGTGAAGACATGACACCCATGGAGACTTATAAAAATAAAAACTCGTAAAGAACCCATAAACGAAACACCAATTACAAATAAGATTTCCAAGAACCCCATTTTATTATTGTTCGATTTTTATTAAATAAAAAAAGGAAAAGCGAAATATTAATGGAAGATTTTCTGTCAAGGATCAGAGAAATCATATTCATGCTGCTGAATATAATTTTTTTTATTCATATGTGTACGACGATACACATATTTGTTGAACCCCAAGAGACTTAGTAAAATTATTATAAAAAATGAAAATAAATTCAATTAATATTTCTGATCTGACACTTAGAAAGACTAAATAGCCTGTAAATATTATACGAATGGGCCAAACCTTTAGATAGGTGTCAACTGTCTATATGCTCAGCAATAAATTTTCAAATAAGAAAAAAAATTAATATAATTATGATGGACATAAATATGTATATAGTAGTTCCATTAAAATTTCATATCTTAAAGGTATAATAGTTTACATATATAGGATCAAACCAAAATATTTAAAATTCTCCAAGATTTTCTGTCAAGATTTTGTGTTGAATATTCGTTTCTTATTAGTTTTTTTTTTTTTTTAATTTTTTTGTTATGCAAAGTAGTCTTATTCTTATCATCAATTCATCACATTAATAAGTCGTTGTACCGCACACCAACTTTTATAATAATCTGCCATTTTTTGTTTTTGATGTATACGATGGAGGTATATACCTTTAGCTATAATGTATAAACCATAAAAATGAAAAATGAAATCTTGACGATTCTGTAGTTGCTGCTGTTGACTTGATGGGTTGGCGTGTAATATTGAGATAACTCATTCGTATCTAATTTAAATATGAATTACAACTGAAATTGTTGAGAAAGAAAGAAAAAAAAATATCTTGATTGATTCCGTGAAATTAGTATTAACAAGATCAGAAACTTGTAGTTTTTGATAAATAATATTTTTTTATTTAAGTTTTGATACTTATTGTATATAAGGTTTTGCCAGTAATGAATTCTGGAACTATATAAAGCCGGAACAGATTAAGATTTTCTTAAGTAATTTAAGAATATATTACGAATTGTATAAAATCATACAAAAAAGTTATGTAGTTGTCACCTTGAAAGTACTCTACATTAATTATATTATAATCAGTTTTTGTTCAAATTTAATTTGAGATTTGTATTCCAGTTTTCTCTTCTCCTCTTGATTTTATTTTAGAGACGATATATCAATTATTTTTGTACTATTGGCTTTAATTAAACTTAATGCACAGTTTAGTAATTACTTCAACACTATTGATGCGGTAGAATCGGTTCGAATACCAGAAGCCCTATCTACGACATCGTACTCATTTATGAATAAGGATTCAACAATATGAACAATAGCATGGAGAGTATGTTATCGTCATATTCACTACATCAACGAATATTAACATCAGATATCAATAAAACCGTGACCCGGTAATGAGCGCGATTCTCAAGCGGGCAGAAGGTACTTTTAAGTATCTTGCTTAGCCGTAGGTACTTTTTGTGTAACGATTTCACCTAAAAAATCTTTATTTGTACGAGTATTACAAATATTACAAATATGTTATTACAAATATGTTATTAGCTGGTCCGGAGAGATGAATAGGCAATTTCTTCTGTTTATCAAATCGGTACTCAAATGCTATACTTGCGCAGGACAATTTGTCTAAGGTTCACCACACAAACCAACCATGTCATATTACATGAAAATGAACCATGCAAAAAACAAAAAACACCTGAAAACTTAGGAATAATTTACAAATCTTCACAATACAAACGGTCATGCCGATATACTCTTGGAAATAATAAGACTTTTGATCTAATTTCCATTATTTGGTGATGCCGACAAACCAAATGGTAAATTATTGTATATATTAAGAGATGCGTGCCAGTTTAAATATATGAAAACTAAAAATTACAAAATGATCGCAGTCATAAATAATTGTATAATAATTGGTTTAAAAAACAATGATCCTTGCACGGAAGCGAAGGTCCGCTATCAAAGAGAAACCGAAAATTACCGTGGTAAAGTTTAGAATTATCCATAATATATTGAATAGTTAGTACTTTCATTCTATTCTTATGGTCATGATAATAATATTATCTGAAAATGAATTAAATTGTAATTGTAACCATATTTAAATAAGTGAAGTTATTATAGTTAGAAATTTGATTTAGCATTTATTTCATGATCCATGCAAACGATCGCCAATAAAATTTGTATATAATCCGATAAAACTGAAATTAATGTTTCACAGATTTTCTGATAAATACTTTACACTAAGGGAAGTGAAATTGGGGTGAACTAATTTCTTTATGCAAAATATATTTTCACATTTTGTGTATATAAAATAGAAACTTCAAATCTCTGCTTTGATGAATAGGCGCCGGTTATTAGTTATATAATGGTGAAATTTAATTATTTCTATTTTTTATTTATATATACTTTCAACAACATCAAACGGTGACCACATTAAAGAATTATTGGTTATATTATGGTAAGCTACTTTTTCAATATTTCCAGTAATTTTTATAATCAGCTAAGATATTATCATTAAATTTTGTTTACATAAGAGTTTTAAAACAAATAATTTAACACCATTAAAGTATTTTTTTTTTATTTCGGGAAAAATATTTTATTACATAATTTTTATAAACACTTTTTGATGTCGTTGGATGTTTACATATATTTAAAAATGCAGGCGTTATGCATTAAAAATGTAGTGTAAAAAGTCAAGTATTTCCTCTTTGACGAAAGTTTTTGAGCTCTGAACTGTTTGGAATGGAAAACCATAAACAAAATTATTGAAACACATACAAAATTAGTAATATCTAAAATATTTAAAGTTTAGTTACTATTGTCCTAGAGAAAAGAGCGGTGGTTCCGTACAGTGATAGTGTGCTATTCGGTGGTGAATTAGTCCCCGGGTTCATCTCCAGCCTAAGTTAGAATATCGCTCTAAGTTAACTCACCTTTAAATCAGTACAAGTAATAAAATTTTCAATATGTAACTATGATTTTAAGACTGGAAAAAAAGCTAATGGTTAAGACAGTTTGCTGACAACAAACGATTCACTATTAAAAGTTAATACAATTAAAAGTTTCTTCACTATATAATTCGGAATTCATATAGAATATCTGCCCCCAAGTGTGGTGAAAAAGCGAAAAAATAATATAACCATAGATATAAATTAATATGTGATGCCTTTGTCTAGGATAGTATAGCCTTAAACATTAAACAATAGGAGGAAAAGTCACTTAGTAAGTAATTCAATTCGTAATAGTCTAAGTTCCCTCTTTCAATAGTTTAATGTAATATTATAAACATTAGAAAATATTGAAAATAATAACAAAACCCGTTCATTTATGTAAACATCTTAACAGCCTAACAGTCTAAATTTTATAATAGTTTATTGAAAAAATCCAATATTTAACAAGCGTTAAATACAAAATTTCCATTTAATATAGTAAAAAACTTCAGATCAAAGGCTAAAAAAAGAACGTTTATAATTTCATAAATATAAACTGTATTTCTTTGTCTTTATCATTATTAGCTCGCCGAATAATTTAAAGCTTTAAAAATTACATTATTCACAATAATAAATATATTTTATTTTATTGGCGGATATTAATATGCGCTGTACAGTATCAGATATGCTATTAAAATCCAATAAATCAAATCTATAAAACATGATTTCCTAGATTCGTTATCAGCGGCGGTTGTTCTCGTTGCAATTGTAATATTATTATTTTTTTCATAAACATAGCCTGCAGGACGATTTAAAGAATAATTCAGTTTTTTTATAACAAAATCTCTTTAGGTATCTTATCTATAACTGCAATCAAAGTCAAAGGTGGATGCAATTATTAATAATGGTGTCACAGTGTTTATAGATGATGGTAAAAAAACAATGCTATAATATAGAGACAGTTTCTATATCAAATTTATTAATTTTCTTATTAATTATTTTATGGAATACAAGTAACTATAAAATCGAATATTAGATTTTCATACTTTTGGTAACAATCTATTTCCTGTAATAAAATCTTATTTATATTACCTAATAACTTATGAAAAGTTTTACACAAAAATAATTTTATTAATAAATTATATTTTACCATTTTTCACCACCAATTAATATCAATACAAATAAAATGTATGGGCAGAATCGTCGCCATATTATTTTCTGTTTTTCTCTTAATAAATAGTGTTCACGCCTCTTGGTTTTACTATTATATAATATGTACTGGCTATGCTAAATATATATAAAATCTATAGCATTAACATAAATATGCATTTTGTTGTTAAAGATAAAAACTTGTCATAAAACTTTTGAAGAAAAAATTACACAGCCTTTTAAAGCCCGCCTGCCTAATAACTTTTAGTACACCAGCGAGTTCCATTATATTTATAAATTTAATTAATATCAAAATTATTACAAGCATAAAATAATGTGCAATTATAGTTAATTTCATATTATAATAGTTACCAAACATAAAAGGTACCCATCGCCAGCTTTAGGGATTTTTTTAATGTCCGTTTACGTATTTCTACTTCGTTTTTCTATAATATTTTATTAGTAATATTATACCATTGATTTTTTATACATAAGAATTTGTTAGTTAGAAGCGATGTGAAACAGAACAAGTTTTACAAATTTCAAGCACGACAATATTCTGTGATTTGTTCAGCGGACATTAAAATCTTATATATAGATTTTAAAATGAAATTGTGACAAAATAAAAAAGAACAACATAAAAATGAATTAATAATATAGGAAAAATTGAATCCATTTAAATTAAATACTAAAATTTAGTTTGCCATGCAAAGCTTATGGAATATACATTATAAGATAAGTGAAAATTAATCATAATTTAAATGAAATTGAAATAATAATCCAATATTTTCATATTAATAGAATGTATAATACAGAAGGCTAACATGGACCAAATACTGACGAAGTGAGAAATGGCAACATGTAAAATATGTATATTAATTGATAAACTAAACTGATGATTTTAAGAGCTTTACTTATTTATAGTAACTTTTTTTTGTTTGAACCTATGCATTCTCATAACTCATGAAAACAAAACCTTCATCTCTGCATCGATATAACTCCATTACACCAACAATCAATGGTTCCACTTTTACAACCATTTGACAGCGGAATTATAAAAGCGGAAATAATATAAATTTCCACCTAACATTTTAAAATAAATATTCTGACAAAACGCTTATATAATTGCCAACAAATAATTTTACTGATTTGTTTATAATTACAACCTAAATCTAGGCTACAATCTAAATCGAGCCTTAGGCTACTCAAATATGTTTCGTAACATTTTTATTGAAATTTTGGCCAATAAATTTATCTGGATTCCGAACCATAAGTTTCATTATATTGAAGAAACATTTTAATTCCAACGAGCTAATAGTTTTTAATAGTGAGGAATTTATTGTCAGCAAATGGTCTTAACCGCATTTTTCTCAGTATTAAAATCACAATTACATATTGTAGTTTTATTACTGATATATATACTCATTTAAAAGTGATTCAACTTACAGCGACATCGATGTCTTGATCTGGAGTTGATCCACATAGCTCATAGCTTGACTGTCAGAAAAAATATAACTTTGCTGAAATCACAACTCAAATTAATAAGTAGTATCAACAAGTTATACTTTCAGCCATCATAGTTAAATGTTATTTGCTTGTATGCCAACCTGGTTCAACTTCTTAAGATGAATCTTATATGCCAAGGTATAGACACCATCAAATAAACAATAATTTTTATATAATAATGAAAAAATATAAAAATTACTTTACAATTCCATTCATGTTTCATATTTTTTTATAAATATAATAATATGAAAACGTGTAAATAACTAACTACCTTCGGTACATAAAAAAATTATTAGCTATATACATCAATATATCACAAGATCGGCCATTAAAAAAAAATAATGCAAAAATAAAATTCAATGACTAAAGTTATTATTAAAAATGTCGCCTGAATTGCAATTACAAATATTGTCTTTATATTAAGTTTCATGTTTATCAAAATTATAAACGCAAAAATTATTTATATCAATTTTTTGTATGGTTGGTTAATAGAAATGTTAAGCTATAATAACAAAAACAACATGGAAGTTTCATATATATTTTCATTCCGTCTATACCTCTACAAAAATTCTGAAGCCTTAATCATTTTAAGTCACGCAATATAATTAAATTTATTCTATATTATAAACTACATGGGAAAAATCACAAGAAGTTTAAAATTGTCGTTATAAATATAGAAAAAATTGAATTTACATAAAGTTTATGTTAGGTTTAGGTTAGTAGCTTCGAATATTAATTTAAATATCATCAGTTGAATACCATGAAAGATGTAATAAACTAAAACATAGTAAAGTTGTTATCGTGTGGCAGTTTGAAGAGTTCTTTCTATGCCTCCAGGAATTTAAGGAATGTTATATTAAAAAAATCTAGCGAAAATATAGTAGCATCAAAATAATGTCAACATTCTTAAAGTTTACTTAAATTATTACACCCTGTAGCGAAGTAATTAATTGCGTATAGCTGTTGAGCTGTGATTGATCAGTTTGAAGGATTCTGAGTCTGGAGGAAATAAGAAAACTTAGGAGGAAAATTCAATATTCTTAACAAATATTTAATATTTTGTCATCGATATTTGTGCTATTAACTTAAATGTTGTTGAGTTGTCCTTGCTCAATTTGTTTGATTGATTCTAAGTCTGTATGAAATATAGCTCTAATTTTGATATCAAATAATTTTTTGACTTTTCATTCAAACGGACTGTCAAACAATTATTTTGAAGTTTTTCAAATCATAATTTCTGTGCATTATCGAAGACAGAGTTTAAAGCTACTTTCATAAAATATTAATTAAAATTATTCCATATAATAATTAATATTAAATTATTCATTATTATTTTTTTAAATAAAAATATTATATGTACATAAAATTACAAAAAAAAGGACCCTAATCTCCATATAATTTATTATAACAACCGAACTATATACCTGGTCACATGGTATTAAACTTATAATCATTTAATAAAAATCACGAAAAAAAAATATATTTTTAAAACATGTGGCCTCCCAATATAAAATATAAACCCGCAAAATATATTTTAAAACAAAAAAAAAATGACATCCAAACTTATAATCAATCAAATTTTTATGGGAGAGAATCATTAATTCAGGATAATCGCTGGGGACTGTAAATTTTCAACCCAGAATAACTAATTTTTATATTCTATTATATACAAAATCTCATATTATTTATTGGTATATTTGCAAACCAAAAAAAAAAAAAACAGCCCTGTATATTTTTTTTAACAATCAGAGACATAAATTTTATGTCATCCCGCGATGCTGTCAAATATGTAAAAAAAAAGCAATGGGTGTGAATAAAATTCTTGTTGTAAAAGTCCATCAAACAAGGAGAAACAATTTAAATATTAAATTATAATTTGGCTTAAGCGAATTATATCCACAAACGCAACAAGAAAAAAATTTATAATGGGACGAAATTTATTAAGACCCACCCTATATTTTGTTGGTTTTGGAATAAGTTATCAATAATAATGCAATGCTTTTTTTTATTTTATTTATTCACTGGTTTTTTTATTGTTTACCACCTGCGACTATTTTGTCCTACCAGTCACTGTTGGAGTACCATCACAACAAGTTTTTTTTTTTCATTTTTTCTGATTAATCTTTTTGAAAATAGGAAGGACTTATTTACTTCCAACACGACCAATTCTACTAAATCCTCACGTTGTTTCAGAGTAAATAAATTTATATTTTTATGAAATAAATTTTCTTGTAATAATCTTACCGGCTTGGATAATCCGTAGGTAATTCCTTATTTATTTTCATAAGATTTAGTGTTGTTGCAACAGAAAATAGAAATTGTTTAGATGACTAAAATGGATGTTTGGTAATTTTATTATAGTATCAAATCCAAGTAAAATATCAATTTTCTTCTAATAAGCATTGAAGCTTTCGAATAATTTGATTTATATGAGACAGTTTCCTGCTCAATAAGAAGTTATTCTGAAAGTTGATTTTAATGAAGCGATTTTGAAAATTATCGGTCTCCAAAAATCGCTATTCATTATTAAAACTCACGTCCAGAATTGCCTAATAGTTTTAAGCATTTTATTTCTAAATGTATAGAAAACATTTAAAAAACATTTTCGAGTCATAATTGGAAAACTGTTCAGAGGGTCGATTTTCTTATTGGGAAAAATAGATTCTAGTTCTGCAAAAACTATTGCTACTATAGTCAAAATCCCTCGGTTTTCCAGTTATTCTATATTTTCTTGTACTGGAAATTCCAATAGGTAATAAAACATGTAACGATGTAACCCATGTTACACAACAGTACGAGTTTATGGTTCCGAATATAATTCGAGAATTTGAACTTTCAAAAAATGCATAGGATTCATTATATTCAATGCACCAAATCCTTTCAATGCACCAAATCCTTTCAAAGCACCAAATGCTCCACGGGTTCGTAAAGTGAAATAATGAGTACCGGACCATTATCAATCTAAGTGAAAACAATCTCCTTGTTCTCCATTTTCTTTATAATAATATTATATGCAAACTTAAAAAAGGAGGCAATAGAAAAATATCGGCATTATTCTGCAAATATTTATTTAAATGAATTTTATTTTATAATCACATTTTATGTTCCATATTTTTTTTTCCAGATTATTTATAAACTACATTTTGAGCTTATAATAAACTTCTGGGAAATTTTTTCAAAATTTTTTTTTATATCGCATCTTTATCCGTAATAAAAAAAATTATATACTTTTGCAACAAATTTTTTTTTATTGGTATCCTCTGCGGATATATCGCATAGCAGCAGTGACACAATCTTCTTTTAAATTAATATAAAGATACCAAAACGAAAAAAAGCAACCACAAGAAACAAAAAATTGACGACGAACCGAAAACTTATTTGAAGGATTTGTTTATATATACGGTACACAAAAACGACTTTTATAGGATTATTGAAAAGAAAATGACTTAGCGTAAAAGGATATCTCAGGTGCACATAGGATAAATATAAATAAATAAAATTATATAAACTAATAAGCAAATAATTTTTTTTTTATTATTACAATTTTTACTTTTTATGGTCTTTTAAGAATCCAGTAATGGTGGACATAATATCCTTCAGGGATTTTCTCCGTTTTTTTATACCAGTAAATAAGAATTTAATAAAAAATATATGAAAATATATTTATAAACTTTTGTTGGTAACAGTTTTCCATCTTTTTTTGTTATCAACGAAATTTCTTTTCTTCATTTATGTTTTTTTTTTTTTGTACTGGTAGGTTTCAATTGGGTCTAGAGAGGGCAGAAATGTCATTTTTTTTATATCTATTATTTAGATTTTTCTTAAATTTTCTTTGGAATTATATGGTTTTGTATGATTTAAATAGGGAATGATGAAAATTTACCTTCATTTAATATAAAAATAAACTCAAATTTCATTTAAAAGAAAAATCTAATAAAAAAGTTTTATTTTAATAAAATCTTTTTCTTCTATTTTGGCTTAATTTTTTTCGTAATAAATGAAGGTATATAATTTTTTTTTCTTCAAGGAAATTGATGCTTATCTTTTGAAAATAAGATATTTAAGCTTCTTATACATGGGATTAAAATTGTTAGTAATGTTGAGTAATAAAATTTAGTATTTTTATTATTATGGGGAAAATATTGTCAGGTAAGGAAGAAAACTTTTCTATATTATAGGAAATTATTTGTTGTATTAAAAATAGCTTTATTTTATGAGGACATGCGGTGAAAATATAAAAAAGTTTTATTTGGATTTATAGAAAACGTTCCGTAACATTTCCTGAATATGAAAATGTCAAAATTAAATAGAAATTTTTTTTTTCAACTTAATTATAATAAATATTTGAGGTTTTTATGACAGGTCGCAATATTCAATAATCCGGTTATTTTTGGGTCTCTTTCCAATATTTTTAATAAAAGTATTTTTTCTGAAAATGAGAAGCTTTTAAAATGCATAGTAAAATCTGGGAGGGTAGAACTATTAGCTCTTAATAATAAAATGTTGCATTATTTTCTTTTGTTCACTACAATTGGAAAGGTTATACATAAATGTAACTTTAATTTGAATGGGCTGGATGCATAAATTAATCATTCAGCAAGATAGACGGTTCACAGTCTCATTTTGGAGGTACATTTTGGATACCTTTACTTATTGAATAATATTTTATTGTATACATACTATGATCAGTCAATAAGTCAATATTTCAATTGACTTGAAAATGTAGTAATACGGAGAAGTATATTTTGTAATTTCAAAAATGTAAACAGGACGATGATTATATTTATCTTAAAATAAATATATTTAATAAAATAATTATGAAAACAAATAAATTAATATCGAGAAAATTGTTTTCATTCAATTTTTGTTTTGGAAAAGTAATTTACATATAAATGTAAAGTTTCCTATCAAATTTTAATTGTATTGTATCAGAGGATTCAAAATTTAAATTAATTTTTTTTTTTAAATAATTTTCATTTAAAAGATTTCATATTTTGTTTTTTTAGTAGGATATAATTATATAAATTAATTTTAATTTATTTTTTAATTGTTTAGGTTTTTAAGGATTTTATAATTTTTAAGTTTCTTCCTTTGAAGGTAATAAATTAATTTCAAAACATTTGCATTTATATAGACTATTAAACACCAGTTTAGGCATAGAATATTATATGATTGATTACATTATTAAAGTAGAAGATTCCTGGATTATGGAAATATTAAATTATATAAAATTGCATTAAAATACTATAAAGTTTAAATCTATTACTTTAATTCTCCATTATTATTGTTAGTTAGTGTTCCATTCTTACTAACCATGGATGTAAATCTCTATCAATTATATTAAATTCACTTCTATGACGAACCTTACAATTTAAATTTAAGAATTTCTTTTAACTGAAAACATTAACACCAATTACACCAAAAAAGTAAACCAATTTTGGTAATTATTTTTTATTATAATAATATTACTGCAAATATGTAAATGTAGTTCATGCAAACATTGCATTTAGAACACGTTTGGACCTAGGAGACTTCAGAAAGGTAATTTCGGTATGATGAAACTTTAAATTTTTTAATCGATAATAAATATGTTAATATATAAATGCGATTTAACACTGGAAGTTACTAAATAATACAAACATTTATTGCCTGTACAACTAGTGTACTTTTTGCATATGACAATCACATTTTTTTTGACAGTCCGACTGCAAAAACTTAAATGAACATTACTTGAAAGTGTGGTGAAATATGTGTACCATATATTTAGAGAAATCGCTTATATTTAGATAGCAATAGATGCTTAAAGTTTATATTCTTATGTGGAGCAATTTCATAATTCTTAATTTATAAATTTGAAAGTTTTATCAATTAATAAAAACAGACCTTTTAAAAGTCGGATAATACGAAATTCTTATAAATTTCTTACAATTTGAACTATCAAACTACGATCAAATTACTATGCAAAGCAATAATCTTTCAGCGCATGTCCATTTTGTATATATTTTAACTTTACATACATTTTCTACTTCCACTCAATTAATAAAATTATATTATTTGTAAAATTTGCCAAATATACAAAATATTTTATTTTTGTAACAAAAAAAATGTTTTTATTTTTGGCATGTGCCTCCATTTTTTTTGTTATTAGTCCTTCTGAAACAAACAAGAGATCCTTCAGAGCCAGCACAAAAAAATATTAAAATTTTCGAAATTATAGGTTTCTTTTATATATTTAATATTATTATTATTCTTTGTGTGGTATCGGCATAATACTAATATTAATAAAATATCCTTTTCGACACGCAAAACAGGTCTATTTCTTTAAATATTAGATTTCATTTATATTTGTCCCTTTTTTTGTTTTGTTTTTGGTTTTCTATCCCAATTTATTCACATATGTGCAATCTTGCGTATTTTTATAATAATAACAAATTTATTTGTTTGTTTGTGATGTCCTGTCATTTAATAAAGGATATTTATAAGAAAACTAATTTTATATATTTCTTGGTGTTCTTATATAAGTATATTAATTTCAAAATCGTTTTTCTAAAACAACAACCATAACAGAAGACAAAAAAAAAATGAAAAATATAAAAGAAATTGTTATTATATCCTTGGCGAAAAAAACGACATCCTGTTGGATTTTTAGAATCTTTTATTCTTATTTATTGCTGCTATTTATTATTATGATTATAATTTCTTCATGCTTCGCTTGTATATATTATATGGAAAACTCTATGCCGCCACCTTTTCTACATATCCTTTTTCTTAACTCACTATAGGATGAAGAAATATGTAACATATGTTTTTAAAAGTGTTTTTCATATATATATGTAATAGAAAAATAGCATGAAAAATAATAGAAATCTAATATCAAAATAAAGATGATATGAGAGCTTTGTCTTGATCTGTTGTTGTTTTGATTCAGTTTTGGTAAACGCATATGAAAATTTTGTAAATTATTGATATTTTTTTTGTTTTTTTAAATCACTGAAAACTTCAAAATGTATATATAAAATTGTAAGAAGGATTTATGTCCTTAATAGAGCAATATTATTATTTCAAGCTGTTACATATCAATTTGAGTTTTGTTAAAATCATTTTATTAAGGAGCCATAGATATAAGCAATAAGTAATAATATAAGCTTTGTTTTTCCACTTTGACTATTTTTAAAAAGGACATTTTTTATTAAGGATATTACTAAACGAAGTTATTGGACTCGATTAAATTAAGATTAGGTCTTTTACACATTTTAGGTTATTATTTCTATTTGAATATAAGCGATATCCTTTAGTGTTAAGAACCCTTAAGTAAAACGTCGAAATTTTATCTGTGATTAACCTGATATTTACATAAGTTTACACCGAATAGTGGAAATATAATATAAGCTGATATTACCGATCCGGTCTTTAGGTATCTGAAAATTAGTATATACTAAGTATCAGATAACTAATGTCATTTGAATTGTAGTGCATTAGGTAGCCGGCCAAAGTGACAGTAGACAGTACAGTGACAGTAGAATAAATGTTTTCGTTATAAGTTTTTAATTTACTTCCCTTCCACCGAAAACTAGCTATCGGATAATACTTGTAAACTTTTATTTAAATTGCATACAATGTAGAAAAAGTCTAAACTAAACGCAATCAAATCCTTAAAAACAATCAAAATTAATGCCTTTTTTTCAATACATATAATTACAAAACATTTCAATTCCATAATTTTGTATTCGTGTGAAAAAAAACAAAGACTCAATTCAACTTTCACACTTCTCGGATATCCTTAATTTGTCCTTAACACAAAAAAAAAATACCACACGCAAAATTTCAGTTATTAAGGAACCGACACAAGATCCTTTTTATCAACAATTTTTTCAAGTGGCCTTTTTTTGTTGTTTTTGTTGTTGTTGAGACCACCAAAATGGAATCATTTTGGTTCAAAACATTAAATGTGTAAAAAAAAACTATTATCTTAATTTTTAGTGTGATGGCTCTAAAATATAGGCTCTTGCAATCAAATTTTGATTGATTTTTCCTTAGAACGTTATGACATTTTCAATATTATAGAATTAGTAATTATTTGGTTGTCTTAATTATACTATACAACAAATGTTAACATATAACCGAGGTGAAGCTATCCAATTAAAAAGGTACAAAAATGATTTTGATCTTTCGATGGGATCAAATCACATATGACCCTGTCAAAAACAAAAAAAAATCATATTTTAATATCACAAGGGAAAAAAATATGCCTGTGAAAATCAAATTGATAATATGATAGAAAGGATACGATTTCTTTAATGAAACCATTTGATTTTAGATTGTCAAAATGGTGACATTTTTTAAAAATTAAAAGATAGTAAAAATTTAATTGAAATTTTGAACAATATTTGTATAAACTCTATTTCAAGAAGTTTCTCCAATGCATTAGTTTTTTTAATTAGCAATTTCAATTTCCATTCTTTTTATGAGAAAGAAAATATTTATAAACTCAATGAGTTACGGAGATTAATTCAGCTATAAAAATATCACTTATGTGCAATATTTGAATTTACAACTCCTTTAAAATGTAGGTCTCATTTACAAAATATAATTTTTACTATATTACTCCTCTATATTAAATTAACAAAATATATTAGACCCCGTGTTGAAATTAAAGACAACCAATAAATTATTCAAATTTTTTTATTAATTATACATTTTTATAGATAAAAAAAAACCAATATTAATAAAACTTTAAAATATTTTAACTAAGGGGTGGTATGATAATTAGTCGATAAGGCCAACAAGAATTTTCTAATCATTTCAATAAAATTTTATGTTTCATACACGTGGCTTTAGTTAATTCTTCCCCTTTAAAAATCATTTCTATTTTGGGCCGCCCAGGTTATTATAAATTTAATAATTATACAATGTAAGAGTAAAATTATAACTTGATTTAATTGAATGTTGAGTGTTTTAATTGAATTTCTAATTGCCTACCAATTTTTTGGGGGCATTATACGTCTTTAAAAAAAGTATTTAAACTTTTATAACAAAATTAATCGAATTTTATAAACGAAATTGAAATTTATGGCAGAACTTTTAATGATTATAAATTGTAAAGTTTTTATATAGAATTTTTATTATGATTACCGGAAATTGTGATGATTCATATTTTTCTTTGATGTTCATGTGCGTTATGAGCAAATACTATTTTCGTAATTAATAAATTAGGGCACGTTCACATTGAAGCTATGAGTAGTGCTGAAGCTGTGATGTGGTGGAAGCTTTTTATATATTAGCAATCTGCTCACATATATTCCAATGAGTATGTGTAGAGTAAATCAAAACTGTTTGTTGACCGAAAGATGATTTTGAAGTTAAATGCTATTAAATTATCCTGTACAGTTTTTGGTGCTGAGCCAATTATATTTGTTATAAATTAGTGATGAGTGTAAATGCGTGGATCGTTGGGAAATATATTCCATTAAATCCATATAAAATTAAGAATTATTGTATCCATATTCATCAACAAAATAAAGCCAATGATTTCCAAATTATTTACAATTATATTAACCGAAAATTAATTAACTTTTTATAATAATTAAAAAACTAAAAAGCCAAATATTTTGTTCTTGAAAATATCGGGCGACAAAATGTCTACCAAAAAACCAAAAAATTAAATCGCCATAGAGTCTAATAAATTTCTTAAAAATCATAATGACTTGCAACTATCCTTTTTCTATATTTTTCAAAAACAATGAAAAAGTCTATTAGGAATTAAGTAATTTTATAATATTCCAAAAATGTATCACAAAACTGAAACTGATAAATCCCTTAGGACTCTTTAATATAAAATATAATTGACAAAATGAAAAAAACCTGCCCATATCTAAGAACAGATTTATAAATAAAAGGGACAAATTGTACAAAACATGACAAAACCTTATCTAAACAAACTAAATAAAAAAAAAAAAAATTTTCTTTTATCATTCCTTTACTAACAATAAAAAAATATCGACTTTTAATGAAATTTTGATCAACTTATTAGATAAGTCTTAAGAATCATAGACTCTCTTGAATCCCAAAACACCGACTAGCTAGGTGATATTTTTACCTGTATAAACAAGCGTGAGAAATAACAATTTATAACTAAATGAAGGCCGCCCATATCTAAATATGATCTTTCTTTTAAATAGTTGTGCACCTTCAATAAAACATGCTTTTAATACAAAGATTATATCCTGCTAAGAGGACTAATCAGATTTTTTTTGATTCATTTTATAAATTGTTGGTATAAAAAATTGTTTTTTATTAAAAGTCATCATCAAGAATTATATTATTAAATGATATAGTGAATTACAAATCATGAAATATCCTTGATTTTCCCAATAGGGTCACGTTATATATATTTTATATTCTGCGTATTGAGACATTGTCACAAGAACTCCCGATTAACAATAGAAGAATAAAAATGATTGAGTGGTTTATTTATTATAAATAAAATATCCTTTATTGTTACATATTGAAAAGATTGAAATTATTATGTGATCATTCATTTTAGGATAGTGGATATGTCATGATAGGTTCTTGTATTTTTGGTTTTGTAAAACTGAAAAATGTTTATTAAATTTGTTTGTTGGGTAATCAAGAAATTGATTATAATCTAAAATAGTCTTTAGCTAATAATTTTTCATAATATAATTTACTGATTTGGTTTAATAAAAGGATTCTTTAATAACAAAATTGCGAAACTGCTAAATATAAAGGAAATCGGACAGTGGCAATTTAATTTTATATTTAGATATTTGTGGCATCGTGAAACCGGTATAAGAATTGTATATAAATTAAAATAAAACTATATAAATCTAATTACTACAAGTTAATTTATGAATTCGGGAAGAAATGTAGACAATATAAAATTAATATATTACTATTCCTTCAACAGGTTTAAGGTCATTTGGTGTCTGGAAGATCACTAAGCTTCTTTACAGAAGTGTTGTTGATAATCGGACGATAATTAAGATTGTAACAAAATGTCAATATCGCCAATTTATTAAATTTATTCCACAGTGTCGAGTCGGAAGACTAATAATTCATCTATGTTAATTAATCGTAATTGAACCCCAAATTGAACACTTCTTTTACTCATTCCTCTGTTTCGACACTATGAATATTAATTGAATAATTAATCTAAAATTATAGTTTATACAGACAACTTCGATATTAAACGTTTTCTTCAAATATGAATACAAAAATAGAAATTTAATTAAACCAAATTACTGCAAAATTATATTACAGCTGTCGGCCACATATAAGTATTTCAGTCAATTATTAATATTGAACTCTAAATTGTACATTTTTTTAAATTTATAATTTATAGCTTATTGTCAAAGAAACTGCAAAGAAAAACTATAGAAATTGTTAATAACAAAAATATATAATTTAACTATAATATTTACATTAGATTTGGAAATATAAATTTATAAATTATTACTTAAAGAAAAACTAACTGCAATTTTCCATATTAGTTTATTTTTATATATATTTATATTTATATATTCTCTATTTAACTATAACCAACCACAATCGACAACAATATTTCCCACATAATTTTTCTTGATTGTTGCAAATATATAGAAGCAGTTGATGACCAACACACCGTACTATATAATTTCATGAATATTTCACTATGCGAAACTATCAATTTGAAAATGCTGGCTTCTTGCAAAATGGAGAATATACAAATAATAAAAAAATTAAAAAAAAATGGTGAAATAACTGAAAATATTGGAAAATATTTTATATATAATTAGATGTTAATTATATAGGCTAACTTCGGTGATAAGAAATTATGGGTTATTAAATATTTTACACAAATTATTTATTATTATTAAATTATTTTTCTTCAAAACAAAATTCTTGTATTTAATTGAATTGAATTTAAAAAAGTTTGCAAAAAAAAAAAAAAAATTATTTATAATTTTCTGATTTCCCTGGAAAAATGAAAATAAACAATATTTAATTAAATATTTATTGTAATTATTAGAGAAACGTTTTATTTATTATATTTTCTATAATAGCATGACAAAATTTGTTATATAGAAATTGTAGAAACATATTTTTCTGATCGTTTCTTCACTTATCAAACTGGATGACCAAATACGTTAATTAATCACCAAATGATTTAGGTACAGTCTCACTTCTCTTGTTATCATTCTTTTCTTTATATTTATTTAACACATTTTTATTTTTAACAAAATATAATCCAGCATAAAAAAATTACCATAATCCACAATTAATTACAATTCGCACCATATAATACTAATGAATAGAAGTCACACAGATGACAGAAGGAGCACACACTGAGAATAGTACGGATATGAAGGATTACCAAAAAAAAAACGAATATTTGATCCTTAATTCTCTCAAGAAAAGAGACACTCAGTGGAAATTTGAGATATTAACTACAAAAATTAAGTGAAAAAAAACTATATAATCCAGACCGCCAGTACAGATCCTTGTTTGGTGGTCCTTTTTTTTCTTTGTGGAATATACTTCCGTGGGTGTATCTCAAGCTGACACTTTAAATTGTAACAATTTCATAAAAAAAAAATGTGTTCAGAAATTTTTGAAAAAGTTACCCTTATTTATAATATGAATATTTTGACTACTTTAAAATGATTGATCGTGTTCGAATTTAAATAAGGATATAAATTTAGATTATAATAAAGAATTTTTTGTCATCTTTATGCCAATTAAATGTCCTTGTTTGTATATAAAAATTTACAAAAAAATTTTGCCTTTTCATATTGTCTGCACTATTTATATAGAAAAATAAAATTTATTGTTTATGATAAAAATACATCAAACTCTGTGTAAATAAATAAGGACACTGATTAGATATCCTTTTCATCTATCAAAAAATTATCATTGTTAATATAAATAGGATACGATATTATTGTCAATTTACCTGGATTATATTTTATTTAAGGCGTTAAATCAGAAGTGACAAAACAAGATCATGCCAAAATAAATAGATGTGCATCTTAACTATTTAAATAATATAAAGGATCTGTGTATTTGAAAAAGGATCTTTTTTATTGTCAAAACTTAAATTATTGTTCTTTTTAAGGGTATAAAAAAACCACATATACATACATTGAAAGTGTGAATATAATGACAAAGAATTGAAAAATCAACATTGATTATTGGTGATAACCAAATTCTAGGAATAAATATTATTAATTTATTATATGAAAGGAGCCTAAGAAATTCCCAAGTTATGAAAATCACTAAATATTTAAGGATATCAATTTAACAATTCTCGTTTAAGGGTGGATCAGTTCAGTTTCGATTAGATTCATACAGTAGCAAATCGACTGGTTAAGTTGACTGAATCAATTAAATAACATATTTTTTTTTTCAATTTCAAATTTGGTTTCGAAAAAGTTGAATTGTCCAAACTCTTTCGATTCGATTTCAATCGTACAAAATATGTGAAGACGTCAAATAGGAATTTTACTGAAGGAATCAGTACTAAACTGATTTATACGATGTAGCATATACTTCAGACTTAATGGAGCAAGTAATTCAGATGAAACTAACAAGATTTTAAGGTAAAAAAGCCTACATTTGAGACTAGCCTGTTCAAAACTAATAATAGTTGTATAATTACTAAAGCCAGCCTTTTGCAGATGATTTTATTCATGGCCTCAGACCAGATATCTGATGTAAATAGATTTGTACAACTTAAAATTACCAAAATGACTTCAGGCAATCTAAAAAAAAATTAAAATACGTGGGTGTTTCCTTCCGTCCCCATAAAATTTATGTTATCGCGAATTTTTTAATTCCGCCTAATTAATTAGTTCACATTAGTTCTGGTAATTGCACGTACGCTGAAACACCGTAACAATATTTCACAATATTCGTACAAAAACTGAATGATGATATTACAAATTAGTTACGTCATTTAATAACACTTTAACCATAGCATAATTATGTATGTATTAAAAAAATATATGTAAATTTTAGTTTGTCATGATCATGATTGTAACTTCTTCTCTACATGTTAAAAATCCAATCTATACGCGCCTTAGGTAATTTTATAAACAATTAGTGGCTATATCAAATTTATACAAAATTAAATTTTAACCATTTCAATGGATTAATGCATAGTGCATTAATTTCTATATGTATCGAAAGAATCATTTACATAAATTAATCGACTCCACATTAATATTAATTCCATATTAAAATGCGGTTTCACTATCGTAATCATAAATTATAAATATTAAAAAGAAAAAAAAATTGTGGTAGAATTTAAAACCTTAAAATTGGTTAATTAATTCTCTGGTGATTAACTTTGAACTTTGAAGTAATATAAAGTTTTATTTTGACATGGAATATGCTTCAACTTCAATTTGACCAAATCATTTTGACAATACATTTTTTTTTCTCTCATTTTACCAAGAAACCGCAATGACGGATGCCAATTGCGTTACACAGGTCCAAAATGAAACCACATAATAAATGTTACCGAAATTTTTAAGTGAAGCACTTCCACAAAAACGTAATTGAAGTATAATTTATAGAAATTGAGGTTTATTTTAATGATCATGTCAAGTGTAATTTAGACAAATAATATAATAATAAATAATAAAAAAAAATTATTTAGATAGACTTTTCATCTTATGGAGCAAGTGTATCTTTGACCACCACAGTTTTTGTGTCATGTGTGCAAACAATTTAAATGCTTTTCAATTTTTTTTTTAGTTTTTGTATTGTAATTTAAATTTTAAAGGAAATTGGAAAATAATTGTTAATTTTATTATTAACAAGTTGATTTAGAAAAAAAGTATGAAAATAACACCTGTGAAAATTATATGAGCTAATTCTTAAAAAAATATTATTAAATTTTAAATGCTCTTTTTGGTCATTTGTTGATTTATTTAATGTGTCTTTTTATTAGTGAATTATTTTTGTTTAAATAATTTTAAACATATGTTTTTAATATAAAAAACTAAAATTTTCACAATTAAATAATTCAATTTCTGTCAATTATGAATTATGTATAATAATTTGATTTTTATGATCTAGATCTAGAAAGTAGTATTCCGACGAAATTTGTAGTATCATTATTTTACTAAATTAAAAAAAAATCAAGTTCTTTTCTTGAAACTAAGAAAAGCATTGTACAAATGAAATAAAATTTACATCGCTCGAATTTAGTCCGTCGGTCAATTTATTTGAAAATTAAAATTTTTGGACAGTGTCTTGACTACATAAAAAATAGTGTAAATAATGCCCCAAAGTTTAAAATGCATATAGCACATACATACAAGCCATGATTTAATCTGTTCAGTCGATTTTATGAAAATTAAACTTTACTTATAATTTAACCTTTACTGATAAAATAAGTAAAATTTAATGCCTCGCGAATAATCGATATTTAATATTGAATTACTCTTAATAATGTTATAGAATTATGGGTCAATACGTGATTGGTAGGCATTACGGGTGATTAACATGATCTCTGTAACTTTGTACCGACGGGATTAAGAAAGCCAAACTTGAACATTTAGTGTGTAGATGTAACAAAGTCTCTTATGATCCGCATGTGCGCAACTACTTTATTAAAATCAGACTGTTTATTAAAGAAATTAGAATTAATATTGATTGTTCTAAATATAGGATTTTCATCGAACTGACTACAATGGAAATGGTCTTATTCACATTTCTGGTATTGTAGAAGGGTCAGCTCGATTGCTGAACACACCACTACTAATCAATTTATCTAATCTAATAATGACATAATATAATTGTAATTTGAACGTAATAAATTTATATATGGTTTCTGGTAGTATTATGTATAAACTTATGCTATCATTATAATAGTGTGGCAAATGCTGTCAGTATCTTATTTTAGTTAAAGCAACTCTATAAATTTCGGTTAGAAAAGATTAAACCGAATATTTAATATATCACAGCAAAATGTCTTGCTACTCACTAAGTAAACATTATTTTGAATAATATTTTATTCCAAAATTTATTTCAATTCTTCCTTAATTACTTCTCTAAACATTCATCATATCATATCCAAATTATTACACTACAGGACTACAGCATTGAGTATTATTTAAAAATGTGTGATAATTTTTTATTCCTAATGCTGAAATCTTACAATTTAAATCATATCCAATGTTTCTATACCCTCACAAAAAAATTAAATGCATCTACCTAAAAAAAAATTATATAATTTATGACTATCTTCACAAATCATTCTAAATATTACCGTGTCATTTTAACAACAAACACTATTTAAATAAACCACTATTTCATTGAGGACCCCACAGTTCCTTTTTTAACAACTATAGATCCTTTAATACGACACCGTTTTATTATCTACTTTTAATTGTATATTAAACCAGAATAACTTTTGGAATTACATACAATAATTTACACATTTCAAGGGTGTGAGTACACACAAAAAATATGAAATCAAATAAATTAGAGGTATACCAAAATCAAGACACTTCTCAATAATAGTAGAATTATTTCAGTTTTAGTTTGTGGTATGTATAATAAAACATAGAACTTTACTGTAAAGGTGTGAGGATATTTATAATAAGTTTTTATGATTCTCCTTTTCATAAATAATCTGATATGAATACTGTTAAATACCCGGGTAATTATCCATTTATTGAAAAAAAGATAATAATAAAAAAAATTATAATTTATTGGACCACATTTTAGTGAATATATAGAAGAAATCTTAATTGCCAGCGATTTATTACATTAAAATAGTTTTCGACAATATGATTTGAGTGTAAATTTGAAATATAATGTCAAAAATTTATATTGAAATTATATTCTAAGAAAAATTTGAATTATTCGGAAGAAAACTATATAGCTCAGCTCAGAGGTTAACAAAATATGATAGAATAATAGAAAATTGGCTAGCGGTTTGCCAGGATATAAAATTATAAAATAACAATAGAAAATTGGCTAGCGGCTGGTCACTAAAAAAATATGAAATATAAAATATTTTGTTAATAAGAAATTTACTTTTTTATTATATATACAACTTTCCTGAATCACACCCTAGACCTAGAGGCATGTGTCCTTTTGCAAAAAAAAAAAATAAAGTACACTGTGTCCAAAGAATTGTAAAAGATTATAATTACATGATAAATTAAAGAAAATTAAAAGGCGGTACCGCCAACAACAAACCACAAATATTTATAAAATATTTTTCATAAAAAGAAAGGAAATATATGACAAAAAGGACGAATTCTAATAATTTTATATATATTGTATATAAATATTTGCTAAAGCATTAGTAACACCTCAGCAGGAGGCACTGATGGTGATTTTTTTGGCATTGTCCTGTTTTAAAGGAAATATTACTGAAATGATATTTATTTATTTTTTACAAAATCTTTGTTTGCATTTATGTTTGATAAAATGTAAACCATATATAAATACAAGTATCAAGCACGAGGTGAAGACACTATAACTTCAGTAGTTACGATAACATTGTGAAAATAATTCATTTAAAAAAATTAGCAAAATTATCAAAGTCAAATAGATTAAATTGATATAAGTATTTCTTAGTCAAGTCAAATAGTTCTTTTATTAAAGGTTTAGAGAAAAAAAAAATTTAATCACATATTTTTAATGTCATATTTAAGTAATAACTGCAACAGTTTTGTTCTGTCAATGTCAATGTAGTACTACTTCTCTAGTAATGAAATTAACTACAATTCTGCTTGAGAAATAATTATTTTTATAAAATAAAAACTATTTAACTTAGAAAAAGACTGGATTTCTTTTGGAAATATTATAAATATCCGGCTTTGTATATAAATATAAAACTATAGACTCTCAAACATTTTGTAATTCATTTAATTTTGATCGATTATTTTGTCCGACATTACTTATCTACACACCAACATTTCTAGATTAACCAAAACTTTAAAATACTTATAACAATTTACCAGAGTTGTTAAGTAATGCATTACTTTACTAATATATTACTACATCATTACTGCAGTACCAGATACTTCAGTTGAATTACTTTTATGCAGTACAGTATTAACATACTGAAATGTTTTAAGTACAAAAATACCTTGCAATACTGCAGTAACGCATTACTTAATCTGTATTAAAAGTAATACATTACTTTACTGCATTCCAGTAATTTTAAAAATTCGTTCATTACTTTGAATTGAATTTACATTATTAGAGCGCCAGAAAAGGTAATTAAAAATAGAAATTAAAGTTCAGAAATTATCATTATTCCATATTATTAGGTTTATTTAAGGATATGTTATAGAAAACCAGAAATGAATTTGTGATTTCCTCTTTTCTTATTCTTTCCCTTCATCTGGAATGTAAATAAAATAATTAATTATCAAAATTTTGGTGGTACACAATAACTTCTTTCTTACCATCCATACCTAATATAATTTCCCAATAGAATATCCTTTTAAAATATCAAAATGCATTTATGCTAAAGCCTATGGTGAAGTCCCTTGTGTACATACAATTTCTCAATCTTTAAGAAATACCATTTTTTTAAAAAAAAAAAATATTTATTAAAAATTATTTTATTTATTATTTATATAAAACATAAAAACTTCAGTTGTTTCTTATTCAACTAAATATAAATATACAACACTTTCATTTTGGGTAAAATGTCAAATTTATGGTTTTTCAAAAGCATATTTTTATTATGTATATTGCAGAAAAATGTGTTATTATAAAATATATGAAAAGTTTTTTTTTTTTTTTGATTTTATATGTTTTCATTTTAATAATAAATAAATCTTCAAAATGTTTTTCATGTTGTATACCTTTATGTTATTAATGAACAGGACCAGCGTGACATATTGTTGTCGCGTGGGTCTACTAAGAAGCATAAATTAACTACACGAAAATATTATCAATACTGAAAAGATTTGCAAAGGACAATGTTTTACAAATATTCGTAAATATATTTTTCATAAAAATTACATATAGAAAAATATGAATAAGAAATTTTTAGATGAGGAAATATTCAAAATACACTCTGGATAGTTTTGTGAAGTAGTGGATGAATCATCAGAATACTGTCTTTTGTTACTGTTCTCCTGACTCCTGTACGACTAAACACAATACGAAAGCTAGAATTATTAGTTCTTAGTGATCTGATTGGAACAGATGAATAATAAACCAATTTAATATGGAAGGATACAACGAGCTTGTTACTGGGCTTCATCAATACCGATTGACTCACTACTAGCAAACTCTATTTTTCATTTTTATAAACTAGAATTTTTGCGATGTGTTCAGAATATTTTTTCGACTATGAATTTATTTATATATAAGAAATTTGATTGAAGGATTTCACCGAGATTAAGATTTAGTAAGTAATTTCCGCCATTGTTGTATACCTTTATGTTATTAATGAACAATATCTAAATTTTAAATGTAATTTTATTCTCCATATAAATTTCGACAAATTTCTTCCAATTTTACCTAAAATATAAAATCATAAATTCCTTTTTTTAATCAAACTTCCTAATTTAATTATTTTTGATTTTTAAATAGTAAACAGTCAATTTCTCAATAAAAATAAATTTCTCATTCTCATTCGTTGTTTATTGTCATACGCACCATATATCCTTTATATCAGGATGTAAGCGTAACGAAAACGAAATCATTCAAATATCAAAACAAATCTATAACGATAAGGATAATAAAAACGAAAAATGTGATTAAAATACGAGTAACGAACGATTGATTGAAATGGATATTGTGAAACGCATCCTTGCAATTTTTATTTATATTGAGTCAATTGTAAATTTGTAAAGTTAAACGCAATATAAATATAACTTGAAGAGGGTCTAACTATGTTCTGGGTAAATGGTCATATAATAATTTTTTTTTTAGAATTTTATTTAGAACGACAGTTAAGGATATTTATGTGTTCAATTCATTAAATTTTTTATTTTATTTTTTTCAAAATCTTTTTTATGGTTCAATTAACATTATGCGAATTGTAATAACAGTTTTTTTTAAGGAAAATGTATATTTAAAAAATCTGAAAATTTTAGAATCGAATATTTTCTATTTTATAAAACTATCGTTAAAATTGTGAAAACTAAAAGTTGATATTGTAAAATAGAGAACATTTTTCAATAGTTAACTAATTGTAAAATATGAAATTCGTAGCTAAATGTAAGCTTTATACTAAATATTTAATTCAAGGAATAAAATAGCTCATTTATATAATTTCTATAATAATTCTTTAACTTGCTTTAAATCACTATCAGATAAATGATATATTTAACAGTGCCATTATATAATTAATATTTTCGCTTCATCTTAGAACTTATCTTATAACAATAAAACAATTCCAAAGACGTGACGATAACCAGACAATATTAGATATAAACTATGCCATTAAATATAAAACCAATTCGAATAATTTAATATTTACCATAGTTAATTTAGATAACGTGATGCATCCACAATTATTTTAATATGCTTTTATAAAGCAGTAATTTATTATTCAAATATAGAATAAATTATGATTGCATGATCGCTTAGAATATTATTAAAAGTTACCTTGGATTATACCTTGTCAATTATGATTATCGCAATTACTGAATTGCTTTTTTTCATATTTTCATTGCATACATAATTAAGTTAATCTAGAAAATTTACTTTCTAAATTAACAAATAAATACAAATTATTAACTATACACAAAAACATCAAATAACAGAAATAATAATAATTCATATTTATATAAAAATATATTTACATTTTTAAATATCTTAAAAATGATAAATTAAACTTATGAATAAATTATTTAAACAAAATAATTATACAATTTATATAGTTTAATAATAAAAACTAAAATTATATAAATTTAAACTTTAAAATATGATAATTTGAAGAAAAAATCTGTCAAACTTGTACTAGCCAAAAAATTTTGTATTTTTTTAAATATCGATAATTTGTAAGATGTTTTAATATGAATTGACGTACTGAACTAATCAATTTTACAAATTGGGATTTTCGCCAAACATTAATTTTGAAATTGTATTTATATAATTAATTATACTTCCATATTTTGGTAAGTAAATATTTTAATTAATGTTAGCAAAAATTATATAATGAATAAGATGGCCAGTAATATATTTTTACATTATTTTTCATTAAAAACTGGGGAGGGGCTTTTACACAAAAAACAGCTTTGCAATAAATATGGTTTGAGAAGAATAATTATTATATATATGGTTTTGATATTAGATATTTCAATGTGCTTTTTAACACAAAATATTTTTTATTTTCGGTAAATTTTTTTCGTTATATATTTTTAGAAAGGGATAAAAAACATGTTAAGAAAAAGGAAAGAAATATAAAATATATTTTATAATATTGAACCATATATGCGTCTTTAACCTATATTGTTTCTTCTTGCATTTTTTGATTTGTTTTGTTTTTTTTTTTTTTTTCACAAGAAATTTTCAAGGCCAACTTTTTCAATTTATTTTTGAAAAATTTAATTTTCATATTTTAGAATTTTAAGTTATTATGGAATCAATTAAGAGTGTTTTGTGACGGACTTTGAAGTAAAAAAAATTGACTTCAATTTGATTTGTTGAGGTCGGCACTCTATATGACTACATAGGACCCTGAAATTGTATGGGCTTACTTAGGTGAAGAGGGTAAGGTGTAAGGTCTCGTTTGTAGTATCAAATTAAAACCCTTATTGGGCAGAGTATGAAATGAATCTGCAAAAATCATTAATTTTGGTAATATAAAACAAACATTTCTGATATTTAATATGAAAAACAGAAAATGCCATCACTATTTATGTATGTAAATATTTAATATTATGTAAAATATTACTAACTAACTACGAGTTATCTGGTACCCCTAATTAGCAGCTTGAATGAAATATGAAATAAATATAGAAAACTATTTCGCGCTATACCTATACACAAATAAATTTTTGCAATACATACATTCAAATTCTATAACTTTATACAAATTTATATAAATTAGGGGTACCAGATAACTCGTAGTTAGTTAGTAATATTTTACATAATATTAAATATTTACATACATAAATAGTGATGGCATTTTCAGTTTTTCATATTAAATATCAGAAATGTTTGTTTTATATTACCAAAATTAATGATTTTTGCAGATTCATTTCATACTTTGCCCAATAAGGGTTTTAATTTGATACTACAAACGAGACCTTACACCTTACCCTCTTCACCTAAGTAATCCCATACAATTTCAGGGTCCTATGTAGTCATATAGAGTGCCGACCTCAACAAATCAAATTGAAGTCAATTTTTTTTACTTCAAAGTCCGTCACAAAACACTCTTAATTGATTCCATAATAACTTAAAATTCTAAAATATGAAAATTAAATTTTTCAAAAATAAATTGAAAAAGTTGGCCTTGAAAATTTCTTGTGAAAAAAAAAAAAAAAAAAACAAAACAAAACAAAAAATGCAAGAAGAAACAATATAGGTTAAAGACGCATATATGGTTCAATATTATAAAATATATTTTATATTTCTTTCCTTTTTCTTAACATGTTTTTTATCCCTTTCTAAAAATATATAACGAAAAAAATTTACCGAAAATAAAAAATATTTTGTGTTAAAAAGCACATTGAAATATCTAATATCAAAACCATATATATAATAATTATTCTTCTCAAACCATATTTATTGCAAAGCTGTTTTTTGTGTAAAAGCCCCTCCCCAGTTTTTAATGAAAAATAATGTAAAAATATATTACTGTCCATCTTAATATTAGAGCGTCTTTGATGTTAGTCTAACAATATCGTCAACATGAAAGTATTTTTATTGTGCCTCAAAAGTTTATTTATAACTCGAACTGTTTTTAATCTATACGGATAATTATACTGTCAGCATAACCTAAAATCCCGATAACAATATGAAACCTCTAAATAGTCCGCACGGAATTATCAAAACAAAATTGACAATTTGACTATTAATTAATTTAATTGATATGATAATGTAAAGAAGATTTTTAACTGAAAATAAAACGATAAACCAAATTAAAACCAAAAATCTGAAAAACACAATTTATAAAAATTCCATCAAAAAGTCTAATACATAAATTATATATATGAAAAACATATAAAACTCAGAATTATTAATGTACTTTTGAGCAAAATCTAAAAAAAACTGTCTAACAACATTTTTTTTTTTTTATCAAATTTTGAGTAAGGTAACATGTTGCCTTCTATATTTTTATTTTTATTTTTGTCAGAAATTTAAATTCAATCTGTGATATTATTACAATTTACCCTCTAACTATAACTTCTTAATTCATAAACCATCTCGCAGTTATATAAAAAAAATATGAAATATTCTTTACGCGTCATGTCAACAGTATCGCAATTTATCACCCCTTCAAAAAAAATAAAACATTTCACCTCGTTTACATAGAGACCGCATAAACAAATATCCTTATACGTAAAAAAAAATAATAAAAATATGTAAATTTTATATCTTCCAATGGCACTGAGTAGGAATTGTATTTTGCTTTATATCAGAATTTTGGAATCCAATATATTTAACTGTACGGCATTGTGTACTTGAATATTCGTTATATAAATTGTATATGAGGTACACAAAATTTTTCCCTGCATTATTTTATATAAATATATAGTTAAATTTCTGTATATATTGTAAATTATTCTTGACGATGCCACGAAATTTCGTTAAGATTATACAGAGTCCTAAACAAATAATAAAAACAAAACCAGCGAAGGGAACTACTGAAATTTTTTTCCATTTATTTGTTCTCATTTGCATAGACATTAATTCAGAAATTCCAATGTTTGGCATTATAAGAATGGGGGTCTGTGCATGTGTGCATTACGGCTATGGCTGAAAAAAAATAAAATAAAATAAATTATATTCTTAATTTATGTGTACAACAACGAACACTGTGGAATTCCTTTTCAAAGGCAAACAGGATAACGAAATAAATATGGCGTCGAAATGAATTTAATTAAGGAAATAAAAGGAAGCTGGAAAAAAATGAAGTTTCTCGTTAGCAAAGATAAATAAAATCAGAAATTTACATTAATATTGTAAGGGAAATAATATTTTTTAATAAAATAATTTTGTTAATTAACTTATTTTGTGTTACAATATAGAACGTCAAATATTATTCTCCAGAAAGTTTATAGCTAGATGTAAATTGTATAATTATTTTAAGTGCCAAAATATTTATATAAAATCCTTTAATAATTTATTTAAATTCCCATTAATTTAACATACAAATTATTTAATTATAGTTTTGCAAATACTCAACATTTGCAAATGATATAAATTGGTTACCCGAATCCTGAGATTTGTACAGTATTGACAATAATGAAAAGTATTAAGATCGGTTGAATTTATCAAGCCGCACAGCAGGTAACATATAATTTTAATTACAAAGTAATTGCAAATTAGCAACTAATTAATTTCGCTAGCTGAGCATATCCAATTGCAGTATAATTATTATAACTACATTTACAACATTTCAGAGTTAAAACTTGTACCTATAACTTCCGTATTGCATGCAAATCAGTAATCAAGACTTTTCAATACTGTATATATATAAATACAATGTAAGTCATAAGTCCATTTTTCATAAATATTTTCATAATTTTTTATTACGTTAACTAATAACAAATATTTTCGATAATATAAAATTTTTAAAAATCTGTTACAATTAATAATCTTCTATTCCATTTAGTATTTCCCATTTTTCTTTTTATGTATATACTTTTCCTATGGAAAATTAATAATTTGTTGTTTTTTTTTTGTTAGCATATAAAACTTAGTGACAGACATTATAAAGTGTGAGAGGAAAATGTTCATTACCGGAACTAATCTAATTTACCTAAAAAGAAGAAACTGATGGCAAACAAAATACAGCAATAAACCCCAAACAAAAATACATAAAGATAAACCATTTTCAACCAAAATGATGAAATTAACAAATTTCCGACTTCATAAAAAGCATTTTTGCCTGTGTTTATATATAAACTATAGAATTTAGCATAAGCATAATAATTTTCATTAAAATATACATAAATACAATTTATATATATATAAATATATATTTCAAGTTAAAAAGGATTTTTGGGGTTTTAACAACCAGAATTTAGTATACAACTTTTCGGGTGGTTACTTAGGGTTATTAGATGGTAAATACAACATTTTATATTCCTGTTAAGGTCAAACTCATAAATTTTCAAAAGAATTATTATAAAAGATCGAAATGGTTAATTGCTTAAATTTTATGATTTTAACAAAAGCGGAATGTTATGAAAATTATAAATTTGGGGAGTAACAAAATTATATGGGGAGTTCTTCAATTTAAAGAGTTAAATGACACCAAAAAGTTATATTTTTGTAGTTAATTATTAAAGAAATAATGTTGAAATTTAGATTATAATATAAAAATTAACATTACTTAGTCTATATATTTCCAAAAATATTTAGAATATTTAGACTTATAATTAATTTTACATTTAATTTGTTTAATACGATGCTGATCGAAAAAATATTGATCTATAAATTCGCATCACAAGTTTTTAGTGGAATCAGGAAATTTAGTAGAACAAATTGTATGAGAAATATTTGAATAAAAAATAATGTTTCTATAATAAAATTATATTATCAATCATAATTAATGAATTTGTTGCATAGATAATGAGAATATGATAATAAATAATAGTTAAATTTCTGGTAAAACATATTTTCGATAAAAAAAACTATAATTGAAGCTAATAGTCAGAAATGTCAAACTTAACAATTCGAAAAAATTATCAATAATATTTGGAATTATGATAAAATTCTTCAATTTATTTCTTAACAAAATAATTGACTTTAAAATATTTAAATTATTTCTTTCAAAAAACTTAAATTTATATTAAATAAAATATTATACATAGTTTTTTTTTCACAAATTTTATGCTAATATTCACTTCATAAAAAAAAATTTACATTTTGATGAAAAAAAAAATAACTTAAACCCTAATTTAATTCGCCAATATATGTTTTTTTTATTTACATATATATACATATATATATGATTGTCGTCCAACGAACGAAAAATCATCATATATTTTGATTCAATATACTGAAAATAAAATAAAATTAACCATTCATCGCTCAGCCTCTAGGTTTCTCAATACAACAAAACAACATACAAGATACAAACATAAATAAGATACAAGTACGTATATCTGTCAGGCATATATAAAGCAGAAAATATACAATATTAAACTCACCACTCTATAATAATTTTAGTATATATATTTTGGTTTTTTAAATGTGTGTTGAATTGTATAACTTTTGAAACACCACAGAAAAAAAAATTATTATATATATATAAAAATTTTAAAAACTTCGATTAAATAATGTACATAGCTACATTTATATATGTATATAGAAAAAGGCGAGAAAATTAACTGAAAACGATATGAAAATCAAACAGAACAAGAGATAACATAAAAATGTAAAAAAAAAAAATTACACACCAATACGTATTTAACCCCTATAACATCTAAGTTCATCACAAGAGACACGATCATAAAAAGACGAAACGAGTGTAAAAACGCCCCCCATTCCAAACAAATTAAATGTGAGAATTATCTTTATATATAAATATCATATTTTTTTTTACATAATACAAACTGTATATATACGAGTGGTGAGTATTAATGTATCTTATCTAAAATATATTCTCACCACACTTCAAATTTTCATAAAATCTCTTTTATATAAATTATTTATATACAAATTTTATTAGAATGAAATTTACTCTCATTTTCTGGTGCAGAGAGAGAAATATTGTAAATGTGGTGAAATTTTCAATATTATTAGGTAGGCGTGGCTTTAAAAACAAGTTTTCTTACTCTACTAATATTCACGGTGAATTTGATTGTGGTTAATAATATTTAATCATTTAAAAAAAAAAATGCTTTGAAATTGAGGGGGTTGGGTGTTTAATATCTCCTTAACACCATATACCCCAAAATAATGTGGATTCGTAATTATGGAGTGGGCAGTTTTTGCCAATTATGTGTGATAAGAATATAATATTTGAATGAGTACAGGAGTACAGCAAGTAAGGCATCTGTTTTAAGGTAAATTATATATACATATTTTCAAAATATTCACCATTTTAATATTTTTACTCACCCTCTCTTCGAACCTTCATCGATTGACAGTTAAAGCAAGCAAAAAAATATTCACTGATAAAAGGGAGTCATCAAACTCTCTCGGTGTATGAGCAGTTCTTGATGTTTTTCGTTTTCTGTTTTTTATTCAATTTCTCTCTCTTCACCTTGTTTTTATATGTTTTTGCTTATGTGTTGGACTGGACATTTTTCATTTTGTTGTTTTTGTTTTTGTATAGTTTATGTTTTTATGCTCCTATGCTTTTTATAATTGATTCAAATAAAAAAAAAAGGAAAATTATATGTGCGTTCCCAGTATTATTTACTTTTTTCTCTCGGTGTGTGTAAAACTTGTTTACATTTTTTTCTTTCTTCTTTCTTTTTCTTTCTTATTTTTTCTTTGTTTCGCGTTCATTTTATTTGTTTTCTTTATTTTATATTTTTTTTTCACATTTTATTATTGAATTTTAAATTGTATGTTTTTTTTTCTATGTTGGTGTTGTGTGAATGTATCTGTCAAAATGCATCCAACCAAACTGGGTATGTTTTTATACTTTAGATATTTTTTTTTTTTTTTGCTTTACTGCTTGTTTTTGTTGTTGCTGTTATTATTTTTATATACAGTTTTTTTTTCTTCTTTATAGACTTAGCGCGTTTGTTCGTTATTATGAGGTCGTGGCTTTACATTTTATTTCAGTTCGGAATTGTTTGCCTTAAGGTTCGCACACGGTTTCTCTCTGATATTTCTTCGGTACAAAAATTAAAAAAAAAAAAGAAATACATTTTATATTGAATTGAGAAAAAAAATGGTTATAATTAATTTCCTTTTTACTTTTTTTTGTTGTTGAAGAAAATTAAAGGAAATTAAAATAAATACAGAAAAAAAAATGTATTAAAAAAATTGATAAGTGATAAAAAAATTACAAAAAAATAAAAATTATATAATTAATTCTGAATCTGCGCCGGATATGTTCTTAACCAAAACTTATATATATTTCGGATTTAGTTATTAAATGTTTATTGGGTAAAGGAAATTTGTTAATTATTGTTGCAACATAAAAATTTCCATAAGAGTGATATAAAAAAAAATCATTTTGGTGTTATGAAAGTGATTTTTGCTGAAAAATAAAGTTAAAATAAAAAAAAAAAATTAATTTTATTAGAAACGAAAAGTATAAAAAAAAAAAAAAATATTATTTTGAAAAAAGAAATTATTTTATTAACTATTTAAATGTAATTTGATATTTATTAAATTAAAAAAATTATATTTTTTGAATGAATTAATTTTAATTTTTTGGATTACACAAGTGATAATAATTTTTTGTAAAAGAATTATTTACTAGTAAAATGCTATTAGGTACACAAAATCGTTGTAACGGTAATTTAACAGCTTCTAAAGCTACATCAGCTGGTGCAACGGATTTTTCAATAGCTGCAATTATGGCTAGAGGAGCAGCATCAAGTCGTGAACCATCCGAAAGGAGTTTAAGTAAGTGGTACATAAATAAAAAGACAAAGTTTTTAAATTTATCACGAGCTATATAATAAAAGAGTTGGTGGTGAATTTCCCGGCGGTATTCCAAATAAAAACTTAAAAAAAGGAAGTAATTTTCCATTCATAGGGTAAATAATGGATAAAATTTAATGTATTTTGATTTAAAAGGAATTTAGATATCTTGTTTAAAAGGATATCTAAATATCTTGTAATTACCTATACTCATTATATTTTAGTTTGGATCCCATACTTGAAGGTTTCATTTTTCGAATTGGAAAAGTTAAGATTTTCTTGACTAAATAATATTTTTATTATGTTAACAATCAATCGAAACCTCCATTAATCTTTAATCAATTTAATTATATATAATAAATCCAATAAACTTTATGTTCTTAAACTATGAGTTGGTGTAATGTTATTTCACTAATGCTATGACAAATTAGGTTACAAACTTTTATGTTTATTTTGTAATATTAGGTCTGATTTTATTAGAGAAATAGTAGTACTGTAATAGAGTTTAAAATTAATTTGCTGAGAATAAATAATTTACTATTAAAATGCATTTTCCTTTTTGATAAATTTGTGAAATTTCCTATAATGTTATCCTTTTTTTTTGTTTGTCTTTAACCAAATTCAGTACACCGTGTAGAATTTAGCTGGAATCTATTTGGTGTCTAAAAACTGTATAATGTATTTATGTTAATTATCCTTCCATATTATAATAATAGTGGAAAGAATTCCCTTTATAGTTAAATGAGCTTTAATATCCTCCTATAGTTTTCGAACACTTTTCATTAACTATACTTCTGGTTTGATAGAATATTGGTTTATGTCATTCATTACAGTTTTAATCAATATATTCCATTTTTCATTATTATTGAATTTTTTTGACATTTGTTATTTTTTACCATTACTATACATATTTTGTCAATATTGATAATTTGTTAAAAAATTGTCTAATTAGTTCGTGTTCCAAATCAATATCAAATTAATGGTCCAATAAAATTAGTGTAATATTCAAAATTTAATTTGTTGAGACCTCGATCTTCAGCAAAAACCAACAAAACGTGTCCTTGGCTATGTCTATTTAGTCAGAAATTAATATTCACTTATTATATATGAAAAGTGTAATGCAAATGATAAGTATGTCAAATACGTTAGGTGTAGATCCCTATTATTTATACTAACTATTTCAAAAAAATGTTAAACATTTTCAATTTCATAAAACATTAAACTGAAAAAAAATATTTTTTTTTTCATTGATTATAAAAAAATTAATTGCATAAATTTGCACCTAAATATTTTAACTTTCAACAAAAAATATTTTTCAGTCTAGTGATTTTTCTCTTGATAATATTTAAACCATAAATTTCAAATAAATGTTCATAATATATAATTAATTTGAAATATAATAAGCATCAGAAAAATTATTATTATTTGTAGTGTGAAACTATATTTTAATAATTTCATATTTTTTATTGTGAACAAAATATTTTCAACACGAAATTCTATTTAATTAAACACTTGTTAATTTAATATTTGTTATTAATTATATTATTATTATAGTAAATTACGTGTTTTACAAAATATTTTTTTATAATAACTTTTCAAGTATAATTGCGTTGTCAAGCTAAGATAGTTTTTATTATATAATTTATGTTAACGCAATTAAAAATTTTCTAATTATATACTATAAAAAAAGGTTATAATTTATAAAAACTCAGATTTGTCAGAAAATATCATATACAAAAGAGATGAAAATCATTTAAAATACTCAATATCTAAAAGAAATGTCAGTGTCTGACTGTAGTATTTAATTAGCTGCATCAGGAATACTAAACATACAACATGTAATCATAACTATCACTTATTGAATTATTATATGATCAATAATTTTAACGATTCACTATTAGATTTACAAATATATTATCATAAGTCTGTATTACAATTTGACTAAACCTTTAATTAGATTAGATGAATATAAGGTCGTTAAGGGAATTAACATCCGGCTCCCTATAATATAACCTAAAGAGATTGTGCCTAACTTACTTGCATTTGGTCAGTTGATATCCAGGCTTCTGCAGAAGTCCAGAGTTTATATGACGGTCAAACTCCTGAAGACTGCGAAATCCTTTACCCATGTATGTGTGTTAGATTTTTTTCCGGCTACAGCCTCGCAATCGTAGAGGATATGTTGCGCAGTTTATTCATCAAGTACAAAGTTAAGAATAGTAAATAAAAATTGTTCTTAATTGTATTTAAAATAAGTAAAAACTTTATTAATGAACAAGATTTTAATGGAATTTTAAAATTTTGTATATAACTAAACTAGAAGTTACTTTATTTCAATTATTTGGCTCCCACCCAAAATTTTTACATAAAAAATGTATTCCTAACGAATTTACAAATTTGAAATAAAGGTCAAATCCAAATTCTAATAATTTTACATGATTAGATTTGGTTAATAATGAAATATATATTATGAAACTATTTGAAATTGTAAATTCAATCGACGGACGATCAGAGATGGGAAATTGTCATACAAAATTCGCAACCAATCAAATTAATGATAAAAATGGGGTTTAAAAATTGGTTGAAAACTTTATGATACAACAAAATTACCCGCAAAAGAATCAATTTGCCGCAATTCACAAAAATCTTAATTTGTTAATATTGGTACTCAGAAATTTTATTTTAATATTTATAATTATTTTACAAAACACTCAGTTTTATTAATTTCTTTAAAATGTACAAGTACTTTATTTATTAAATTGATCTTATTACTGTCTAAAATCTCAAAAATGCTAATAACTTTTCATAAAAACTATGTTAATATGTTAAAATCTTGTAAAAATAATGTTTAAGTGTAAATCATATATATAAACATATTTCAATTTTGTATTTTCTTTTAAAAATAAAAATTATTTCTTTCAAACATTTCAATCATGCAAACACTCTCCAAAATAAATTTTACATGCTTACAACGATAACTCCCAAATAAATCAATCTTCATTGGAAATTGTATTTATATATAAAAAAAACGATGTAATCGCAACTGGAATCTTATAAATCGTATCATTTCACTATAAAAGAACCAGAAAATCCTTTACTCTGTCAATTAGCCTTTTAGCCTCTATACATTTTTACTTACTATACATCTAAAAAAAAATTCAAAACTCTCTATTAGAGTCTGTCATATCGGACAATAGGACAAAAGGTATCTTTCAAATGAAATCCATTTGTCATAATTTCGATATTTTTTTTTCATTTTATTTCGTTGAAATATCAAAATTTTTTATATTTTATTGAACAAGATGAACATCGATCGAACCAAACCGCGCCGCTTATTTACAAATAATTCAGATGAAATATTTCAATGATGGCAGTTTTTTTTTTTTTTAATAATATTTCTTGATAAAACTTCTGATAAAATGTAATAATAAATTTTTATATAATTTCAATGCATTTTTAATGGTTTTGTTTGTCGAGATTTTTTTATTTTTTTGTTGGAGTGATGATCATTGGCATTTCATCGTGTCATGTATATATTTAACACCGGCCGCCCCGCAATATTCTATATAATATTTTAATGAATTTGTTGAATAACGAAACAATTTGCCCAAAAAATAAAAATCTTGAATATTATTCGTTTATCTATTCATCGAAATCTTGTTAAGAAGACATAAGAATGATATACAATTACCCCCAAAGGTCTTCACCCAGATTATATTGCAATCTGAACTGAATATGGAGGAGAGTTCATAAAAATAAAAAATTTTGTATTCAGTTATTATGTTAAAAGTTTGTTTTTCTAAAGCGTTTTTTAAGAGCAAGCGAATATCCACACTTTTTTTTTTAGGAGTTAATATCTTTTTGTTTGGAAATTTGTTATAATACTGTGAAGTGAAAAGTGGCTTCTTTTGATTTCAATAGGGTTTTTTTTTCCTTTAAATAGCTCCAATGAAATATTTCTTAATTTGAATCGTCATAATGACTGGTCAAATTTTTTTTTAAAGGTTTTCTTAAATAGAATTTGAGTGATATTGAAGCTGTGTTTTTTTAACTGGAAATTAATTGCTAATAACAATATCACCAGATAAACAATTATGTCACGATTATTAGCATATAATGGAGAACATTTTTTTAGAGTATTTTGAATAAAAAGATACATAAAAAATTATGCTTTTCAATATAATATAATTTATGTAATAAATATAATTGAAAGTTATTCAGAAAGTTTGTTAGTTTAACAAGTATAAGAAATATATTTTTTAAAAAAATACTTTTAAATAGAATAATTGTTAACACTGTAGAGAGTAAGAGCTAGTAATCATTTTGTTTAGGATAAGCGTATAGCAAAATCTTTTTTATTTTTGTTTATAAAAAGAAAATTTTGCTGTTAATTTTGACTGTGGCTGACTACTTTATTATAAATATCTTTAGATTAAAAGCTGATTAGATTTTGGTTGAATTTGATTCAATGGAAACTTAAAGTCGTGAAATAATTCCAAAAATTGTTAGTAAAATAAAGAGTATTGAGCTCCCAATTACATTTTATCAATCCAATATATAAATTATCTATAATTTGAATTGGTAAAAACACTTCATTTTCTGAACCTCATTATAAGAAAAATTTATAAAGACAATTTTTAATAATTAGTAAAAAATCACTATTATAATTATGTCCTATAACATTTTAACCCTCCCTTTCGCTGGCGTGCTAACTCCTACACTCCAAAAAAGGTACCATACCGGGAAATTCTAAGTTTACATTGATTTGATTGATTAGTTTAGACTTAAAGGAGACCATATTCCAACGAATTCTTTAAAATGTTAGAAATTAATAAAATCATCAATAAATTATGAATTTCCAAACATTTTTAATTTGTTACAATTTATTATTTATTCAAAATCATAACGTGAACATATTTTTTAATCTAAAAACATTTTAATATCTTGATATTTTTAATTTCAATAATAATACTTTATCATTTTATTGATGATAATTACACCCAAAAGTCTAATTAAAATTCATTTAAATTGAAATCGATAACAGCCATTTCGATTATTGCTATATGATCGATAATTAATTTAATTATTATTATCAATATTATAAGTAATTTTTTTTTATGTTTTTGTTATGTCACTAAACCTTAATTTGACAAATTCACATTTTACAAACCAATAGATTACAATCATTTTTCCCAATATCAATATACAAATTTCGAAATACGTTTTTTTTTTGTTCAATTATTGTTTGCTAATTTTCACGCATAACCCAATATCCCATAATAAGGACGAAAATTATTCAGTGCTCATTTAATTGGATTTTGCATAAAAAACAACACTTTCACATATCACCAATAATGATAAAAATATTCTTGAATATCCGATGATGAAATAAATTCATTATCAAAAATCCACTGACTAAATTATATGGAAAATAATATAAATACGTAATACTTAGTTATCATCATAATAATAATCATTAAAATGTGTCAGTAAACGGAGCCAATAATGATGATGGTCAAAAAAATAACGAATAATCATTATATTTATAGTTATTGTTTGTATTACTATAATATTTAATTTGAATTTTGTGCGTTTTGTATCTGATTTCAGGGAAGGAATATTGAATTATAATGGTTTCGTGTTGGGATATTTCAGTTTTTTTTTTCAAATTCGTGATTATTTCAAATTCTATTTTCGAAATGTTAAACAATTATTATCGATAATTTCTATATACTATTGAAAAATCAATAAAGATCTAACAATTAGGAAAATAGGAAAATTATATAGCTTAGATCAGTGATGTAAAACCTTTCGCGGACTTTGGAACCCTTGATGGTAATATTTGTAATATTTGGAATCTAGCTGATGGTAATATTTGAGGTACCTTATTTATTAAGAATTTCTAGGAAATACAAAACAATTTTATTTTAACTTTAATATAATTAATTATATCATACTTTATATTACAAACCATATTAAAATTCGGTGAACTTGTTTTAATTTGCCATATTTTGTATCATATTTCGCAACTCTAATTTCTATATTTCCCTATTTTAAATATTGGTTTCCATAAAATTCCGCGCATCCCAGGTTGAAGAACACAGTTTTAAATATTTTGAATTAGCCTGAGTATTTTTTTACTATACTTAATTGCCAATAATTCTTGAATTCATTTGACTAATCAACATTTGCCAACATTACTCAAATGACAAATCGATATTTACGAATATCAACAAATTGTATTAAAAGTCTTCATGAAATTTCTGAAAAATTTTAATATCAATATTTTTTTCTGAACTAATCAGCTAAAGAAAATCATGTAATTTGCCAATTATCTCCAAATTAGACCATTATTTCGATAAATTGGCATTTGCATATTAAAATACTTTAAAAATTAATTAAATTTTGTAGACCATTTTTAAAGACCCATCATCACCATTTCTTAGTCGGAGTACCATTAAATTTATGTCGCATAAATTACTGTCAATTTAAGTCTAATGGCTTGCTTGAATACAAATTTCTGTAATAATGAAACAATGAAACAACTTTTTCAGCACGGATGAAGAGTTTTCAATTGCAATTACACCTAGCTATACAGAGTTAAAATAATTACTGCAATTCTCTTTTAAGGGCATCACACCACGAGAAAAGTTTGCGATAATGGAAAGTAATTAAATTGGTAAATTGTTTAAAAAAAAATTACACTTAAAATAATTTCCTTTTACGTTGGTCCAAAAAAGTGGAAAATTACCTGAAAGAATTAATTTTTATATGTCATTTAAATTGGATTTGCAAAAGTTTGCAAATATAATTTTTTTTTGAATGCAATAAATGGATTTGTGCATTCAATTTTTATATAATTATTATCAAAATATCAAATTAAAATAATTAACACTACCGCTGCCGCCTCTGTTGCTGGAAATTTAATTTAACCACGCAAAATTTAAAAACTTAATTGGTTAATTTTGTGCTGATTGTATTTAAATATTTAATAAATATTTAATAGATAAATTACGATAATTTTTAATTTAATAAAAAATATATCTTTATATTATATAAGAAAATTTATGTGACCTTAAAAGTAAGAAAGTGTTGAAAATATTTGCGTTATAATTATATCAATAAATATGTCAAAGTCAGGAGATTTTTGTTATTCAAGTTTTATATACATAATTGAGGGGTTTATAAACAGTGTTTAGCAAAAACAAAATATTTGAAATTTAGATTGAGATGCACAGAAATATTTTTGTTTTAACCCTTTAATATTATCGTTAATATTTGTTCTGTTTTTAATAAATTTTCACCGTGGTTGTAATCCACCCATCTTTTTAAATTCACTTCTATGACGAACTATATATCATACAAATTTAAGATTTTTTTCGTTTCGACTCAAAATATTAACACTACAATGTATAGAAAACCAATTATTGCTAATTTTATTTATCAATTAATTTATATTACTGAGAATACTCAAAATCAGTACAGATTGAAAGCGTATTTTTCGAAAAACAGCCTTCCGAAACATCTAATTATAAAATTTAATAGGTTAATAAAATGCTAAATGAAAGAAATTCCATCTAGTCAATTCTAATAGTCCCCTTTTTTACATTCCGGCTGCCAAAACTGAACTATTTAATTTACATTTTGAACCTGAATATAATGAAATATACACGGTGCGAATACATATTAATAAAACTCAATTATTTCATACTATTCATACTCAAAACTGGGTGGATTACACCCACACAGTAGTAAGGGAGGGTTAATATATATGGTTAAATTAACTACAGAAAAAGTAGTTTGTAATTTCAAAAAATTAATTCGACACCCAATAATAGAGGATTTTGTCAGTAATAGGGTATGAAACTTTGAACATTCAAAGTACTATAAATAATTACCATATTTTCAATAATTAAATAAAATTTATTACCATTAAAATTCAAACCTGGTATTGCCAAATTATAAAAGCTATATCAGACTATGGTAATAATTCACAATTTCAACGGGGATGCATCACATTATTTATTTAATCAAATTATTAATTTCCTTGTGTTATAATTATTCCATGTTGGTGTTGCCAATAGTTAGAAAACGTAATTGTTGGAAAAGTTGAAATTCAAAAGTTACAAAAATTAGGGATATCAAAAATTCCAAGTTAATATAATTTTGGAATTGTAACTCAACTAACTATGGATAAGAAATATATTCGTAAAACAATATTTAAAATACATAGTCTTTGTAATTTAAATAGTTAGTTTAGTTGTGAAAGAATTTCTTTGTAAAAAAATCCCTTAGGGTGAAATGTTTTCCTTTCACATAACTATAATTTCAAAAAAAAATGTACTTAAACATATTTGCAAAAACTGAAAAAAAAACTACATTTTTATATGTAAACATGCTCTGCCATCATTTATAACTTTTCCCAATATTATACACCATCAGAAAATTATGTATGTGTACTAACCTATATCATCACCGATACACACAATTAAGTATTCCGCGCAAGGTTTGCGTGATTCTTGTGAGGTGCAATGCGCAGATAACTTTAAAAGTAAATGTGCGAACAGCATGCTAATAATATTTTACCTGTTTTGTTTGTTAAATGAGTTGTTCGTTCGTCCGCCGTCTTTTTATATACGTTTTATATGGTCAGCGCGATAAAGAAAACATAATATTATTATTATTATTATTTCAAATTGTATTTATACTTTATAGAGATTTTCTTCTGGTATAGAGGAAAAACAATTAAATTTATTTTAATAGAAATTTGATAATTTATTATTATTTATTCAGAAAATATTGCAATTGCGCGTATACACCATAAACATCCAACACCTTTTCCATTCGGATTTAAATACGATATAAAAAAAATATTGTATATTATAAATTGCGCGAATTTGAAATTTGATATTTTCTGGTTTTATAAAATTGTAATAATTATTATGTAAAAATATTCAAGACTATTTGAAATTATTATACACATATGTTTGTGTAGCTCAAAAACTTAATCATTATTTTTAAACACGTCAATTTTCCACCTGTCATTGAATGCCACTATAGTAAAACAGAGCAAAAATACAATTCCGAAAATTAATACCAAAATGTTAAGCTCATTTATGTAAAAATATAAAATTGGTTTCCTTTATGAATCTGAGGATTCATAAGGATAATGAAAATGTAGACTAGGATAATGAAAATGTTGCAAATTTCTTGGTATCTTGGAATATTGACTTTGAAATTGAACATTAAATAGAACATTTTCATTTAAAACGAAAATTTTACATTTCTAGACTACGTGACAGCATATTGATTACCAAAATGTTAATCCTAATAATTATCAATGATGAATGAATGGTTATAAATCGAAATTATATTAAACTTCTTTGTTATCAACTGAAAAATCTGAATTAAAAATGATATGCCTCATTACATAAAGCCAGACACTTAAAATTCTGTCTTTCACTATGTGCCTATAGAGACTATTTTATAAACCTGCCTCGGTTGTTATAAAAAAAAATCATTCTTATACTCTTGGGATATTAAAGTTTTATTTAGCGACCCCTGAAGTATTTATAAAATGCAAAAATTAATAATAATTATTTTCGTATAAAGGTGTGAAAAAAATAATTTATTAAGCAAAACCGATTATTAATATTATCCATCAGTAACAGATTTTGGTCGTAAAATTATTAATTTTTTTTTTAAACATTATATATTACCATTATATACCTATATATTGATAAAAATAATTATATGAAAATTGATATATTTTCCATATTTTTTTTTATATATAATGCTTAGTCACTACAGTGTTAATTTGTTATATTACGGAACTTTAATATATTTTTTTTTATGGAAATATCGATAATTTCATAGTAGTCAAGTGTAAAGCATTTAAGTAAAATAATTATTAAAATTGATGAAATTATTTCAATTATATCTTAATCGATTTTTTTATTTTATAATCAACTGCAAAAGCTTGTTTTCAATCTAAATGAGGTCAACTAACAGAATTGATTTTTTTTTGCTGATATGAAACATTACTTAATATAATAATATTTATTAACTGAACGACAAAATATGTCTCTTAAGACAAAATTATTCTAAGCCAATTTTTTATTAAATTTAGCGATTTATTGCATTATAGTATTATTACTTTTAGCTATCTAGTGTATACCGCAGTTGTGCCGAAATATTTTAATTCCTAGGTAATTTAATTTTTAAATGCAGAACAAACTTATAAAATATCATAAATAAAAAGGGTACCCTTAAAATAATGGCTTTGTAAAATTTGTAAAAATGGACTTAGAATTGTTTTGCATTATTAAGGTGTAAGTATGTATCATAATTATGATGGAAAGAAAATGCTTTAAATTAATGTGCATAAAAGAAACATTGTACACCGAACGTATGAAATATTAAATTAAATTGATTCTTACGATTTACGGAAACACTGTAAAAATTAACTTATAATTATATAATCAGAGATCTGAATTAATTTGTTATGTTACAATTTCCGTCATACAGATTTTCTCTCGCACTTTCATTTACAGTTTTTTCACCGGAAAACTAATTCAATTCATAAACACTTTGTGAACCATTTATAATTAACATCTTCCTCATATTTTCATAATTATTGTTACTAAGTCAAATTTCTTTGCATTTTGCAAGAAAATTAGTTAAAACAATTAAATCGAATTTCTAATTATCCTAAAATCTTCGAATAAACAGACAATTCTAATCCAGTTTAAATAATTTCATTCGGTTTTTATACTCATTAATTCATCAAATTTTAACAACAATGCTCAGAGGTCTTCTATACCAAAAAAAAATAGCTAACAATTACATTAATTCACAATCATCTAATTTCAATGACTTCTAACTATAAAACTCGTCTAATAAGATTAAAATCAACCAATTCATAAATTTATATTATTTATAACTCAATTTCCGTAAAATAACGAATTTTTCAATGAACATTAAATAAATGCTTGGTGATAATCCAAATACAGTGGTTTAATTTGATACTACTTGGTGCGATCATCAAAATTTTGTATACCCGTTTTGAATATAAGACCCAGCGACAAAATATTTTAATTACATTCCGTTTTTAAGGTTCTTCGCTATCTCAACTAATAGCATTAATACCCACATTTCTATACCAATTTTACGACTTGTATTCAAATTATGTTTGCTCAGATTCAAATAAACTTGTATTTTTCGACTGGTTTATCTTAACTGGTGGTGTTCAGATTTTTTTTTTATTATGTGTGACTATTAATTATTAAGACAAAATTTATTATTTAACATTTATTTTATGAGTGTTGAAAATATGGGCGAATATAATTCTGGTAATATTCAAATTATTAAAAAAAAAAAAAATGATTTGAAAATTAGTTAGACTAAAAGAAGAATTAATATTTTGATATTTCAGTAAAAAATTATACAATAAAATTATTAAAATCTTGTGATTTGTGTAATTTTGAAATGACAAATCCAAATTATCCAAATTTTCAACTTTAGGTCTATATATTATACGGTCTATATTTTATTAATAACCGGACAACAGTTTTCTTATCAAATTAACAATTAATATTAGCTAATTTATATTATTTCCAATTTTTATGTTAATAAAATTTTATGTGACCCTAAATGTCTTCATAAATCTGTCTGAAATTATTATTAACCCTTTCAATTTTCTTGTCACACGATTCAGCTTAATAAATTTTTTAATTACTATATACTTCATGAACGAAATGTGCAATACAGAAGCTCAGAGTTCTCAGTCAACCATTTCGACACATTTAAGTAATATGAAAGAGCTAGACTGTACCTAATTCTGGACTGACCTATAAATCACATTTATTTATTTTTCCATTCTTTCAACATTTTAACTTATGTTACACTAATTTACAGACCACTTTTTTATATAAATTTATATTTACTGAATTCCCAACTGTGCCAACTCTTAATGGTACCCCATAATTTATTGAAAATTATAATACTAATAGTAAAAAATTATTAAATTTTGAATAAAATTAGAATTCAAATAAATATGTTATACAATTTTACTACCTAATATTTTTGTTAACAACTTTTTGGCGACCACACTAGACGTTAAAAATATATTTTATTATGAAAATTTCAAAAGATTTAATTTAATGACGATCATCATTTTCAATGATTAATTTAATGTAATATAAAAATCTGAAAAATGTATACGCATAAAATATCGGTTATCCGGTTTTTTTTATATAAATACATATAAATATATAAATATAAATTATTATTTATTTAACTTATAATTTGAAAAATGATCTTGTCAAAAATTATGAATTTGTTACTTAATTTAATTTGATTGGAAGAATAATCATAGATGAATTTATTCAGAGTTTATATAATCTTTAAAAATTATTATTGGGTCAAAATTTTTAATTTTGGGTCAATAATTTGACAATTAATTTAACAGGTCTTTTTAAATGATATGATTTAGATTAAGATTCATAAAGGAACAAATTTTATCTGTTAATATTATAATAATTCAAGAGAGATTTAAGGCTGCGTCCAATTAAAATTAAAGATGTAATCGCGCATTGAAAAATATCACAGTCGCGAAACCTTAATTAATGAATTCAAATTGCTCTAACTGTATTAAGGTCTTTCGACTTTGGAATTTACATTCTAATTTTGATGTATTTGGATCCCAAACTCTGATTTTAAGAAATTCTATTTTTCAAATCAATTCTTTAACTAATAATATTTTTTTCTCTTCTATTTTTAAGGTCCACTATCTGTAGACAGATATCCAGAAGTTGATGATGATATCGATGTCGATGTAGAACAATGTAGTGATTCAGAAGCAACTAATCGCAATTCACGTCATTCATCTGCACAATCAAAAAATAATAACAATAATAATAATAATAGTAATAGAAATAATAACAATAATAATAATAACAATAATAATAGTAATAATAATTCATGTGCATCACCAACATCACCATCTGAATCGGATGAACGTTTAACACCGGAACCAGTACAGGTAAACAACATAAACAACTACATCAAACAAAATAATAATTGTCGTAGTTTAAAACCACTAGAACTAGTTATAAATACTAGTAGCAAAACAAATGAAAAATCTCAAAATATCAACTTAAGTTCCGCTATAGCTACAAACAAAATTAAGAAAAAAGTAATTTTCTGTTTGGTGAACAACTAACATTACTAATCTGATAAAATATCTTTTTCTTTTCTTTTTTTTTCTTTTTCTTGTATGCCTACATTTAGTCACGTCCACAGATAACAGGATCATGTAATTGTGATGATTTAAAACCAGTACAATGTCATTTGGAAACTAAAGAATTATGGGATAAATTTCATGAATTGGGTACAGAAATGATTATAACAAAAACTGGAAGGTAAGTGGATCAGAAAATTTGTTATCTTTATAATATTTTAAAATAAATTTAATTATATCCTTTTGATAAAGATATCCTTAGCGATTATTATGAGTAACTTCTGAAGTTCTGAACCTCTCTTGGAGTATTCCACATTTTATTTTGTTGATTACTGGTTATCGGTATATCTAACCTGTCTTTTAGGGCACCTGAAACTACTTGTTATACGCACGAAAACCTCTTTAAGTAGGAAGAGGAAGTAAAGGCTTACATATATGTGTTGTCTTTGTCTCACTAGTGAAAGAAAGATTTAAGTTACACTAGTGAAAGAGAGTAAGATCACAAGTTTAAAATTCGAATTTATAAATCAAACTTAACTGTGACCTGTGAGATTGTCCCAAGCTTTGTAAAGTAGAATTGTCGTGGTAAAATCTATTTTCATTTTCTAGTTTAATTGGTGATGACTCTAGTGTTAATCAATTGGCTTAGTCATTACCAGACGATCCGTAATCAATTTATCCGGATATTTAAGTGAACCTTAAAAACTTGCAAATAATCGAGTTTATGAAATAGAAGTGTATTCTAAGCTTACTCTGATATATATGCAGGTTAAGCTTAAGCAGGTTAACAATGCTCTATTTCAAATTTCATATGCACAAGTAGAATAATATTTTAATATTTTCAATAATCTATGGATGCATTTTCATTTTGCACTTTACGATTTTCCAAATCGGTTGTTTTACCATTTCCTTTTTTCGGTTTGTTTGTCGGTAATGATAGCTCACGTTTACACTATACTTACCATCTGCGTCGCATTTTTTTCTATTTTAATTACCAGATTCCGATTGCTGTTCTCCTAATTGTTGGCTACAAAACTCAGCTACTAATCTGTTTACACAGTTTACTACTACACTATAATAATCAAAAAGAAATCATAATCAGAAGAAATAGTATTCAATGCTGTGGTAATGCCGTCGGCTTCTGATGTATTTTTTATTTTTATAGTCGGCTCTTTTTTATGTAATTTTTATTTATTTATTTAAAATTTAATGTTTCGTTTTATGGATGATTATTTTTCTTTGACAGATCTTATAATTGGGAAAATTATTACATTTTTTTGTTTGTTTGTTTTAGTTAACTTTTTTTACATTTCTGTCAGCAATAAAACAAAAATTTATGAACTAGAATTTTTGTTATACCTTCGGCATTGTAATTTGTGATCAAACTTAGTTTATTAGACATTAAAGAACACATGAAATTTCCAAAAAAAAAAAATGTATAAAAAATTTGGGGGTACTTAAATTTTCCTTTTATATTGAAGCGCTTTTATTTAATTGTGTATATTTTCAAAAAAAAATTATAAATCTAGGGTGTTAAAATAAAAAAATTAATAATAAATCTGGTAATGAAAAAAGCGTAAATAATTTTTCAATGGTCCAAATCGCCATATAAGCGCAAGAACTGAAAGTTCTCATTAAAAATTATTGATGTACGTTTTACAATAACGAGAAAATTGATTTCAATTTAAGTTATGGGAACATGATTTGGACGTAAAATGTTTTTCATAAGAAATAATAATTGAGAGTGCATAGATTTAAAAAAAAAAATGTTGTTGACTAATTGGTAATGAAATAATTTCTTTATTCGATATAAAAAATCCTATTAAAGGAACTAAAATTTTATGAATATTTGGACTAAATAAAATATCGAGAAAATGTTGATTTGCCGATATGAGTCTACTGTCAATATTTCCATCACGTAGCCGCAATTTATCATTAAAGAAATTGTATACTTTATTCCATTTGTAGTACCACTTCTTGCCAGAGATACTGTTCATAGTGTAAATTTTCTACAAATGTTTTAAGTGGAATGCAAAGGAATAGAATGTGCTAATAAAGCATATTTATTAGCATTTCTCGTAGAAAATTCTGTGATATGGAATTGCTCCGAAACGATTAAGAAATACGTATAGTAACTCCTCAGCAAGATTATGTGATTCTACTTTAATTATAGTTTTAACTAGAATACAAATTACATCATTATTGAATTTAAAATACCATAAACATAATTTTTAATTGTCAACACTTATTTTAGTTATTTGTAATGGAAAATTCCTAGAACTAGTCGGGTGGTCTATACTCAAATCAATTTAATTGAAAAATTGTCATCGACTTAACACAAAAAAAAAAAACCATAAAATAAATTTTTATGTAATTTTTTAATAAATTACATTGACATTGATAAAAATTACTTTTACATGAACAACAATAACAGCAAGTCTGACAACAAAGTTAGGACAACAGAAATAGAAAATATTTGCCTTTTTCATATAAAAGGATCGCCTCTCCTTTAACGATCATATTTTAAATACAAAAAAACGATACCATAATATCAATAGAAGATATGGCCACACACTTCCCACTGAGATGAAATATTTATTTGCCTTTTTCTGAGTTGAATCGTTAGCATTGACACCGAAAACAACAATTTTAACCTTTACATTATTTTTGTATGAAAAGAATTACAATTTTCCAATTTAACAAATATTTTGTCTTTGGTTATTGATTTTCCTGTCTCTTTCATATGAACCTATCCGGATGATACTTTGCTGTTGAGTTAACAGGTAAATTACCAGAGACCAACAACTAAAATTTCCATACGACCAACTAAAATAAATGGTCTCTAAAATATGAATTACTTATTTAAGTGTTTGAACAAATGTTCTTGTGATCAAATTACTCTTTAGAAACCTTGAAAATCATATAAATATTAACATTTTGAAAGGTAAATATTGTCAGCAAGACACCTCACTCATGCGTACACATACTTTTTTTTTTATTTATTTATATTATTTTGTAATATTTATTATCCTTGCTTGGATATCCCGTTGAGTTTAAAAAGGACTAAACAACAATTTCGACATCAAACCATCCATAAAAGAGACTTTCACAAAAATGGATTGTAAGTTTGTGTGTGGCAAATGTTTCATTTTTTTTTTGCTATAGGCTAAACAACAGCGAAGAAAATCATTAAGAATGTGGCCACAAACAGTTCCATATAAACAAAAAAAATTTGAGTTGATTTTATTTATAATATTATATTGTGTTCCTCTGGTGACCACGCATTTTATGTTGTACATTTTTGTAATTGAAAATTTTTTGAAACAATTTTCCTCGCAGTATGAAAATAAACAAACAAAAAAAAAATATTTTCCTTTTTTTTTTTTTTGTATTTGTTTAAAGAATATTATAAAAATTAAAATAAAAAATATAAATAAAATTTATTTTGAAAACATGTTGAGCTGAAAAATATAATAAATTTATTTGAAGAAAAAATTTAAACTCGTCTGTTTTTCAGCACACTTTTTACCTTGAAGATAAATTGATTTTATTCTGGGGGTAATAATAATTAAAATTAAAATACTTTTAAAAAACAAAATAATGTGTTAAACTTCGACAACAATTTGTAAAATATATAAATAAAGTTTTCTGTAATTTTGCATTAATTTTATATTTTATAATTGATCGTAGTGGGAATGTAACCAAATAAATTCTGAATTATAGCAATTTGACTAAAATTTGGTATTTCTTAATGCCAATAACGAAATTTATTCGTTTTTTGGTCGCGATTTCAAGGTGACAGAATGGGAATAAAATAAACGTTCTTTGTTACACGAAACGTGTAAACGTAAACACAAACTATTTGGCTATGAGGCGTTGATGTCAAGACAATTTCGACAACGTGACAAATAATTAGAAAGGATAGCTGTGGCACATCCTTACTATAAACCTTAACCTAAAATAAAAACAAAATTCCTTAACACCTAATTAATAATTATTTAATATGCAGTAATACGATGTCAGATTAATGTTAACAGCTGTTCGGAAAAGCATTAGGAAATTAAAATTTCCTGCAAATTTTAATTACATTTTATCGATTGATTTGCTTTGCCTAATCAATCGACAAAATTGGCCTCCAAATAAGTCATATTCGGAGTAGTATTCTTGTGCGGTTATTTAAATTTTCACATAATTCTCCAGAAAACCATCTATGATTAGATCTAATTAGCCAAGTTTTTACATTCAAATATTATATAAAAATTCCAGATTTACATTCAAAATATATGAAAATATATTAACTTGTAAGATGATTAACTAAAATCAGCTGCGTCTTTTTCATGATCACTGAAATATTTTGAATTTAATCAGACTAAAAAACTTCAAATTTAAATATTAAAAAAATTACTGATTAACCATTGAATATACCAAAAAAATTATCATAATGGTTAATAAAACTGTCCAAATTTAAATCATTTAGGCATGCGCGCCTGTGGAGATCCGTGCAATATTTGTATCCAAATCCCATGAAGACATTTTTATAATGTTTATTGATTTTCTGTAATATGTTTTTCTTTATTGCATCTTGTCAAAAAGAAAATATTTTTATTGATTATTTTTTTTATTTAAATACAAAGTAACCTAAAAAATTCAACAGGTTCAAAAATAAAAATTTATTGTTTATTTACATATTTGCAAAAAGGAGTCAAAATTATCATTAAATCAAAATAATATTATGTATATAAATAAATTATTAAATATTTATTTTTCCAACCTTCCAAATTATTAATAATTTTTAGTTTACTTATTTTGGTTATATTCGCCCAATTATATGAGCTCTTCGCTCTTCGGTCAGGGGTCTTTTCTGATGGTTATCGTCTGTGGTGATCAGTATAACTTTAAGCCGGTTTTTTTTCGTTGTTAAGGATTTACCGAATTTATTTGGCAAAAGATAATTCTGTATCATAAATGAATTTTATGTTTATTGATGGTATTTTTTCTTTCCTTCAAAAATCTTAACTTAACATTATTTTTTTGTAAATTTGGTGTTTAGTAGTAACAAAAACATTTCCTTTGATATTGCATTCCTTTTGTGGCTTTCAAAAATGACAAGTGTTAAATTATTTTTATTTATTTTTTTACATTTCCGACAAATTGGAATTTTGTGAATATGATTTTAATTTGTTCGATTCGGTTTTGTACAACAAATATTTGAAATTTATATATGAGAATTATTAATATTATTATTTAATCTCGATATTATTATTCACAATAATAATTATAATTTATGAAAAATAATTTAAAATCTGTTATTTTTGAAGTAATTAATGATTTTTTGAAGGTGTTTTAAAGATGAAATATTTCTGTTCGTTTTGTGAAGTTACAGGGAATCAAATGACTTGATAAATGACTTGGTAAATATTTATTCTAAAAAATATGCTTTGTAAAAAGAATATATTTATCTGATTAAATTTTAATTGATATACGAATGGATATGGCGTGAACCTTGATTTTCATTATTATGACGAAATTTAAGATATGGTTCCTTGTCAAATTCTTACTCCGCATTCCGAATTCCGACAATGATAATTAAATTGAGATAATGAAATGATGAGTAAAAGAATTTTCTTAAATACATAAACTATTTCATTTTTATTTCGAAGTGAATTGATTAAAAAGTTTAATTATTAATTAGAAATTTTGTTATTTAAATATTTAATTAAATATATTTATAAAAATATGTGGTTCACAAAAGGTGCATCCACAATATTCCTTAGAACTTCTATTCTGATGGAATCTCTGATATTATATTCAAATTACTTTCTATATCCTCAGACCTGGATGATAATTACTTGCGCAGAGTGCCTATTTTGAGTTGTTTGGGTAGGAACTCTAAATTGAACTTTATAACTATATTTTTGTTATATCCATTTTAAAAATAAAACATATATTCAAAAATTTCTATTAGTATTTGACAATCCTAATAGAAATCATAGTATAATCATTTTTGATCGGTTAAGTAAATTTAATTACAAATTCAATTTATCATTTCCACAGAAAACATTTCTTTAAAAAAATGTAATTTTACATAAATTCAAATTATTTTTCACTCTAGTTCTTTTATTATCATTAAAAAAAATGGGGTGATGATTTGCTGTGCAAAAAAAAAAATACAAGCTATATAGCAAATTATCAATGAATAATTACATGCATAATAATAATACAGAAAACCGCAAATGTGAGATTCATTAGTTCTGACCAACAATTCAATTTTGTGGTGAACCCCTTTCGGAACAAGCATTTTCATTTTTTTTCTTATTTAATCTGAAATTATTGTCACCACATAAAAATGTACAAAAAAGAAATTATTTATTAATTCTTAGTAGTACACTATGTCTACAATTTTCAGGAAATTGAACTCAAATTATATACACAGAAATAATAATTGTTTTTAAAAAGGATAAAAAACGAAAAATTTCGAATTATTTTATATTTTTAGATGAGTAAATAATGAAAACCTGAGAAAAAAAAAACTTATCAACTAATGTGCAATTCGCATGTTTCAAAAATGAAATATTTACATAAAAAAAATATCTTAACCCTTTCCAACACACTGTTGTAAATCCCCTCCCAATGTAAATTATAAAATTTGAAAAGTTCAAATAATTTTGTAAAAATTTCTGTTCATATTTTAGTTTTATAATATTCAACACTTGATACAACTCAATACACGGATCCATTTCAGTTGGACTGTGCAGTGTACAATATATAGTACGAGGTTAAATAAATTAAATGAATGTTAGTTAAAAAAAGGGTTAATATTATTATAATAAAAATAAAAACTTTAAGCACAAAGCAATTCAATAAAACTCGTCAAAATAAAATATAAATTTAACCTCCTGCCGAGGAAAATTTTTGTTTATTGGGTATTCCTTTATTGTGTATAAAGAATTAAGGTGTATATAAAAAGTGTAGAAATCTGGCATATTATATATAAAAATAAAACCCGTTGACATGCAATCGAAATTTATGAAATCTATCAATCTTTAGGATCTTTTTTCTACTTCATTTCTATTTTTTTTAGTCCTCCTTCACTCTTGTCCTTTGTGTTGTGGAACAGCTAAATATAATGTCCATAATTGATTAGGTAACAAAAATTTTGACTATGTCTTAATTTTCATTTTGTATATAAATAGTAAAACCTTTTTTTTGGGTGTTTATTGGTTTTTTATTTATTAAAATTGAATATATTGAGTGATATAGAAAAAAAAATATATATGAAAATGTCCTTGCGCTAATAAAATTTTCACATGACAAAAAGCTGTTGGTGATGAAATATTTACTATATTTATTTACTATGAAATTTTCCTATTTTCCTTTATAAATGTATCGGTGTTTGCGTGTGCCAGGATCAAAATAGAATTATTATTATTATAACAATAGTAGGAAAATAGTAGTAGTAGTAAAAAAACATGATAATGACAGGTTAATGGATATAAATTTCTAATTTGAAAAGAAAACATTGTAAAATTAGTACACGATTTTCCTTTGTATATTAAAGTCATTTTGGTAATTTTTTTTTTGGGAAAATTATTTTGATTTTTTTTTTTTCTTTATGTCATGATACAATATTTTCGGTGAAAATGCATGGTTATTTGAAATTATTTTTGTTTAGCCTTAAATTATATGGACGACTACCGACTTGTTATTTATACTATATAATTTTAATATGTTTGGTAAATTTCTGTATATAATTCCAGAGTTAATTGTAAGTTTACACCTTAAAAACATAAATTTTTTGTAGAAAATTATATACAATTGCAAAATTGAATTGTGAAAGTTTTACAAAACACAGAGAAACTTTACTGGTAGCCAGCCATGTAGCTAAAATTATAGGTACTTAATGTCTTAAAAGAGTAAAGTTTTAATTAATTTTAATTTATTATTTTTTTGCTAACAAAATTGTATCATATTAAAAGCATATTTATCATATTTGTTAAATAAATAAATAAAAATTATATGGAAAGCAAAATGATTTCAATTCGAATTTATATAACATTTAATTTTAGTATATACTAAATCGTTAGTATAATTGAATTTATTATAGTAAAAATAGTGAAAATTAAATGTAATTTTAAATGTACATACAACAATAATTTAATCTTTATGATAATAGTCTACAATTGATTTGTAAAATAGGTAAATAAAAAGGTTTGCTAGTCGAAATTTTAACCAAACACTGTCCAGTAGGATAAATGGTAAAAATAGTAGTTATAAATACTGTTGACATACATTTCAAATTCAAACCTGTCAAGATATTCAGAGTATTTAAAGATTTTACTAATTTGGTGTCTAGGAGTATGTAGGCACCCCAGTTTTGAAGTATTATTGGTTTTGTCGGTATGAAAAATGTCGGTAATTGAATTTTTTTTTTACATAAATGACAAGACTGATTTCATCTGCATTGATGTATTGCTTACAGCAAATATTATATAGTATTTGCAACCATCTTAGAACCGAATAATCACGCTTTATTGGAAAAAGATGTGGTAAAACCAAACAAAATTACTGTCCTCTTGTTCGTCAAGACTGTTTTATAATAAAGGCTAAATAAAGACTTAGTATTACCTCGATTTTTAACTAATTCTAATTAACAATTAATTAAAAATTTCAATTATCTCAAAGTTCGTTACAAATAGGAAAGCCTGTAATATTTTTTCTATATTAGAAACAAAATACTAAAATTTTAAAAATACAGAGTGTTTACAAGTTCATTAATTAAACTCATAAAAAAGTTCATTAGTTTAAAGGCATATCACTTTGAATTTTGTAACGAAATTATCTTTATTTTAACACAACGACCTATTAATAATAATATAATAATTTTAAATAATATCTTAACGCCCCATAACATATCTAATAACTCAACAATTTTTTGACATCTTCATTAGCCTTTTTATTACTAAAATTTAGTATTTAACCAAAAAAAAAAAAAAAACAGAAAAATAAACTATAAATTAAAATATATTCTATTTAAAAATTCATAATTTCGTTACCCTCGTTTTATTGTAGATTTCATATAATTCTCATTTATGTTTTTAATACCTGTTAAAAATATGCTTTAATAATAATTTATCAAAAGATATAAAAAAAATAAAAACTCTGACTATTCTACACCTTTAAATTAGATATGACTAAAAAATATATTTAAATTGAATTTTATCAAAACTTTTAATCTTTGGAATTTTTTGGATGGGATACGCAGCGGTAAGAGTGAAAAAACTTTTAATTTTGAGATCTTAATTTATGGATTTGCATAAATATTTTAATATGTTATTAAGAAACGGTTTTTTAAGGTTATGAATAGATTTAAGGGATAGTTTTTTTTTCAATTTAACTTATTTAGTGTAAGTATATGTAATAATTACGTCCATTTTTACATGACATAAAAATACTTCGTTATTTAGCTGGGCAATGTAAAATTAGTTATAGATTACAACAAGTTTTCCTGTTTTTACAATGATTCTAGAGCCACTACGCAGACAGAAAATATATTTTTCATAAACACTTAAAATAAAAATTAATTGCACCTAACGGAGGAAATTTAAACTAAAGCTATACTACAATTTTGTTAAGTAGCTTAAATAATGCGATAACTAATATCAATTATTTAAATTGCAATTCGTTTAACTTTTAATGACCTTTCAAGCAAGATTTCTATAAGTTTTGTAAAACCTGAACCACATTAAATTATACATTTCATGATTAAATATAAATATATATTTGAATGCAGCGCCACCTAGTAGTCAAATCTTTAATTATATTAATTACTCTTTATTTTGTTCCCAGAGTTTATCCTGGGGTAATCAGTTATTATATCATTTTATAATTCCAGCCGATATTTTTGTTTTGTTAAAATGGACTAATGTATTATTAAAAGTGTCAGGAATTTTTCCAAATTACATTTACTTAAAAAACTTACATTTACTTAAAAAATGATGAACTATCGTGAAACTTGAAAAATTCTGATAACATCTTGACTTATATAATAAAACAGGATAATAATTTCATTGAAAACATAATTTTTTAAAATAATTAATTACGTCTTTACATCTCATTACGTCATACTTAGAGTATACAAGTTTTTTTTTTTAAATATTTACTTAGTCCTTGAAAAAAAGGACATCTGCGATTTTATTTATTATTTAATTAAGTAAATTTGAAATATTAAATAAATTAATTAACAGATATTAAATTATGTCAATAATATCTAAAATTCGTGGAGAAGAGGTTAAATGAAGCCAAAAACAAATTATACCGCGACGGACAAATAAAATGTTTTTTTTTAGAGAAAAGGGGAATAGACTTTAGGTATGTCGAATGTCGAGTAGCAATTAAGGTACGTAAATCATAAGAAAATATTAATTATAACCGAATTATTGAAAAATGGAGTCATGCGCTTTAATATACAAACAATGAGAGTACCGAAATTTATAAGAAGACATTTTTGTTTCAACACAATTGAAATTTTAGTTGAATTGTTTTGTGGGAGTGGTATGGATGAATAAAATGTGGGTATCAACAAAATGCATTTTCAAGAGGGAGGCTTTCAATGAGTTGTTAATTTGTAATAATTTGTGTATTTTAAATTATTACTTAAACAATTTTTGCAGGACTTAATAATTAGAGAAGCATTAATAAAAAAAATATGTCCACCATTTTAATTGGTACTGGTTTCACTATAATGTGGGACGATTGGATCCTAAATGCGACACTACGAGGTACCAAAGACTTTTACACATTACTTTACATTTCGTTTTCTAAGAACTTTCCACTGTTATATTCATGCCAAATTTAACCAAGAGAAAAAGTAATTATTTTATGGTATTTTTTTGGGGGGAGGGAAGATGCTTTTTATAATTTAATAAACAAAAGAAAAATAATTTTTATTTTTTTCAAATTTATTTAATTTTTTCTTTTTCTAAGTAACCATAACATAATTTTTTTTTTTAATTGTTGACATGTCTCCCAGTATTTAGCTTTCATCATTATTTTAACAAAATTAAAGCAAATTTATCTTGACTGAAAGGACAACATTCAACATAACAAAAAATTGTACAACCAAATCATTTTTAATTCTTAATGAAGTTCTAGTTTCCTTTAACAATAATATTTTTCAACTCGCAGACGGAAAATTTATAAAAATCACTCCCACTAATATCATTCCACCTGCACGCGCGTTAACAAAACCATATTTTTTTCATATTGTTTTTTTTAATATTTTTGACTACCTTTCTTTTGGTATAATCATTTCGAAATATACATAAATAAATTAGCGCTTAGTTTTTATGGGTTTTTTAGTAGTAGTTCGTTTTTTTTTTTAATATTATAATTTCATTTATTTAATTTTTTTTCTTTATTTCAAATTCTTCGTCCGATATATCAAAAAACTCCATAGTTTTTTTTTATCCTTTAATAAAGGAAAAATTATGATGTAATGTTAACACGTTAGCACAATAGTTAAAATAATCATTTTTTTCGTTTTTTGTTGGTGTCATGCTTAGTCAGGGAAATATTAAAATATTCATGTCCTTTTTGGAATTGTATATACTATAATAAAAATATAGTAAATATTAATATGTTTACTAAATAATCATAAAAATATAGTCAACGATTATTCACTTTGACAACATTTTTATATAGTCAAATTTAATTCAAACCACTTGCAAAAATCTATTAATCAGAGTCTCATTCCTCGCCTTAAAAAAATGTTTTATTTTGATAGAAAATAATTAGATATGACCGATTTCACAGTGGAAGCTTAAGTCTTTGTTAGTGCTTATAAGCTTCGATTTAACTTATTTTCTAGTTTCTCAGTGCAAGCTTAAATATAAGCCTTCCTTAAAGTGTGGTGTTACTTGAGCCGCAGATGGCAGATAGAGCTCAAGATTCACTATGGACATTTTTTATTATTAGTAAACTTTCATTCAATAATTCACATTTTTCGGTTTAATTTTGATTGAGAAACCCAGTGAGCGTAATTTGCAGACTTAAGCTACACAATCGGATTTGTTAAGCTTGAACTTAAGCTTCCATTATGAAATTGGCATTTAATGTTTCAATTTTTTTTTTTTTTTTAATGAATTTAAGTAATTTGTATATTAATATATCGGTTAAAATTTGTATAATTATACTGAAAAAATTATACATTCATTATTAAGGCCAGGGAAACCCTTGCAATTTTGTGTCAGTCTATGAAACATTACATTTTTTTTAAATTATTTATTTACGAATTATAAAGTACTTGAAATAAATATATATAAATTGTGTAAATTTACAATTATTTACTGTGAAACTATAAATAAACTGTAAAATTACAAATATGTAATTAAAAAATACTGTAAATTTACATAAAATTTTAAATTTTAATACATTTTAATTCAGAATACTATATAGAAAAAATATATTACAAAAAAGCATACCGAAACTAACCACTGCCGTCGGCTAACATTTCATTCAAAATATATTTACAAAAATATTAAATTATATATTCATAAATATAATAAAATCATATTTTTTTTTTATTATTTCCAACTATGAATTGCTTCCATAAATACGAAAGCTTATAAATCCATAAACATACAAGTTTCTACATAAATAAACTATAAAGCGTTGAAATATTAAACGTATATTAATTACGCAAAAAAAAAAAAAAAAACAGAGAAATTAATATGTAAAAATAACAATAAATTTGAAATGTTTTTTTATAATTATTTCTATTCTCACTTGTTCATATGGTTCCGATTGTTAAGCAGAAAATATTAACAAAGTGTTAAAATTTATTCATATTAGCTAATTAAAAAAGTTGATTGTACTAAAAAATGCGTGTACATTTGAACAGATTTTTAATAAATGATAAATAATAAAGTTTGTTTAATGAAAGCTGAAATTTTAATTAATTAAAAATGAATGTTTACAATGTATTAGGTTAGATTAGACTCGAATAGACCAGACTTGGTGCAGAGTCTCGAATAGACTACTTCCATGGATAACTAACTCTAAGTATGATATTGTAATTCCATATTTTTGATACTGCAATTCGAGACCTGTTTCTCAATTAGGTAGTATAAAGTTCTCAGTGGTATAAGAACTTTTAATAAGATAATAACTATAAATTATCATTACTATCACTAATTTTAGGTCCGTAATTTTAATTGCGGCTTAAAAATGGTGTAGACTTTAATATAAATTAGTCTAAATAAAATATAAAAGCAATTATTTTTGAAAATATTTTATATCTTATAAGTTTCGTGTTCCGTATGGACAAGGAGTTTCATGAGAATCTCCGCCATGATTTTGAAATATTTCAAAAACACTAGTGAATAAGGAAAATTCAAAGAATCAAAAATTTAACTATTTTTTGTATAATCCATAAAATATGATAAATTTTCCCATTTGATTGACAATTTCTTTGTAGAGATTTGATAGTAATCTTTTAACAATATCAATGAAATTTCCTTTGTACAATTTACTGTCAAAATTTTAAAACTTGTTAGTAAAAATATCAACAGTCATTTTGTCATATCAATCGTGTTTTAATAAATTCACAAATTAAAGAAAATAATGTTGAAACCTTACATAAATCAAACGATTAAAACTTAAATACTATGGCGGAAAACTTAACTATACTGTCAAAAAAGTATACTTCTTTATTCTTTGATCTTTATAATTTTTAATATAAATGACTGTCAGAGTCATCTAACGGCCATTTTCTTTAACTAATTTAATGTAAATGTCTTTATATTGATGTATCTTCAGCTTTATGTATTTTAATTACATTTATTTTCTGCTAAATAAGTTATGAATAATAATATATTTTCTATAAAACTTCCGGCCACATTTTATGAAATTCTAGCACTAAAAAAAATAGTTTTCGTTATTCTACACACCATTCCGTATTTTAATCATAAAATATTTTCTCATATTTTATGATATTTTACCTTCTTTTGTAATAAAAGTCGCAGTTAAAATGCGACGATATTCCAGCAAAAAAAAAAACATAAAGAAAATCGTCTACCGAAAGAATTAAATTACGAAATAAAAAAAAATTAAATTTATATAAATATCACCTTTTTCATCTCCTTAACACGTTAAATTTTTCCATATTTATAAGCAGTTATTTAAGTAGTATTTACCTGGCTGATTCACCAAACATAAAATAATATATAATTCGCGCAAATATTACCTTCTGCAATTGAACTTTTTATTAATAAGAATTTTCGTCCTTCAGTTAAATACCAGAAAAAATTACTAAGAAATTCATTTGAATAAAATTTATTTCAAATAAAAAAAAAAAATATTAATATTTTATATGATTTTCATTGACCACCCCAATGAAATTTATATAATAGCCATTGGTATCCATCTCTACTAGTTGAAAATCTGAATGAATTGTCTTCTCTCATTCATTTTGACTATATAATGTCGTATGATTTCTGAGCTATATTAAGCCCACCATCAATGCTACAGTGTAATATCTGGCAGTATAAATATTTTTATAATTCTGAAACATGCAATCTTTTTGTATACTGGTGCTCTGCTGTATGCCATATAAATTATATTGGAATTTACAAGAAGAAAAAAAAAACGAACTGGTCGCCGCAGTGGACATCAGTAGGTGGATAAGGTGTCACAAGGAATGATTATTACCCGTAGAGTTAAATTATATGCGATCTGTGTTAATTTTGTTACAATCTGGTGTTAAGAATTTACAAAGAAAAAAATCTTACAATGAATAGCTTAAGGCGAGATAATCAGACCCCGAGTAATATTTAATATAATGATATATTTACCCACACTATAATCTAGTTTAAAACTTATCCCAAATTATATAATATTAATAAAAGCGATGTCAATTTTCTATATTTACGAATTTTAACTGCAATAGTATTTGATTTCCTAAAAATTACAGAGGCAATAATAAATTTTGGATATTGTTTTGGCTTCTTATTTGTTTGCATACAATATACCAATTTAATATATTCAAATACAGAAAGATCAATTATTTTTATAAACTTATACCCTCGACTCAATATTGTTTTGTCGTATACGCCAAATTGGCCATTTTAAGTTTTTTTCGGTATCCTCTTTATATTTCTGCTATTCGTTTTTTAATATACATGCACTTTCATATTGGTTTGTCGTACATCTGAATTTAGCTCTCGTAAACAAGAATTGCATCCTTCATAGAAAAGTTTCAATATTAGTTTGTCGTAAGTAGCCAGGTCAAATAAGTTCAATTATTAAAATTTTTCAATAATTTTTAAGTGACTCCATCAAATAGAATACATTACTATGTGGAGTGGATCAAGATTACTTGTTTTTTATTTACCAAAAGCAAAATTTATAAGTAACATTCATTTTCGTATTGAATTGTCGTACAGAAAAAAAATTGGTTGGCTTATACGCCAAATAACCAATAATTATATAATATATAAGTTGGTCAGGAACATACAGTATGCAATTTAAGAAAGCTAATAAATCTGTTGATGCTAAAACTATAATAATCTATCACTTCTGTGATTATTTTAAAATTAAAATGTATTTTCCTGATTTTGTACAAGTGGCGCTTACAATAAACCAATACTGAGAACGATATTTTACTAACCAGGTGGCAAGTATTCTACATTAAACTTTTTATACAAAGCATTTCCAAATTCAGTTATTATTTCTTCAAGATCGCATTTTTTAAAATAATTGTTTGTTAATTTAAAGCTAGATAGTATAATTAAGTTAATGCCATAAATAGAAATGTCAAAATATTGACAGAACAAGACGTTACTTAATAACTTAAAAAAAGTCGAAATGTACTTAGACAAAGATTAACTCGACTTGGTAATAATGCTATATAAATAAAATTAATATAGGTTCAATAATTTAGTTATGACCCTAACAAGGCAACCATAGTAATGTCACCATGATATTTATTTTAAATATTATTATTTATTTTTTAATAATTTCTCTGCATTTGAATTTTTTGTACTTAAATATAAATTCATACTTGTTGGCAAGTTATATAATTTTATTAATTTTTTTTGGTTTTTTGATCACCCAGAGATAAGCTGGTAGTTTTCTGTTTTTAGCCTTTTCGTCTCTATATAATATATAAGAAGTAAATATCAGCAGGATATCAAAAAAATATTCTAATTTACATTTTATGATTACTTCGTATAACGTATAATATAAAAAAAAAAATTTTTTTGGACAACTCATTTTTATAGGTTTTCATTATAAATTATGTATACGGTTTGGACACAAGCTGGAAATTTGATATTATTTAAAAAACAAAAAAAAAAAATTAACCACCAGACATCAAAAATTTATTATGATAAATAAAAATAATAATAAATTATAAAAATTAATAAATTGTTAGTAAATAGAAAATAGACATTTGTAAAAATTGCATGTAACTTTAATAAAAAGTAACACAAATACTTTAATTAATTTATCATATATGAGAAGTTTGCTACTTTAATTTTTTAATTCATATTTTTTATATATTATAAATAAAATTAATTATAATATATTTTTTTATATTATTTATAGACGAATGTTTCCAACTGTTCGTGTTAGTTTTTCTGGTCCATTACGACAAATACAACCTGCTGATCGATATGCTGTACTAATAGATATAATTGCAGTTGATTCAAGACGTTATAGATATGCATATCATCGTTCATCATGGTTAGTTGCTGGTAAAGCAGATCCACCACCACCGGCTAGATTATATGCACATCCGGATAGTCCAATTAGTTGTGAGGCATTAAGGAAACAAGTTGTATCATTTGAAAAAGTTAAATTAACTAATAATGAAATGGATAAAAATGGACAGGTAAATTTTTTATTTGAAATAATTACATTTAATATTTTTGATGACAGTTTATCAATTGCCTAATTTTGATGTTTAATTTGTAGTGTACAATTAGTAACTTTATAATTTAATTAGAAATACAATTTTAGCATTTTATACTAATTTTACCAGACTGAAAATATAAATAATAAGTTTTTATATTTGATCTATACAAGAACGAATTGTGTTTATACTTCTCATCCTGTAGCCGCCACTGGTTCTTTACAAAACTTTCCATCCACTATAGCATAATAACTATAGCATTTATTATTATTATTTTTAATTAATTAAATGTCCTCCTAAACCTGTTAAATTGTTGACAGATTCTGTATTTCCGTCTGCAACGGAAATTGTAAAATCATTCAGTAGATTATAATTTACAATTGAAATGGCAGTGAATAGTAGAACGAAATTATGACCAAAAAGTATAAAAATCATTTTTAAAATCTCACCGCAAAATTAATTTAATCCTAAGATCGAAAGAAATTAAGAAAATCCCGAGTTTCTCAAGCAATTTTCAAATTGTTAGAATTGTACGAAAAAAAATTTCATAAATTATGAAAAATTTCATTAAAATTTTACTTATTTTTCACATAATTTCTAAAAGGATTAAATTTTAAAAATATTTAAATGTTGCTATTTTTATGTTCTGCCAACTAAAATTTACCATTTTATAATAAAAGCCAATCAAAAATAAAAAAACCATATTTAAATCACCATGAAAATTTATGTACACACAAAGATAATATGTTATAGCATAAAACCACTAACACTATCACACATTTTATCACAATAGAATTTTCATGATACACTAATAAAAAAAAAACAACAAAAAAAAACTTGTGATAATATAATTTTACAGCAAAAAACTCTGTTAAAATAAAATTTATATTAAAAATGTAATTTAATACAATGGCAACGTCGCATACATACAAAACCATAAAATATAATATATAAAAAAAAGGATATAAAATTCTCTTATCCTCCATTGTTGCCATGGTGAACAATATGAATAAAAAAAAAATTATTTCTATATAAATGCTATTGCTGCAAAATATCCTTAGAGACAAAATGTCGACGTGATAAACCTAAAATGTATATAAAAAAAAATTGTACACAAAAAAAAAATGAATAAGGAAATTTTTCTGCATAATAAAAAAAACATTTTTTTTTGTTGCTGGTTTTTATGTTATTATTTATGTAAATATAACATAATAATTTTTGTTTTGCCTTTTTCTCTTTTTCCTTAATATTACCACCCATCCATTTTTTTCAGAGGATGCAAAGGAATTTTAACCAAAAAAAATGTACCAACTAAAAATATAATAGCAACAAAAAAAAATGTTGTGAGGCTGTAAATGTTGTCGTGAAACTTGTTAAACTTTCTCTCATTTCCAGTTAGAAAATCAAGCATATTTATTAGCATCGTTTTATATTGTCCTTAAACAGAATATTATAAAAAGAATATTTTTTTTTTCATACTTATAGGAATATTTATATGTAAATATGTTTTTATATTTAACCCTTCGAGACACAAACTTTTAAAATCATCCATTGAAAAATAAATATCAGGGAATATCGGCATATCCTTCAGAATTATCCATTTATATTTTGTTTTGGTATAATTAAGAAAGAGGAAGAAACAAACAAGGCTTCTTCTAACTTAAAGTCAGTACTGTCTAGAGCAGCGGTTTCCAAACTTTCTGATACTGCGACCCACATAAGAAAAAAAGAAAAAATTGGCGTCCCCCTTATTAGATACAGCAATAAATAATATAAGCAAATTTTCAATTTGTAAAAAGTAATGTATTCATAGAATAAAACTAAACAAAAATTAATAAAAATTTAGTATGTACAAAACTTTCGTACAAACCACACACATTGGTTTTTCCAATTCGTTTACCAGAACACTCGTGAATCCTAATGATAAATATGATGAATAGTATTTTCTTGACTTGGGGGTGTTAGTTCCTTGTTCACTTGCGTATTTTTTATTTCCACTATCTTTACTGGTACTAGCATCGGTATCTTCATTAGGTATTACTTATTTTTCTTTTATAACCGATTAAAAACTTATCCATTGCTTTGATAGGGATAAATATAAATTCTTTAAAACTTTTAAAAAAATATTCTATATATAAATCTCACCCAAGAATTCAGTTTATGAAATATTGTAATTAAAAAAAACTAAAAAATATATTTATTTAATATTCTATAATATTTAAATAGCAGTACACTTAAATTAACACCGATATTGAAATGACAACTGGAGCAACTTCAGCTAGAACTCCGTCAAAAATTAAATTGCAATTCGTTGTGATATAATAACGGTTTTAATGTTACCATAGTAACTATTTACCTACTAACTTCGTAACAGGTTGCTAAGTTTTCATTTTTCATGTTCTTCTTTTCCAGAGGAATCAAAAATATATTTTTTTTTTGTTTTTTTTTCCAGAGGCATCTTAAATAGATTTTTGTAAGTATTTTTTTTAAATAGGTAAAGCAGAAATTAAAAACTTCACGACCCCCTTGAGATTATTACGCGACCCCCCTGTGGGTCGCGACCCACAGTTTGGAAACCGCTGGTCTAGAGCCTATATTTAATAGTCAGTACTATTTAAAATACTTCAGAAACATCACGAATTGGAAGACGTTGTAATATTTCTATCAAGGAGTTAAAGTCAATTGAACATAATATTAGGAAAATCTTCAAAATAAATTAAAATTTAATTCAAGCATTTGTGCAGGTACTTTTTTGAAGAGTACTGTCAAAAAGTAGTCTCCAAAATATTCAAATATAAATCCTTAAATTTAGTAGTTCCACCTTTTCCACCATCAAATTTTAAAATAATCTTTATTATTTACAAAATTGATTTTTCATACGTTATTATGACATATTTGGGATGGGTCGACTCGCTGTAACACTAATACAGTGTTCCACTGGAAGGTAAAACGGGCTCACTATTATGTGACCTAAGTGCGAGAGAGGCTCGATCTTCCCACTCCTTTAAAATCAACCGCCATTATGACATATATTTGTTCCATATTCACAATATTTTAATCTGATCGTCGTAAGAAAGAACAATATTGCCAATTGCTGAGAATTAAAGCTTAATTGACTGAATTCTTAATAATTTTCAAACACATTCTAATATTCAGAACCTAAAAGGGTTAATAACAAAAAAAAATATATATTATTTATTTTGAAGATGGAATGAGGTTTTGCCAAATTCTATTTTTAAATTTTGTTGAAGCTTTGCAGCATGTTTTCGGCTATTATATAATTTCGTTGTTTGTTATTTTATTTTTTCAATTTTATTTTCGTATTTTTATTCCTTTTCATTTTTTTTATTTTCAATATGATATTATAAAATGAAATAGTATTCCCCTCCCCCCCTTCTATTTATGGGTTTAATTGTCCTAAGGGATTTTTATAAGCAAAATTGAAGATATAACTTTGTGATGATGCATGGGATGCTTTAAACCAAACAAAAAAAAAGGGTTCTTTAAAAAAGTATAGAAGCTTTTTTTCTTGTCTATACAACCATTTTTTATATCAGCAAATTTTGGAAATGGAAACATCTGAAAATAGAATATTATTTTATCTAGGAGAGAAGTCTCTAGGGAAATTTCTTTAAAAACAATACAACACAGAGGAAGGAAGGAAGGATATTATTATTTTGCCATAGTATTTGTATTTTTTTTTATCCGTAGAGTTTCCTAAGGGTGGAGACTTATATAGTAGAGTGTTGATTTATTGTTGGTTGTGGTTCACACAAATGAATATGTAGATTTGCATAAATGTGTTTTTAGTCACTTTGACAGTAAGATAAATTATTGAATTGTCTTGCTACTACATTTTTTTATATAGGTATATAAAAAATTATTGTATTTCAGGGTATGGTCTTAAAAAACTTCTTAAATTTGGTATAAAAAATATCGATTTTTATTGTATACCGTATACGATTATGTTAGAGATATAATTATATAGATATTTTAGAAAATTGGAGAATTTTATCGATTTTCTTTAGTTAATTTTGAAATTATCAAGATTCAATGTTGTCATTAGGACTAATTTAAACATTGGATTCGAATATTAATAAAGAAATACTATTCGATTTATCTTAGTTATACAGCTTGTTTCGACTCTTCATCTTTATTATATTCTTCCCGAAATCTCATAGGTAATTGTAAATTAGTGAACCTCTTAATTCAAAAAACAACAAATTTATTAAGATTTTACATAAAATTTAAATATTTTTTTTTTATTTTATTTTTTACAGATTGTTTTAAATTCAATGCATCGATATCAACCAAGGATACATTTGGTACGATTAAGTCATGGTCAAAGTATACCAACATCACCGAAAGAATTAGCTGAACTTGATCATAAAACGTATGTATTCCCAGAAACAGTATTTACAGCAGTAACAGCATATCAAAATCAATTAATAACAAAATTAAAAATTGATTCAAATCCATTTGCAAAAGGTTTTCGTGATTCATCAAGACTGACGGATTTTGATAGGTAAGTTTTTCAAATTATTAGTAATATTTATATAGCTCGACATCATAGTATAATAATAATTCATTTCGGTAACATCAATTTCATTTCTGTTATCGGTATACAATTACAATAACGAAATATTAATTAATTTTCGTTACGTTCCAAATTAAAAATAATTTTTTCTTTATTTTCTATAGATTTTGTTAATATTTTACTAATTAACAAATTTTATATAAAATTTATAATTTTATTAAAAAATTATCGAAATTATTGAATTCTTGATTTGCATATAAAATAAATTGATGATGTGTAATTTATTATAAATTTTAAGTTATACTCATGACACGTACGTCGTTATTGTCGTTTCGTTACAGTAACGTTATATATACGTTTTTACTAATTCTATTTAATTTATAAATTCTTTAAAAAGCTCATTTATATTAAAAGCAAATACAAATTAGTAAAAATTTCAACAAAATTTCAATTTTTCATATTAATTTTATATTTTCGGCAGGATAAATATCGAAAGTAACTAACTCATTTATACAATTTTCTGCGATTGCGCTACAAATATAAACAAAGCCATTATTATTACCACGTTCAATATACATAAATACATTGTTTAGTATTATGGTATTATGAAATATTACGCGCCCTGTTTTTAATACATAAAATCGCGTTTGGTGTTCAATGTTAGATAAGTATACCCCAAAACATTGAATAAAAAAATATTTCTTAAATTACATATTTAGAGTATGTGTTACCATTATCAAAGTTAAATAAACCGCTCTGTAATTTAGTGCCAAAAAATGCAGTTTTATTTTTATTTCATTTTTTTTCTTGATATAAATCGATCCACGTTACTGCCGTCTGTTGCAATGAACACACCACAAACAGTCCAACTCTAATTATTGATGGTTGGTGTAAAAAAAAAGAGGTTAAACGAACTTATACACAAAATAATTATGTGTTTTTGTTTACCGTGTTGTGAGTTGCCTTTATAAAATTCACGAAATGAACGTAGAAACCACAATTCTAGTAGTATACAATTATTAACGTAATTTTGCAAGGTTAAATCGAAAGTCGACGGTTCACTCTGTTGACATAATAGGGTTAAAAATTCGCACGAAATATATTTTTGTTGGTAATAATTTTGTAAAACGTCGGAAAAATGATTAAAATTAATAATCTGAATAAAATATTTTCAATAGTGTCACACCTTACTGATAAATTCGGCAGTTATTTATTAATATGTAATTAATTGTAAATTTAATTTATAAAAAAATTGTGTACAAAATTTCTAACTCAAATTATTATTAATTTTTTTTTTTGCAGTGATTACTTTTCTAGAGATCCAATGGATGCTCTACTACTTGAACAACATTTACGTTCACCATTACGATTATTCCCCGAACCAATGATGCCACAATTTACACAACAAGAAGCTGATGCCGCATCAATGGCAATATTAGAAAAAGCTAGACAACATTTACAAATGTGGGGTCGTTCACCATATACAGAATTATTATTACCACAAATGTATGCACAACGACCAAATATGGCAGCTATAAATTTAGGTTTATGGCAACAACAATGGCCACAAATATCAGCTGGTTTTTTAGCAGCAAATGCTGGTTTACAAAATTCAAGAACACCACCACCACCGCCACCAGCATCAACACCATCTAGTTCTGGTTCACCATCACCCGATATGCGTGCAAAACATTTCCAAAGATTTAGTCCATATCAGGTGCCACAGCATCCGCCAACACCAAGAAGTCCGCCCAATTAATAGTAAATTTTATATATTATAATAAAAAATTATTTATATACAGTGAGCACCAGTTCAATCTGATGTGTATTAGCATTATTATTAATGTTTTGAAATAATTGTTGAGGCTAAAGTCCGGACTATCTCATTATTTCTAATAGAAAATCCATTATTTTTTTTTTTTCATTTGTGGAATAATAATATATGATAGTATGTGTGTTAATAGTTAATTAATTTAATTTAATTTAATTTTTTTTTGTTTTATTTCTTTTAATTTATTTTAGAATTTGTTATTGATGTTGTAAATATATAAGTAAAAAGTATAATAAAATTTTAGGTGCAAAAGTAAATTATAGTAAATAGTATAAAAAAAATGAAGAAGAAATTAATTAATTAATTAATTATTATAGAAATTTATTGCTTTCTATCATTATATTTATTTTAATATCAATTATTTTTCTTGCTAATTTGTACAAATTTACGTATAATATTTATTCAGAACTAAATGATAATTGATTTTTAAGTATTTTGTTTTAATAATACAGGGTGGTCCAACAAATACCGAATCATATAAAACATAAATCATCCTTTCAAATATTTTCGTATTTAATTTTTGGGGTTTTATTTGCAAATTTCAGGTTACAAAGTTCTAATTTCAACCACATCATATTTAGATCTTATATATTGAATTGAGTTTCTTCATAGAGACATCCTGCTTCAAAAGAAAAGTCTGGAAACTGTGTCAACAGTTACGCTTCTGAAAATCTCTATATTATCCTATTACAGATCCTTTTTGAATAATTTTTCTGTTTTACTTATGATCGCTTAGCTTCAAAATTGAACGACAGTGGTACTAGGCTTTTGAACAAATACATTGTCGAGTCTACTGTTCGATCTGATAATGATATTTCATAGTGGGGGCAATAAAACAATGCTAAACTATATAATATCGAACACGGTGTAATTAAAGCCATAATGCCCTTGGTAACTATGTAACCAGAAATTCTCTATTTTCTTAATTAACTTTTAAATAAAAGGAAATTAAAATTTAGAAAATCCTTCAGAAAGAACTAAACTATTCAGGTTATAGAAAATCGATTTTGTTTAACGATTGTTCCAATAACAAATTATATTTTAATGTCAGATGGTGTCAAAATTAATCATAAATTATTTGATTATCGATTCAGATTTAATAAAATATCACGAAACCTCTTTGAAGAGGCAAAGACTTGATTTGGCCCGTAGCGAAATTGTAAAGATGAAGAGAAATTTTAAAAATTTCAATATACGGTATGCCCTAACTACTTAAGGTTAATATTCGGCTTTTTTACAGACCACCCTGTATTAAATATTCAAAATTGCTTCTTAATAATTTCAACCCAAAATAATATTTAATACCATTAAATTACAAGAAAATCAGTATTAAATTTATAATATATTAATCTAAAAACTATTAATAAGAATTAATTACAATAAAATATTTGTAAATAAAAATAAATAAAATTTGTAAATATAAATACAAAATTAAAAAATTCTGTAAATTTATTATTTTATTAAAAAATTACTTTTTAAATTTCTGTCAATTTAGAAAATTATTTTTAGTTTATATATTAATATTGTTAAAAAATATTTTAATAATGATTTTTTTTGCGTTCCTATTAATGTTAAAAAAAAAAAATCTTTTACTTGTTTTAATTATAAAAATTGTTTTTATTTTTTATTTTTATTTTAAATTATTGCACTTAATTTAAAAAAAAAAATTTGGGTTAATAAAAAAATCTACAAAATAAAGGAATTCATATAAAAAAAATTGCGAATAAAAAAATATATAAAAATTAATTAAAAAATAAACACACATAATTTAAATATAAAAATCCAAAATATTAAGGAGCTATAAATATGTAAATGTAGTTGTAACTATATAAAAAAAAAAAACAAATAAAAATTATGCTAATTTTTAATAAGAAAAAATAAATATAAATTATTTAATTGTTTGCATATATAAATTCATAAAAAATATAAAACATTATAATATAAAAATAAAGTAAAGAAAAATTATGTAAGAGTGATAATAAATTATTATAATATAGTAAATAAAATAAAGGATTAAAATTGATACGCAAAAATCCTGTAAAAATATAAGGTGAAAAAAATTATTATTATTATATTATTGTATAGAAAACAAAAACCAACAAAAATAAAAACAGAAAATAAATAAATAAATAAAATAATTATAAAAATTTGAATTTACGTCTGACTAATTTACTGACAACTAAAATTTAAAAGTGAATCAAATTTCAAAATGGATCCAAATTTCATAAAACCAACAATATCGATGTCCTCGGTCCATACTATTCCAAGTTTAATTAGAATACTTGGGGTTTTATACTTGTCCATACTAAGGCGCACCTTCGTCAAAATTTTGAAGCACTCAGGCTTATAAGAGTAAAGTTATAGTTCTTTGATTTCTATTTTAACTAATTGCAGAAAAGCACAAAATATTCTTTAAGTACTTAATAATTTCTGAAGTTTACCATTCTATTACAAGTCAAATTACAACATCTAACGAATTATTTACTTTTATGTTTCACTAATTTACTAAAAATTAAACTTAAAATCGAGTAAAATTTCGAAATTGATCCAAATATGAACCGGGGACATCAATATCATCAGCCTATTTCAGTTAATATTTTGTGCACAGATTAGTTTAGCCATCTAGGCTGGCTATACAAATTGCGGTCGTTAGAATGATATTTGACACGTAAGTTTATTTTGTTATATATTTGGTAAACAATAATTAATTTCCTATTGCAGGTAATTCAAAATTTCAGTTTAACAATTTTGCGTAAATTTTAAATTATAAGTGTAATTAAATTAATTAGGTTATAAAAATCCAGTCTCAAAAAATTAGGTCCAACAAATTCTTCTATAATGAAATAATCTTTTAAAACAAATTCTTTCTTGCTCATTTGTAAGTTTCATTATGGTAAAACAACGTTTATTATTTATTTAACTATCCGAGTTTTACTAGGAATCCTACTCTCGATTTACATTGTAGATAAGTTCCCCAAAAGTATAGTGTAAATAGAAATCGTGAAAATTGAATCCATATCTGATATTAAAATCATGTTAATCTCGAAAAATAGTGTGCTTGAAATGGATTTTTCCTAATTTCTTCATTCGTGTTAAACCAAAGCCAAGGTTAGGTATTACTCATATGTAGAGTGAAAGCAACACGTTAAATTTTAAAGAAAAAACATCAAATGTGTACTAAATGGACATATAGCGATTTTGTGTAAAGTTATATTGTCTAAATTTACCAATTTATACATTATAGAATTAAGATTAATTCAAACTAACGTCCAACGATATTATTATTTGCCGCAAATCAAACATCAAAACTATTATTGCACTTTTACTACTACTTTAGAAGGTATAATGTACTTTTATAATAACTATGATTTTTCTACTATAATTTAAAAAAAATTAAATAACCTAAATAAATTATTTAAGAAAGATTTATCTTAAATTACGTGGCACGCAAAATATATTGAAAGAATTTTATGAGATCGGGCAACAATCAATCGTATAATTGTTGAACGGATACTTTTTGTGTCATTGATGTCAGAATATCACCAATCTGATAACAATAAATATTATAAGAGATTCACGTAATGATAAATTGATTTGAGGATTTTCCATTTTCTTTAAATTCCTTATTCCATCAAAATGCTAAATTCTTCATTATATAACTCCTACTCATAATACCATATATTATGCTTAATTTGAGATTTGAGCTTAAGTTCTATTGAATATTGATAATTTAATGTTTCCAATAATTAGAATGATTAGCATAATTTTTCAAGTTCTCAATGTAGTTAGCAATATTTTAAGAGGAAATAACATTTTATCACAACATGGCAAATATTGTAATATAATGATAATATGAAAAAATATACCAACTACGAATTATCAACATATATAGTTCACCTGTCAACTGTTACTATTACTAATCTGCAGAGTAGAGGAATAACATTTTATATAGGAAATGATAAAATTATCTGTCACATAGCACATCATCATTAAATTAAATCAATTACAATTTATAATGCATTTTCATTAATTATGTGTCCACTATTACTATACAAACATTCAAATTATAATTGATCATCACTTTGATATATATAGTTAATATTATATGCTATACCTTGAAATGATAGATCATTTTCCAAGGCATATTATTATTAAAGTTATGTAATCAACCAAACACCAGTTATGTAAAAAATATTCTGAATTGTATAAGCATCTGTTTAATCTACGATCATTAATTTCAAAATAAACAAAATGATGACACCGCTTAAAACATACGAAAGGGTTAAAGTTAATTTGAAAAAAATATGGCTAATTATGACAAAGACAAGGGTGAAAAAGAAACTTAATAATTATGTTATTTTAAAAAAACAAAACTTCTAAAATAATTCAAAATTTTTAGTGTGACAGATGTAATTTTTTGTTGGCTAATTATTAATAGATAGACACAGAATTTACGATAATTTTTATTGTCTTTTTTTTTATAACATTTCTTATACTTTTGGTTTAGTAATTAATATCTAAAAGACTTAATGATACGAAACCGATGAATAATTAAATTAAGGATTATATAGAATATAAAAAGAAATTCAATTTTCAGACCACCTAATTGACCGTAATTCATATCAGTTGCAATTTTATATCCATCCGCTTTTGAAATTAAAAACCGTCGGAATTATATACGAAAAACTAAAGTGGAGGTCGAAGATTAAGTACTTAATTTAAATAAGTAGTGTGTTGTCCATCCACACTTACAATACTATGCAGAAGACTAAAAACTGTTAAAAAATAATTTATTTTTAATACTTTACCAACTACTTTGCAAGCAAATGTAAAACTTCTCAGATAATTGTGAGATTTTAATTTTTATATATAATATTATAAAATTTTGTTTTGTAATTGGATATTCAACGTATGACGTATGCGCTTGTACGCTTGTTTGTTTCGAATTAATACCTTTGTAATGATATAAAATAAATTGGACGGTTTGGTGTATAAGAAAATTGAGAATAATGTAACTATAGAAGTCTTTGAAATGATGGCTTAACATTTCATATTCCTTTTTCCCAAATTCTATTTTTTTATAACGATCCCAGCCCTACTAATACTTACCAGGAACAATGGCAATGATTTCTGGTAATTTTTCGGTAAGTATAATAACAAATTAATTTGATTAAACTTTGTTTAGAATAGTTGCAAACTAGATTTGAATAATTGTCATCGCACAAAGCTTGAACATTAATTAGATATTCAGCAAAAATCGAAATTCGTGCAGAATATCTCAAAATCTATTGATCAGTATTTTATCAACTATTCAGCTTCAGTGAATAATCTGATACTTTGAATACAAAATCTCTCATTATTAACAAAAAAAAAACACTAAATATTTTTACCACCCTTAAACATTTGATAGTTTCCTTTTACATAAAGACTAACCGAGCCTTAACAGGCAAGAACAATATACAGAATTTACTAAATGCATTCTATAATATCTACATTCTGGACGAAGGAAGTGGATACTCAAAAATCATTTCAAGTTTTGAGGCTATATTTTAATGATATTTTGGTTGGAAAAGATGAAATTATGATTGGGAGCTCTTATGTTGAACCACATACAATATTAAAAGATTATTTCATTTGTGGGTATTTGGTATCACCATAAGAAATATGAAGATATCAAAAGAATTATAATATATTCTAAATTCTAATTATAGGAGATATAGAAAGTTTTCATTGATTCTGGTTGTCGTTGAAATTTATTAAAACAGTTTTTTTTTTGGGGTAACCGAAAACACTTCAAATATTATGGGATTACAAATTTTATTGATATTTAAATAAAGATTAAATAATTTGCTAAAGGATAGAATTTTATATTTAGATTTAATAAAAATATGTTTTCTTTTTATACTTGAGAACGTCCGGTTGCACTCACTGATAATAATAGTTTTATGAAAGAAATTGTTCTGTAATATAAAATAAGTGACTATAGGCTATTTAGATAGGAAGTAACAATTTCCAGAATAAAATTATATTTATAAGATAAAATTTATTTTTGATTTATATTAGGAAAAGGCTTACTTTTAAGTGTTCCATTTTGAGATAATAATTCCCTTACCAATTATTCCAACGAGAAAATAATCTTAAGTGGAAATATTATCTCCGATTTAATATAACAATTTTGAAATATATTTACGAGTAATTAAATCCTACAGCTACGGAAATTATAAAATAATTTATTGTCGTGCAAATGTTTTTAAAATATAGTGAAGCTTCCGTCAACTAAAATCACTGTGTTCATTGAAACATAGAGGGCATTGAATCGGTGAATAATCTAGCGAACAAGGTTATTGCACTATTACACAACATGTTCTGTTACCGGTTGCTTGCAACGATTTACACTACCAAAGCTTTGCTTCAGAGAAGTATCGGATGAAACAAAATATCGATGTACAAATATTAGCGAATATTATTAAAAGAGTTAATTATTACACTAACTTCAATCCTTTTTCTATTAACTTATGTATGAAAGCAGTTGGTGTTCTCACACCAGACATTACTTGATTAACTAGTATATTCTCAATGAAAAGGGTATGTCAATAAGCGACGCAGGAACTGCAAAATCCAGAATATTATGAAACCCTAAACATCTTATATCCTTACTCTTTGCTGGTAAGAAAGCTGTATATTCTAGTGTGCACAGTCTTCTCTCAAATCTTCACGAAATTTCAGAAAGATGCAAGAGAATATTTTGCAAAAGTGCACTGACAACACAAAATCCATCGGCCTAAATGAAAACATTTCATTGAACAGATGACCAAACCTTGATAATTTCATCTGAAAGTTTACGCTAGCAAAACTGCAATCTTTATATCTAACCTTACGTTATTATCATGACATGAAATTCCATCTTTTACTTATCTTGCTTATCCTTAAACTCAATCCGAATCAAAAAATTCTTAATTCAACAACTAAAACGGCACTGGTGTGAAATTTAATTATATACCAAGGTACAAAGTATCTATTCTTTGTGCAGGTGATATAAATGGGAGTAACCTACAGATTTCATATAATTTTCTTTTTTATATTTTAAGTCCACTTATGCTTTAGCAATACTTACAGTAAATTATTGAAATTATATACTATTAAAATGTGTTTCATCTAATCTACTATTTTCGATCACAAAAATTAAACTGAAAAACAAAAGTTATATGCCAACAAAAAATTTAATTAAGTTGAAGTATGATTTTACTGCTATTGCTCAAAGATACTAATAATAATAACTAGTAATTACATGAGCGCATATCAGCTGTACAAATATTTTCTCTATACCTAATAATATAATAGCCTAAAAAAAATAAATGCCTACTCCAGAAGTCATCAAATTACACCATCAGAAATTATGTTTATATAGAAAGGAATAATACAAATAAAAAAAAATGTGTGGGCAGATTACAATTTTTGAGCTATAAAATATAATTGAGCTTAAAGTCAAAATAATTGGAAACTGTTTTTTTTTTTGGGTGGCAGAAAATATCACAATTTTTTTAGTTTTTAGATCTTTTCTATTTGATATTAAACTGAAAACAAATGCTGTCTAATAAAACATTTTTTTTTTTTTTTTTGGTTTTTGATTTCTATTTCTATTGCATTTTTGTTGATATCTTTTCATTGCTTATGTTTTTTTCTTTTGTTTTTACTATTATTACCCAAACAAATTTACATGACTAAAAGGTGTGTGTGCCCATTTATGTAAAAAATAAAATCGTTAGATACAAATCTGCTAAAATATGTTTAAAGTTTAAGATACAAATTTCATTTAACAGATTTTTTGGAGGGGGATCATTTAAAATGGGACCATTTAGTAGTGTATTTTAATGCTAAAAGTTACATTCATTAATTTTAATGATTTTTTAGGCAAGATTTTGATATTAAAAAACGTATAAATTCTTAACCGGCTGACGTCTCTGTCATTTATTGTCTAGCTATAGACTAAAATGTAAATACTGTTTTAAAATACTTGTTTTAAACGGAACTGAGTAGCTAAATTTGAATTAGTTAAAGATCTACCTCTTAGTACTATTTCCAAGCTAACTTCAGTTACCTTTCCCAGAATGGCGGTATAATTCAAATATTTAGGTATATTATATATAGATAATAATGTATAAATACGAACCTGCGCCATCGTACAATGCGACCTAAATGGGATGTGTTCAGCAGATTCTTCATCATCCGAACAGAACCAACAGTCACTATAATCAGATTTTCCGATTTTGTTTCTCTGGGGCTGTAATTCAACCAAATTTTATGGGTAAGTTTTGCAAATTGATTAATTGATTACTTCAGCCAGGACATCTAGCCATTTTACCTTACCTACTTATTGAAGATAATCAGATAACTTTGCCGGTTTCACATCTGCTTCGTCTAACCGGTTATTTACAAAACGATAATATTAATTTCCTTAATTCCTTAATTTTTAACATTGTACAGCAGGACCAGCGACATAGAACATAGAAAATAGTATTCTAAGAATTTATAATCTTCTTCACATCCTTGGACAGAGCAAGTCCGTTGTTGGACCTAACCGTGTTCCGTGTAACATATTCCCTCAAAAAGATGTTCAACATCTAATAAGTTACTTTTTATTCATAGATAATTGTTGCTAGAACAATGAATTGTGAAAACTATGAGCCTTGTTTAAATAATGTTCTGTATTGCAACTAATTTTTTCGAGAGGTGTCATAATCCCTGGTCATTTTCATTCTTTTCCATAAATAAATAATGTTTTAACTAAGTATTTTTAAATAAACTTCACTTTTATCACTTCGCGTTTATCACTGATAAACCTATAGAAAAAGTTCTATTAAGGACTTTAAAACTTTTATATAAATTATAAAAGCTGTAGCTCCGAAAAATATTCAAAATTTGTATAGTTAGAGTTATTAAGAATTTATGAATTTTGAAATTAATATTTGAACTCCCTTGGAAATCTAAAACTAAAATTAGTTAAATTCACCTCAACTAGTGTTACAGTTGGCTGCGTTTACGTTTTAAGAAGTGAAGATGTTAAAATTGTAACTATTTTTAATGTAAATAAATTATTTCATTTTGAAAGAATACAAATTTATATATAAAAAAAAAAAAATATTTTTATGGTCACTGAATTTGTTTAAATGTGTTGTTTAAGTGGCATCAATTAATGTAAATTTTTAGGAACCATGTTTCATATTTTATGTAATTTGTATTTTTTAGGTTTAATCTCTAATAAATTTTGTTTTTTTTTGTACAATTTTAAAAGACTTAATTATTCTATAATTATGCAATTTTATTACAGTTTATTATTATTGTTATTCACAGAGTGATTAACAAACACAATTTTTCTGATTATTTTAATTTTTGAATAATAACGCGCAGATTTTGAATAATTAAACATAAAAAAATTTAAAAATCTGTCAATTGCGAAGGCATATAAATTTAGGTTAGGATAAATATAAAAAAAAAATTTAAAAAATTTATATAATTTTATGAATAATTAAAATAATGACAGCTTTTCACAATTGTTTTAAGAGCGTGTAAAAATTTTGTAAATAATCAAATTTACAGAATTATTACAAACAAAATTTGTACGCATAATTTTTTTTTATAATTTTAAAGATTTAGTTCAAAGAGATAAATTATAAAATATTTAAATATTTCATAAATTATGAATTAATGCATTAAAAGCAAATTTAAGTTTACCTAATATGTTTCACCTTTTTGATTTATCACAATTGAAAAATTGGTCGCAACTGTTGTCATTTTTATAAGGAAATTAGCAAATTTACGTAAATTCAATCTTTAAATTCTACAGTCGGTTAAATAATTAGCTTTTTTTAACTTTCTATATAAATGTATATAAAGATTTCCGGTTAATCTCGATAGAAATCATTTATAGTTTTCATTATTCGCAATAACATTGATCTGCTTTACAGTGTCTAAGAATTCCACCATTAAAAATTTTCCAATGTATAATTTTATTCATCTAAATACAGTCATAAACATTGAAAATTGACCAATTTCATATGGAAATTATATGTATTATGACGGAATATATACAGTAAAAACTTAAATGGACATTTTAATAGAATATTTTTTCAGCTAGGAATAATATCTATTTAATTCCAGTCAGAATTGGTTAGAAATTTAAAAACAAATTAAATATAGATTGTAAATAAATCCTAGAATTTCTTGCAGGGGACAAAAGAATAGGAAATATTCAAAAAAAACAAGACTAGCTTAGCATTCAGAGCTATTTTGCTAATCAAACATTTTGCTTTATTAATCAATTTTTAACCACTCAATCAAGTTTTCAAAAACAGAATCATTACAAAAACATATAATTACAAGAAATCAATTTCATATAAAAAAAAAATGTGAAAGGCAATAAAAATCTAAACGATTCGATGCTACTACCTTTAAATACGGATAGGAATTTTTATATATGTATATACGCTATAAAATGAATAATAAAAAAATTTAAAATAATTGATTTTTAAAATGATGACCAACATAAAAAAAAAACAATCTTTAATTTTGAAATTATGTTAATCCGTGTTGTAATGCGGACAACCAAAAAAAAAATATTATTCTCATTATGCACATACATTCAGTTCGTTTTTTTTGTAGCTTCCATACTTAATCACTTACTGTACGCTAATGAAAAATGTCTACAGTAGTCAAATTTGAATAATATTCGACATAACCTCAAACATTTATAACATATCAACTTAAAACACACCAACCTTGTCCAATATGTAAATTCTTTGCTATGGAGTTTTTTTTAGGGCTTTTTTAAGAAACAAGAAAATTGTAATGCTTTGGGGTTCGTCTGTCTGACTGTTGTAAACTTTTTGAAATCGATATTTAATAATGTTAAATGTCCACCGAAAATTGTTGCAGGTTTGAAAAGTTGTAAGATGATTAGGTATGAGACTGCATAGACGGACGAATTATTATTTCGATAAACTTTTGCTAATTTGTTAGTAATTTTAATCATTAAAATTACTAACAAATCAATCTCCCCGGTCCATACTATTCTAACTCAAAATGACCACTTTTCAAGAGAGTATAACTCCTGTTTTATTTCAGTCCTATTTGAAAGTTCATGAAAAATTTGTATTTATTAGAAAGATAATTTATTTCTGCATCGTTTGAAATTATAATATTAATTTTTAATTAACAAAATTAATTAGTTATAATTAAAAAACTAAGTAAGTAAGATTAAATAAATTTAGTTACATTTTTATGTTAGGTTGTAACTCAACCTAATAAATATTTCAAACTGAAATCATTTAACTTGACTTTCAACAGATTGAACTCCAGTACATCAGATTGACTTACAATATAAATATGATATTGTGCATAATTTCCAACTAAAGATAAAATACTTAGAAATACTCTAACTAAAGATACCAACGTTGTGAAAATTAAGTTTTCAAGCGATTGATCTATTGCAACTCAACTTATACGCGACAATAATGTCGTATTATTTTGCAATCAATATTAAAATAGAATATTTGAGTTAGATTACTTAAACGTAAAATCAAATAATTCTTTAAATGTTATAACTTGACTTGTAATAGAATGGTAAACTTCAGAAATTTCGCTTTTCTGCCATGAGTTAGAATAGAAATCAAGGAGTTATAACTTTACTGCTATAAGCCTGAGAGGTTCAATATTTTGCCCAAATGTGCACCAACCAGGACATCGAAATATTCTTTTAGAGAACCGAAAAATTTTGGTTTCATTTCTATATTTAAATTTATTGATCTGATGATGTTTTTATGTCTGTTCTGAAAGTCTTACAAGTAGAACATAAAATAGTTCATTAATATAAAACTACTGCGCAAGTAATTTTCCTGCACAATCATTTTTTTTTTTTTTTTGGTAGCTTAAACTTACCGTTACCATCATTTTTTTTAATCAATTATTTTATTAGAATTTTAGTTAGAAACACAATGAAAAAAGCTTATAAATTTTCGATCAACTTGATTTTTTTTTAGTTATATCAATTTTGATTATGATCAAGAATGGCGATAGTATCTATACATTTTTTTTTAATAATTACTATAACATTTAACACATTTTGATAGAAGATTTATATATAAATGTTTAGTAGAACGCACAGCTTATAATAGCGGTTCAGCTATAGAAAGATTCAAGTGAAGATCGATGTGAAAATCGTGATGAACGTGTATAATTACATTATTTGATCGACGATTTAGTAAAAACACAATCACAAGATAACAAAAAAAAAAAAAACCTGGAATGTTACCTCAGCCTTGGTCACATATTTCGAGTTTAGTTTAGGTTTTTTCTTTCATTTCTTAAAAAAAGATCACGCTTTTTTTTTGTTGTTGTTTTTAAATTACTAGCACAGACTTTTTTTTAAAATTATAAATTTATTATATTAATTTAAAGACGTAAATAACTTTGACTGGATCAGCTGAAAATTGCTATCAATCATAAGTTTTTTTTTTTATTATTTTTTCGTTTCGAATATAAATGATTTTTATGTTTGATAAACTGTGACTGATCGTATAAGCATAAAATATGCAGTGACTTTTGAAAGAATATAAAATAAAGAAAAACTTCATCTGGACAAAATGCGTATCTACATCAGTGCCACTGGTTTTCTTTTAAATCTTTTATAAGATTTTAAAAAAAAAAAAAAATTTAAATTTGTGACAATGTCGAACTTGTGATTTATGCAAGTTATGCCAAAAATCGTGATTATTCAAATCTTATAGATTGATATTTTTTTCTGACTTCTGAATTACCAGCAATTGAATTTTGTCGATATAATAGGATAAATTTAATATCTGATTAGATTTCATTTTATTTTTTATTTTATTAAAAATTTAACTGACATTTTTATTATTATCATAGGTGAATTACGTTTTTGGGTATTTTATAGACTAAGAGTTGATAAACGTAAGTATGTCTTACCCTGGATATAATCTCACCGTTGACGTTGAAGGTTTGGAATGTCAGAATAGAGTTAACATGTATATAGAAATATATGAAAGCAGAAAAACTCGCCGCCATCATGAAGTTGGCGATGTCCGAGACGTTGCAAAGATCGTTCCTTTACAACTTTTCGTGCCGTTGCCGTTTCGGAATATAGATTACGGCGAGTTTGTGTATGCAATGTCATCTTCAGCGGTACCACGTTTGACCCTTCAAACCGTCGATGGCAATGTCGAAGATGGCGAGACTATTTGAAGCATTAGATGGTATGGAACTTGTAGAAATTAAAATTGGCAACAGTCGCTAAACGAAATACGAAATACATCAACGGTAGCATACATAAATTAAGAATTTCCATTTGAATTTGTATTTATTATTATCTTTTATGGATTTAAGACCTTGACATATGTCTTAAATTCATTATAAAGTCTACAGAAGTTTAAATATCGTTAAACTTTGCTATTAGCTCTCAATCTATAAAAAATTGAATTTTAATATTTGCTAATAATTTAATAAAAACTTTGACATGCAAGATTTTTACTTTTATTTGACAAATTTTGAAGGTATAGTAATAGTTTTTGTTCAAGTCCCTTTTTGAAAAAAAAACATTCAATTAAATTATGGTCAATTGTTTGATAATCGTGACTTTGTGACCAGTGTCCAAAAAATTATTTCGGACATTTTGTTACTTTATAATGAATAAGAAATAGTGTTACAATGTGTCAACATTTTTGTTTAATAAATTTTTTTATTTGCTTTGAATTCTCTAATAAATTTCTTTATTAAATTTTGATTGGATTATTACGGACTTTTGAAATAATCGTACTTTTAAGATTAATAATAGACTTCATGACTAAAAGATTTCATGACTGTGAGTTATAAAATCCCATAAACAAAGAAATCAGATAAAAAATATTTTTGACGAGTAAATTTTACAAAATTCTGCATAATTGTTTATAAATTCATGAAGAAACAAATTAGACATTTGAAAAAATAAAAATAATTATGAAACACTGACCTATTTTAAGATGAAGGTTTTAATTTAATTAAATAAGATTTAAAATATATTTAATTTAATTATAAATAAAATTTTAACTGATCGTAATTTCAATTATTAGGTAAAATGGAAAAAAATATTTAAAATATGTTACGCTTTAGTCTAACTTATTTAATTTAAGTACTTAAATTGGCATCACTTCAATTCTTGAATCTTCAAATTCAAACAATGAAAATTTAGAGATCATTTAGAGCGGACTTTAGGACACTCTTTTGGTAGTACACAAAATGCCTCAACATTTCAATTTATTCATTTCATCGTGTATTTTGTTAAAATTCAGCTAAAAGTCTCTTGTTGATTCCAACCAAATTTTAATCCTTCGTACTTTATAATCTACAGACGTCCCCAAATACAACTGTTGATGATACGGAGTTAATTTAGACACAAGACTCCAAATCTCATAGAAAGGACAAGTAAATCTAATAGAAAATTTGTTAATAAACAAATATTTTTATCCTATTTGTCTCAATTAGGGTATTCAGAATATAAAAGTCCCAATTCGTTAATGCTACATGAAAGGATAATGACACAACAAATATTTTATACATGGAACTCCTTTACAGTCTGGGGCTATATATTTCTAGGTAAAACCTTAACATAAATTTTGTCGTCTTATTCTAATATCTTCCACGAAAAATTATCAATAAAATTCACCTGAAATTTTACTATTCACAATTTTTAATTCCATAGAAAAATTTATCATGTTCTTCAATAAAAAAATTTTAAAACTAATTTTTAATATTAAAATTGATTGAATTAATATTGACTTACAAGAAATTTTCAAGGATCCTCTTACCACATCTATCTTTAAATAATACTTAAACAATGAAAACATTAATTCAATTGTGGCTGTGATGTTTTGAAGGAAATTCATAGCTAATCTATCAAATTCTTATAAAAAAAAACGGATTCCTTTACATTAGTTTTAACATTTCTATATATAAATAACAAAATAATAATTTACCTTTTATTATTTATTATATAGAAATCTAAAATTGAATTGAATATTTTGACTTATGTACGGGTTCCACTGACGGATTAGTACAATAAAAAAGGGAGTATGATTATCACAGGTGAATTTTTCTAAAGAATTTGTATTTGATTCAATGCTAATGATAAGTGCACCTTTAGATTTTAGATTCTATATATAGTTTTTATTTATAAAAATATCTAAATTTGATCGATTTTGATTTATCTTTTATATTTGTTTGGAGAAGATGCATTCGATCAGTTGTGGAAAGAAAATAGCTGATTATTTTATTGAAAAATATATAAATAAATAAATGACAGTTCTATATATCAGATCAGAATGATGAATCAAAATAAAATGTTTAATATTTTGAGATTTTATATAATTTAAAATAGAAATCAACTTTTCAAAAATAATTTTCAGCTTATTTACTTTTGAAACTTAATGAAGATTTTAAAATCATCTGTCACTTATTTCCATACCTTTACATACAGACTACTAGGACCTTTAGTCTACTTCAAGAAGAAATCATTGCTTCTTAAAATTGTGATTGTTAAAGTAAAATTCATTCAGGTCTAATGATACATTTCTTCCATTGAATTGAAAACTTTTCTAGTTGCAGTTTATTCATCCAAATAAGACCGCAAAAATATAATCTAATGTAATCGTTGTATCTGCCTCCGGAAGACATTATTTCTGTAGACGCCTCCGAAAATTTTAGAATCAGCCTTTTTTTTTAAAATGTAAAATCAATTTCAGTTAAAATTTATATAAAATTTAGATTTTAGGCTGTAAAATATTTAATATTTTATTAATCAAATCTTTAAACCTTTTCTCTGCTCTATACCTGGGGTTATTAATTAATAAAAATGATATTTTAACTATAATAATAAATTGTTTCAACGTTCCGAATTAAAATTCTTATTTTTATACCTCTTTGCTACTATAGTGAAAAATAATCCCCAATTTTCCACAGCCTTCATTCCTATGTCAATCAAATTGTAAACATCGTTTACAGTGTAAAAAAAAATATTATGGAAATAATCAATTGAAAATATAATTTCATTTTTTCTTTTTTTAAAAAAACTGAATTTAATTTCTTTAGTCTAATTACCAAACCGCACAAAAAACCAATCTTGTTCACCAAACAACATATCCTAAAATAATATGTAATTGAAAGATTTGGGTATCTTATTAAAATTTCACACTCTGTCATTGTGTTATAAAATAGGAATAGCCGCCGTCGTCTAAAAAATCGACCCTATCAGATTTTTCAAAAAACAAAAAATTATGAAAATATTTTTTTTTATAGTTTTCTGTGATAGAATCTCTTATAAAACCAAAGAAAAAAAAAATTATTTAAAATTTTTCACTTCATTATTATTTATATTAAGAAGCTGCGTGAAATTCTTTTGGTAACTTGAAACCTTTAATTTATTAAAACTTCCTTAAACTACATTTTTATGAAAGGAAATTTTATACTTTTATTCAAAACCAAATAATATCTGAAAATTGTTAATTTCTCATACGAAGCTGACTTAAATTAGGAAGTTCTTTGATTGCCCGAATTAGGAAGTATAAACATCAGTCTATTTTTTTGGATTCCACTAAAGAATTTTAATTTTTCTAATCTAATTATATAATTTTTAGATCAATATAAGAAAAAAAAGAATTTTAAATTATTCTTTTTCCATATAAAATTTTAAATTGACTTTTTAACCTCCGGTTATTCTGTCGAATATTTATGCATAATATAGAGAAAAGTTATGAAATAAAAACTAAATATTTTCATGTAAATTTTATATAATTACATAAATATTAAATTTTTTTTTAATCATCTTGCCAATAAAAAGACTTCACATTAAACAGGAATACATAAAAAGATTGTAGATTATTAGACACACACTTTGATCGTCTTCGTCTGCCAATCCCGTAAATATGACAACCTTAAAGACATTTATAATAACCTCATTTAAATTGTATAATAACCAAAAAGAGTTTACAAAAACCTCCAACTATATTGTCTCAGCTACAAAGAAAAGCAAGAGAACCATGCTGTCATTGTCATACAGTTCTAATATATCACGACCCTAAGAAAAGTTCTAACAACAAACACCAATAACTGCTCGACAACCATAACAAAATGTATGCTACTATTTGTATTGAATGAAAGCTACCGCATTTTAGAAACCACTGCAACCATAAGACTGAGAATAGGCAAATTAAGGTTATCGCAACATGAATCAATTTTCTGAATGTACGCGGATATGAAATTGATATTATTACCCAAATTTATTTGAATCTATCTTTATGTACAATCTAAAATTTACTAGATTCTAAAATCTATTACAATAATTTAATAAAGCGGATACGACCAAAGCAATACCTCTAATATAAAACATCATAGGTAATATCCTAAATATTATAAAAATATGATATATTTTAATAAAATTGTATTATTGCATATAGTAAAATTTATATAATAATTTAATATTATATTTATATTTCACGATATAATTATCGTTCATATACCGGATAAATAACCAGTTAAAATGAAATTTATCTCACCCTATAAAAATTATCATCGCTTTCTGGTTTTATTTCAACTATATATAAATACTATTTTTTGTATAATTCCATGTAAAATAATAAGCCGTGAATTTAACATAAATATAACACCCAACAAACAAAAAAGGGGTTGAGAAATTTTCACTATAGAATTAATAATAAACCACATCTTTTCTATATAATCTATACTTTCCATACCCCACATATTAATTGGCAACATATACCAAAATTTATGTTATATATTACAACAATATAAAATCCTTTATTATTATATGTGTGTATAGAGGAAATATGTCCTGACAGGAAATCCTTCAACAACACTCTTTCATACCCAACTCGATTTTTTCAGTAAAATTTATATTCAACCCCTCATCCTTAACCAGAATATTAAAATTTATGATATATATAAATATGTTATACCAAAAAAAAAACATATAATTTTCAAAATTATTTATGGTTTTCTTGTATGTATTTTTCAATTTCATCATGTCTGGCATAAATTTTGTGAAGCCAATCATTTTTGATTTTAATAATATAAATTTTTATCAAAAATTTTTATCCGCGCGCATGTAAAATATGAAAAAAAAAAATGATTTTTTTATTATATGTATATAAAATGATTTTATATTTAGGGGAGAGAGTATAGTGAAAGCAAACTACCATATTGCATATCCTTATACATATATCCTTATAATAATAATTCAATATGTTTTTTATATGATTTAGATAATTAAATTATGTTGTATGTATTATATTAAAATTGGTGGTTAGAAAATTAAATTTTCAATTGAAAATCATAACAATCTTGTTATGTGTATGTTTAATATTTCTTTATAGATAAATAGGATTTTCAATGGAAATTTATTAAATAAAAATATATGGGAAATAAAAGTAGAATTATGTTTAAAGGGGGTTGGAAAGATTATAATTTGTATGAAATATTATAGGTATATAGGAAATTAGTTAAAATTATTATATAAATATTACTTTTATATAGTAAAATTGCATTTTCTTTTGAATATTTTTTTAGGTATTACGAATTACGATTAAAATTTCATTTCTATACTTAAAAATTACGAATCGATGAAATTGTTATATGTAAATTTTGTTAAATTAGTTAATAATAATAATAAATACTTACTTAATTAAGTATTTATTTAATTAATATAAAATATATAATATTTTATTAGTAGCCTATAATTAATAGCTGGACAAAATTTATTAAATTACTCGACAATTAATATGTAAATTTGTAAATCTTATATGACAATATAATTTTGTGATATGAAAAATGAAAATTATATAAATTATGGTAACATGAGCAGAGTATATTTCTTACATTTCATTCAACAACTTAATATTGTGCATATTTCATGTGTAGTACATTTCATTGTGATAACTTTTCATATTTAATATCTTATTTTTTTATATTTTTGAATAAATAGTCTATACAAATAAAATAAAACATATTTTTTCCAGAAATTATGCAAAAAAAAAATTTTTACTTCTTTACGTTATATTCCATATAGTTTCATAAAGAAGTCGTGCGATAATCTGAATTTGAATAATAAATTTTGTTGTTTAATCGCAATAAAATAAATTTTTCAAAACTCTTTTTTTTAACCAAATTCCCAATAAATGCTACAAAATCAATATTTAAATGGGTTGGCAATAAAATTACATAAAATATAAATAATTAAACAAAAACTTACTGTAGATAGGTTCTCCCTATATATATAAATAAAATTTATCCGCTGACATATTATTTCTATAGGCATTCCAACCAAAAACATACAAATATCTCAACTGTCAGCAAATTTCAATAAATGCCAAAGTGAGAGTAATGTATATTTAATTTATATATTATCTATACACCATACACAATTAAGGACATAATAATGTGTAAACAAAAGAAAGTAAACAGAATTGCGTATATAAAAATGTCTTATAGAAAGTTCAAAATGAAACCAATTTGAAATGATACTATAAAATATAAAAATATCGCAGCCATGATTTTATCAAATAAACTTACCACCAAAACTATTAAATTCATTTGAACGGTTTTGTGAAATCATTTATTGCACCAAAAAAAAGGATATGTTATTTTCTAAATTTTATAAGTGATCTATAAAAAAAAAATCAATATTTCTTATGTATTTTCAAAACTTCTTGAAATAAACTTTCTATGTTAACAAAATGTGCTGAACAAAAAAATTACCTAAATGACATTTAAATCGAAAATGGAAGGATAATAATTTGTAATGAAATTATTATTATATATTCCACATCCACAAACTCTGAAAATATACATAAAATTACAGTTAACCGCTCTGTATATCCTTTTTTACACATTATAAAATTTTCGAAGAGTTGAAAGCTCAAATACAACAAATTTTTCATATTATTTTGCAATGTATATAAATGAGAAAATTGTGCAACCATTTTTGTTTATTGGGGCGGTACTTGAATATAAATCAAGTTTTCCGGTCTGGGGGGAGGGGAGTGTATAGATAACTAAAATTTTCACCACATTGTTGAAAATTATGTATGGGTGCTCTTGAATTATATCAAAAATAAAACCAACAAGTACACAAGCCAGAAGCACTGCAAAATAAAACAAGATTATTTTAATCGAATTCTTGGTACAAACAAACACCAACACAAATATACAAATTGTTTTATATTCAAGAGTGGGGAATTTTTATAAATTAACTTAAAAAATGGGCGTTTTTATAAAATTATAAAAATTCTCTCAGCCTCAGCATAAAATAACAATAAAATAGAGAAGGAGAAAAATCCCACCAAACTAAACACTAACACACATTAACAAAAATATTTTTATATACTTTTAATAATTCTTATGTTTTTTTTTTGTATCTCTTGCCACAGTCTATTTTGAAAACTTATGTTGTGATTCAAAAGATACAATAATAAAAAAAACAGGGTTATTTTTTTTATATTTAAGTTTTTTGTTGTTGTTTTTGGTGTTAATGTGCTGTTCACTATCTATCAATCCGTTTTCAAAATTAGATATATAAATGTATGTACTGTGATGTTTTTAGGGCAGTTAACAACATAAAAATGAAAAAAACGGGAAGAGAGGAGAGCATTATTATTAGTGTTGAATTGGTTACACTCAACACATGCTTGGGTGAGGAAATTGTGCGCGTTAATGATTTTGGAAATGAGATACTTTGGTGAAAATAAAAAATAAAAAAAAAAATGTTGGTTTATATTTTTTATATATAGGCATAAAATATTCGGTTTTCTTTTCTTTTTTTTTTTTTGCGTTTTCTACAAATTTACGGATTCCCGAATATAAAATGGAAATGGAGCAACATCTGAAGATATTTTTATGTGTACGTTTTTGAATGAATTAAATACATAACATTTTTATTTAGGATATGGAAATTTTTTTTAAGGATTTTCATGATTTTATTTCTTTTTTTAAAAAAATTGTTACGTTTTTTATTGATTTTTTTTTTATTTGTAATGGTTCCAAAGAAATTCACGGTTCATATGATAAAATTCAAATAAATTGTTGGGATAAAATATTTTGAGAAAATGTGTGAAATTCATTTTTATTGATTTAGAAAGATGTTTGTTAAAAAGGATATATGGTAATATTTTATTATTTATTATTTTTTTTAAATGTATCTGAAGAAATAATGTTACTGTCAAAATTTGAATAATATAAGATATTTTTTCTATATAGAATTTTATACATATACAAAATGTGATAAAATTTAGCTCATATTCATTTAGATTTTGGAATTTACTGATAATTACATCAGTAGAAATTATTTATTAAAAATAATACTAAACGCAGCATATTTAAAAAACAAATCCTTCATTATTTCAATTTACCATTCACATATTTGTATATTTCTTACATACATTTAATCATTTATACAAAATACTCAATTGTTTTTACCCATTCCGCAATATACAACATGAAAATATTGGGGCTATTAATACAAGGAAAATGAATACGGCAAAATGTTGCCTATTGGCAAAATAGCGAAGGTTTTTAAATTGTTTATAATAATATGTAATTTTCTTAGATTTTGTATTTTGTATGAAAAAAATGTATAATTATATTACATCTTTTTTCAAGTCTACTTGGTTGGTTGGTTTGAGATGGAGACGACCAAACCTCTTACATAGACCATACGGACCGGTGTACCCCCTTACGAAACGTTACCCATTTTGGTCATATTTCGAATACTTCTCGATTTTATAGCGAACAGCTTTGTGTAAAGAAAACTATTCAGCTATCATTATGGTGTACGAAAAATATATTTCAAAAATATTAGGTAAATGAATAATGAAAATATTATTCAAAATTTTTGAAGACATCAAATCGGAATAATATTGCCATTAATATTGCTAATCAATTATCTACCGAATTTAATTTAATATATAATAGTTTAGCAAAATGATTTAAAATTTGTAATGTATGAGAGTTATAAGTTTACAGGCGTATTAAAAATGCCCTGTAGCATAAAAACTTATTATAAAAAACAATGTAGCCTGTACTACAGTGTCTGTTTGTTTAGAAGATTAACACTCACCTGGCAAATCTACTTTTTTATGCTCAAATTTTGTCAGAGAAACATCACCATTAAAATATTTCCACTCGAATATCAAACATCTTCCATATAACAATACGAAATTTATATTAGATTTAGGAAAATTACTCAAAATAGTATTAATATTAATGAAATGTGTTAATTATTGTTATCAAAATATACACAAAATTTACTACTCACACAATTCACCAAAACTAATCGAATCCAAAATAATTGGATAGGGCAATTTATTAATATTGCAAGTAAATCATCGAAATAATTATTGCTAATGAAATGATTTTTAGGTGGGCAGACTAAAAATTTAACAAGAAAATTGACTGAAAATTAGAAAAAGTAATTTATTTTTAAAATTATTTAGAAAGTTGCAATTGATAGTGGACACATAATGCTCCTTTTAAAAAGTAATAAATTTGACAAAACCTTACCAAATTAGTTGCTTGATATATTCAGAAAATCACACTAAGATATTATAAATAATCCACATAAAAAAATCTAATTATAATTTAACATAAAAATTTCGTTTCAGAAACGCATTACTAAATATATATTTAATAAACATTAAATTCAATCGAATATTTAATTCACCACTAATTTAATTTCTTCAACTAAATCGGACATGGAAGATTTTCAATTGAATATAAATCCTTAACATTTTTATATTCTTAAATTAAATTAATGTAACGCAAATGATCCTACAGATTATATTTAATTCAATCTTTTTTTACTAATATAATAATTTATTTTACTGAATGCCATAACTAATTTTGCTTTATCATTCATTTTTCTTCAAATTCTTTACCATGATAATAATAAATTCCATATAGTCTACTAAATTTTATACGCCTATATAATCATTATCAGGATAATTTCATCCGCCTCTATAACAACATTACTTATATATTTTCTGTGACATTTTATGCATCATCCCAGCAAAAAATACTAACACGTGACTAAGCTTTTATACTAGTAAGGCACGTGTCATTATACAGAACCTTTAAAAATAAAATTAGCCAATATTTTATATATGAACAAAAGAAAAATTGTAACTTGTCGTGATGTAACAATGAGCTACGTTGACATTTAACAATGGAAATCATTTATCTTTTACTATATAATACTAACCCAAAATGAAAAAGGTTCAAAAAGTCAAATTTATTTTTCATTTTCTTGTTAGTGAAGGTTTTAAATTAGATAATTTACTAAAAGAAAATTACAGAAAATGTATAGTGATATCACCGTCGGTCGCGTAAATAACATCTAAACAAGTGTCACTATTTGTCTCATAATAATAATAACGATAATAATTGTACAGGAAAAAAAATTATTATTATTATTATTATTGTGAAAAGTAATAAAAGGGCGCGATATCAGATAATGTCACCCTTAATTTACTATTGAAATGTATTGGTATATCAATGACATGTCGTGTTGAGTATAGAGATTTTCAGTATACACGACGGGTTGGAAAATTTTGTTAATGTTTTGTATTTGTGTATTGGTAGTTATAATTTCCAATCAAATTATAATTATTATGGTGACACCGAAATGTATCGATAAAATTGATATAAACATTATGCGATGGAAATTTATTTTATTTAATTTTACCCTAAACGATTTACAAAAAATTTATTAATTATTTGATTTTATCCTTATCGCAAAGAATTGATAGCGAAACTTGATTTGTACATCCACTGAAAAATTGTGATGATGGATTGTAACCAATCAGAAATCTCCGCCGGGACGAAATTCCGACACCGGGAAGAGTTAGTTCAACTTTATCTTTTCCGTCGTGAAACTATGAAATTTTCGAACACTATGAAATTTGTTTTGGACAAATTGTTTTGGTATAGTACAGAATTTGTCTAGGGTAACGCTTTTTCAGCGGATTTGTAAATCAAGCTTTAAGATATCATGATTCGCACTATACACCTAACGAAATTATTGATTTTTAAAGGATATAACCGTGGCTCGGCCAAAGTCAGAGAACTGATTGAACAATTCAGAATCTCGGATCTTGAAGGGTTAGCTAACTAAGAACTGATTGGGGTGGGAAGATAATATTATGAATTGTTAAAAGACTGCAGCATAAATTATTTAGAAGAGTTTGTCTTGTGAGCAACAAATTCAATGAAATTCCAGACTGCATGTAGAGAACTAAACTTTATATTTCTAATTTTCTTCTGCTACTAAGAAAATTATACAATACTAGAACTACTAGAGTGAAGTGACAAATAGCTTTCATGATATCGACTGATATATGCCTTTGGTTAGGTGGTTTAAATGTCAATACCTGTGCCGCACTGGCACCCATGTTGTTTTGTATTAATTCAATCAATCGTAATTTCATATTTTAAATATAATTAGAAATAATTTTCATGGCTTTATGAAATATCTGTCCAATAAAATAATTGATATAAAAATAAAACCTCCAAAAAATTTGTTGAGGAAGTGAATCCCCCCAAAAAAATGATAAAATAAGTCCGTATTACATTAACAAATTGTTACTTAATTCATAATTGAGATTTTAAATTCTATTTTTTTTTTTTTTGTGTGTACTGATAATGAGTTGAATTTACTTTTAAAATTATGTTAGGTCATCCATCCATGTAATTTGTTGTGTATACATAAAACTTTCTAGCAAATTTACAAAATAACAAACACCTAAAAAAAATTTTTTTTTTTGGTTCAAAACCGTTCCAAACATGCACAAAATTACAAACAATTATGATTACCTTTATGTTTTAGAGATTTTATGATAAAAAATGTATTTTTTTTTTTGTTATGTCTAAAACAAATTTGTATTTTTAACGCAGGTGTGCAAAAAGATATTATCATATTTGCCGCCGAAGTTAATTTTGTTTTGGAAAAAGGTTGCTTCCAATGAGCATCAAAAAATATTTAGTTTTTTTTTTTTAACTTATATTTATTTAATAAAGTATCATTAGACAAAATTTTAATTTTTAAAATACGCCCAAAAGCAAAAGATTCAAATTAAAAAAAGACCTTATCTATAAAGTCTTGCCGTATTATCAAAAATTTACTACTGTATATTCAATAATGACATTCTTATCTATATTAAATATTCAAAATACAAAAAAGGCTAACTAATATACACCTACTAACGTTTGACATCAATTAACCATAAAAAAAAGAAGTAAATTATAATAATTTCTGTAATGTAGATACCTTCAATTTGTTTGGGTTTGTTTGGAAAATTGTATGGGGAAGAAAATTATTTTTGATAGACATCAGCACCCGAAAATTATACTGACAACGACACAAAAATACTTATGGGCAATTAAAAGTGAATTATGTTCTCTATACTTTACTAATAATATTATTTGTGACGGCAAAATTTTTTTATATATTATTTAATTTTCAGGTGAAATATATAGAAAATAAAAAAAAACAAAATATTTATATGAAATATGTTGATAAATAATAAATAAATTAATGTTGTTATTTTGAGTGAAAACAATTTTCTAGAATATAATCATTAACAAATATTATAATAATTTTCATAGTAAAACATAATAAATTAAATTTACTACTAAAATAATTTCATTATTATAGATAGATAATAGATTTATTATATTTAGTAATTATTTATATTTTGTTGTGATTATTTAATTATTTTTAATTGATTTTTTCCAGTCAACATTTTTTAACATATTTTTAATTATCAGTTTTTTTTGTTAAATGGTATAGATTTTTAATGTCATCAAATAATTTATATTTCAAAATTTATAAACAAAAAATGTCGAAATAAATATTATTTATTTAGTATAATTAAAATAGTTTAGACTAACTCTAGCAGATTGTGCCAGTAATATAATTGATGTTAAAGGTTGTAATTTGAATGTTGCTAAGTAAGCTTAAGTAAGCTTCATAGACTATCCAACATTACATTATATAATGCTGGATCGTGTCATATTCCTCGTAGTAACATTTGATGTTATAAGTTATATAATTAATAAAACGTAGCCAGTGTTATAAAAAAATGTGTTCTAACAGCGCTAAAACGTGACTTACACAAATACGAATTTGGTGCGTTGCAAAAAAATGTAGTAGAACACTGTTTCCTTAATTATAATATAATCGGTTAGTGCATAAGAAATACAAAATCTTGGCTCAGTAATCAATTTTTCAAAGTAAGGACATGGCAACTATCAAAAGTTCCTTTTAACACACGCTTAAAATGTAATTTAAAATTTTAGATTATCGGTAACGCTTTTTTGACGGTTACGGTAGTACTGTGACTGTGATCCCAGCTTTACGGGTGAGATTTTTTTTATCGAATATTCTACCATACCAAAAATCATATAATAATCAAGCAAAATTACTTGGAAAAACGAAAAAAAATATTATGTACAGAAAATTAATTATTGTCTGCATACATTCATTTATAACTAGAAATAGAATATACTAAATTAAATATCACTAATACATTTTTAAGTCCATACACTAATTTATCATACACTGAGTAATTTAGGAAGCCCTAACAATTTAAAAAAAAACAATTACTAAGTAATATCCTGCAATTCATAATTATTGAATAACTTCTTTAGTGAATTGATCCTGCGGCTTAAATAAACCAATATTTAACTCTGTGAAATGGAGAGCTATGACAAGAATTGTACAACAGGCCGATCTGAGCTTTGTATGAACCAATTTCTTTATTGATTCCATTTCTTCTAATAGTTATCTACTCTACAGTCTACAGTCTACACCATAAATATACTTTTAGATGACCTTCAAAAATTTGTTCTTTATGTAACTTCAAACTGCAAGATATATTTTTTTCTTAAATTCTATACTTTCAAAAACTGCTGATTAGCATAATAAATTATACAATTAAATTAACTGTGACAAATAAAAGCTATTAACCATCCAAACACTAATTAAACTGAATAGCTACACTAATTATAACCCATAAGAAGAAGGATTATTGTATATCGACTCCATCCTTTCAATCTTTTTATGATTGTTTACCCAAATCAACACATTAAAAACCTGTCATACTCGATAATGTCAAATTTTTATTGTCAATATTGAAAATCAGATTTGAAATATATAAAAAATAAAATTATAGACCAAAAATAGAAGCAGCGTGAACCTATCACTAACAAAAATATATCGATAATTTAATATTGAAAGTGATTTTTATTTATTTAATAATATTTTTATTATTATTATTGTAAATTTTTTATTACCAAAAATATTTTTTTATATATTATTTTACAATATTTCCATTAAAAACCTACGCAAACTATCTTTTTTTTTAACCATACCTGATTGATATTTTCAAAGTATCGATATATAAAAATACCGCGACAATGAAAATATATATTGAGATATATTCAGAAATAAAAAATTAATGATTTGGTATCAATTCATTGTAACCAAATAGTGTAAATTTAAATATTATACTATACAAAATGATTTTTATTATTCAAAATCTCTCTGAATATTGGTAGGTCAAAATGATTAGATATATCAAATTATAAATTCATAATTTTGTAGGCGAAACATTTTGCTTTTATAGATTTTCATTATTTATTTTAACACCAAAAACTTAAATTATAATAAAATTCATATTTAAATATAAACAAATAAAAGAAACACTTCAATTCACCAGTCCAACGAAATAGTGTTCCATATAGCTTAAAGATAAAGACGTTAAAATCAAAATATTTATAGTATTATCAAAAAAAACTGTCACTAATATAGTTCTATTATGTCTATAAGATTTTGAACTAATAATGTTTATTATAAAAATCATTTTTTATTATGGAGCACCTGCAGTTTTCATAATAAAAATATGAAATAATATTTTGAATATAAATATTTACAAAATGATTTGTATATATAAAAATAAAAACCATTCATAAAAATATAATACAGCAGAAATCCATAAATAAATATGGAAACATGAGTAAATTTTCTTGATTTCATTCACAAGTTATCACATAAAAGCAAATGCCATTACATAAAATATTTTTTTTTTCTCGGTCAAGAAGAGTTTTATTTTGACCATCATCCAAGTTTTTTTTTTAAAGACTGATGTGCGGCCATATAATAAACATATTTTTATTATCATTATAATTTTTTTGAAAGATTCTTAATATAATATTTATGAATATGAAACAGAGACGTGCGCTAACGAAAGGGTAGCTCTGGAAAAACCAGGAATGCTCATTGTACTTTATTCAAATAATACTGTAAAATTAATTATTAAACATGTAAAAATGTAGTATTTAGTAATTTAATTTAAGAATTGCATTGCAGAATGCTTGCACCATTTTCTTTGTTAGAGCCCCGAAGCAAGTAGTAATCTATTGACTCAGTAATTGAAAAATAATTAATGCGATATTTTTTTGATGCAGAAATTACTGCTTCTAGTTTTTTTTTCCAATCATTTGTTTCAATTCTTTATTAGTTGAAAAAATTGTAGTCACTGTTTTTGCTTGAACATCTATTTAGTGCCTGGCTATATTATTAACAATTTAATTAAGTTTCTAAAATTTCTACAGCTTGTATTAAGCAGATGGTTGCTAATCATTAATGGATATGTCTACTAAGCTTAATCCATTGCGAATAGTAAAAATTTTTCTCAGCATGTAGAGAAAGTGCGTTGAGCTTAAAGAAATCATATTCTCCTACTAATTCTAATTAACATTTTATGCACGCTCTCACTATTTTATACAGATAATTAGTTCATTCAGAAACTCTTATTGGACCATTATCCTTGATAATAAATTTTCTGTTTTAAATTAATTGTTGATAAGAAACTAAATTATTAAATTAAATTATGTCTTTTTGCAATAGTACAATTTAAATTCAAACGCTTACTCTAAAATTGGATTAACTTAAAAATTATATTTTATTTATACAAGAAGCATGTAAAAGAAGTTATTCAACATTTAAATTTATAAAAAGAGATTGAGAAGCACAATGTGTAGACGAAATTTGGAATATGTGATGAACAGCCCGAGAATAATTGATAACTTAGCTACTACTAACAAAACCTTCTTCTCCATGTAAAAATGTTCTTAAAATATATATTAGTTATTTAAGAGATCCCAGATCGAAACTTGGAATTATTTTCCCAGGACGCCTCTGAACTGAAGTGAAATTTTTTTTTAAATAAAAAAGGTGACAATTTTAAATATTTTTAAGTATATGTTTAATTTATATTTTAAAAATTTATTATTATCGTTTATTTGTTAGAAAATATCAAGTTTTTATTTAGATATCCCAAGGTGAAGAAGCCGCCCAGAAAAATATAGAAATATATGCGACTATAATGTTGAACAAAAAGACCGAATTTATAAATGGTGTGTAGAATTATTATAGATAGAAAAGGTGTTGTTAAAGAGTTGATTTAGTGTTTCCGTTCTACTGGAGAGAAATTGTTCGGCGATATTGAATAAAAAGCTAGTGTTAGATAGGATTTCATTCAAACTAATAAGTTAAATAGCTTTTAACTACTGTGATTAAACCGGCGTTGCCACAAATGATTAGAATTTTGTTCAGAATTTTGATATAATTACAATCGTGGTTTCAAAAATTATACATTAAAAAATGATTTTCAGCCGTTTCTCATAAGACAGACTCGTTGAAAATAAAATTATTTACATAGTAATAAAGAAAAGTCAATTGCAGCTCTGGCTCTAATGATCAGGCTCAGATATATCAATCTGGTTGAGACTCATGGGCTACAGCTAATCTTTTAAGCTTTCTAATTTCAAGCTTTCTGTTGCTCAACGATTCGAGGTTCACGAGAAGTGACTGAAAATCAGCCTTGATTGTTAAATGAAGAATAAAATGAAATAAAAATAATTTATTTAAAATTATAATTAAGAAATTAACAATAAATATTTATTCTTCTCGCCGCAGCTGTTCTGATCCTACATTTAAATAAATTTACCAAATAAACTAAATCAATCAATTTAATGAAAAATTCTGTCATAGTTCATTATTGTTTACCAGTAAAACCATTTTGTAAAAAATTAAAATGTTTATATTATAATTGCTTCATAATATCATTAAAAATACAAGGACTTAATTTACAAAACACCTCATCACCTTTACAAAAAGAATTAGCTATTGGTATTTGCACATTTCTTAGAGTCATCATCAAGTATGTTTAGTGAGTAATTCGGGGTCTTAAAATATATATAAATTTTCTAAATTTCTTGTAAATTCTAACTTTCATCTTGATGCCAACATTTAAAAAAAAAAAAAAATTATAATTAATCGAAATATTTTAGATTTGCCATTTTATTTAAATAACAAATTTATGAATTGATACTGCGACAGTTTGCTAAAATTACAAATTAACTAGGTGAAAATTATAATTTTTGTTGATTAGTCTACGTTCACAAAAATTAAAAGAAAATTTGGTTTGAACAGTTCATAACAAACTGTGATTATACATATATTCGTGTTAGTGGCAAGCTGAACAAAATCCTGCATAGAATTCTATATTAAAATATTAATTTGTCATAACCATGACAGTAAATGATATACAAAAATGACCTTAATTGCAATTAAGTTTTTCTTGTCATATTGAGGTTTAATTAAATCTGTAAATTGTGTCAGATAGCTAAAAATAAATGAATGTCCTTAACTTATAAAAATAGACTTTAAAATTTTATAACACTTTTTTAATTGTAATTCATCAACAAATTAGAATGCGGACCACCATGACAGCATAAGACAAAATAGATTAGATTTAATTTCATTGCACGTAATTTAGTATTTTTTGGCGATATTTCAATTATTTTAACAACAACTGATAGAAAAATATCAACCACTTTAAAAATTAGTGAAAATTTTAAATAATTGGATAACGATTTTTTTTTATAGTCAAATATTTGTTTGACAAATTCCATTTAATTTGATAACAAAATTTTTAAAATTCTTATTTAAATCTATAAATAAATCCAAATAAATGAGTGAATTAATTTAGTTTTGTAATAGGAAATATAAAGTTAATAAAATTAATATTAAATTTGAAAACATTTTGAAATGTAAAGGTAAGATCTGCAACGATAAATCGATATCGTTCAATGATAATCAAATTATATGCGTTCAACGATAACGATTGGTCTTTGTGGATCTTAGAATACCTGGTCAGAAAGAGTGCCATTATCTTTATTAAAATATAATAATTTATTTAGGATAACTATTTACTTAAAACTTAATAACTTAATTACTATGTTAAACCTAAATATATTTAAATATAACCTTTATTCTAAAATAATTATAATTAATTAAAATAAATTTAATTAAATATATTTCCTTGTTGCAAGTTCTGTGCTCTAATTGTATCTGGATAGTGTTTAATTATATAACAAAAATAATTAATTTGGATTGAAAATGTATTAATTTTAACTTGCAACTAGATTTATTTAATCTGAAATTGTTTAAATCAAAGTGATAACAGGCCCATGTAATTCTCACTGACTATATGTGGCCCGAAATATATTTAAAATTACTTGAACATATTATTTTCGCAGTACGCCTCTGGAATATTTCTATGCATAGAAATCGAATCATTGAATTTGTCAAGGAAATTCAGAAAATTGAATTTCGCATAATAAAAAATAAATTCCAATCAGTTTTTTTTTCTAAATGATGTTAAGAAAATTGGTATGTAATCAAATTTTTAATATTCTTTATCAGCAATTTTTCATTAAATTAACTTGAACTTATCTCTATTTATAATTTTCCTATATCAATGTTAATTTAATCACATAACAACAATCAACTCTAAATCAATAATTTTATTATTCTCCAAATACAAATTTAGAAAATATTATTTCCAATCAATATTTTCTTGTCCAGTTTATCTTTTATTTAAGAATTAAGACTTTCCAACAAAAAAAAAGAAAAAACTTGATCATATCATCATCATAAATATTTAATATAAGACTTCTTGCTATTTCACATATACAAGCAAAATAAACCGATTTTTCTTACTGGCAAAAATCCAACTTCAAAAATAAAATAAATCCAATTAAATTCTTCCTTATAAATATAACGAGAACGAAAAAAAAAATGAACTCGTAAAATGGGAGGTGATTGTTATTCACATCACTACATACCAATTTGCTTCAAATCAAACCCACTCAGCAGCAAATATATTCTTCACTTTTTAAATATTGTTGAAGGATTCTCTGCAATAATATAACAAAAATTTTGTTATTTGCTTTTTGGTTTTTGCTATTTCATTTCTTGGTTTCCAAGAAATTTATATTTTATATAAATTTCAACAGTGACAAATTATAGATTCAAATAAATAAAAATTGGAACATAGAATTATGTAATTTGCATAACTTTTCCCTTAATTTATGTAGTGTAAATAATAATTATTAGTATTACAATTCTTATGCTAATACATTCATTCACCCAGCATTTAATTTAGTGTTTAACTATAATTTAATGAGTGTTTAAATAATATTTTTCTGATTCTGAAAAAGTTCCATCATTTTTCAGCACCTCATTTGAGTTATAACTGACATATTACAATTACTAAAATTCACAAATCACTAATTTACTTGCTCACAAGAATTCCAATGCTTCTTTTTATCTACCATTTTCCCGAATTACATAAACACCCCAAATAACAACTGCAGTATTGACAGTCAATTTGACGCTATACATTTTATTTTCGGTTTGGAAGACTTTTCAAAATATTTAGCCGGAATTACTAAAAAACTTAAAGACGGCTCTGGTTTTAGAAGACCAATATTCGAATATCTATGATTGAAAAACCTCATGAAATTATATAGAGAAGATATAAAATTCCTGGTTAGATATCAAATGTGTAAGAATTATTTATGGTTGCAAAAGTTTTAGACATTGTCTGACCGAAACATATAAACAACATAAACTGATTTGGTGAATTTATGCTGAATCAATAAATTTTACCTTGATTCTATGAGAAAATAAAACGTCTCATTTTTAGAAAAAATTACTATAAATTGTTTACGAACCCAACTAGATAATAGTTCGTTTAGTTTCCAAAAATTTAACATTGTTTTAATCATTTTTATACTTACTTTATGCATTTCTCTTTGTTTTTGGTATTATATTTTCAAATCATTTCAGGATAAAATTTGATTGGTTATAAAGATTTTTATGATAATATTTTGTTTTTATATGATTTTACATATTTTATAATATACATGATTGATTTAATCAATTATTGACAGGATATAATTTGATTGAATTCAATATTCAATATAATTTTGTTGCTAATATTATCCTTTAGTGGATGAGGTTTCTATAATATAAATAATGTATAAATGATAATAATGATGATGAGCAAATATATTATATTTCAAGGATTTGTTTTTAACTGTATTATAAACATTTATATATCTATCAATATATTTTGGTTTTCTATTATAGTTTGAGAAATTATAATAAACTTTTTATAGAAGGCGAAGAATTCGTGACATATAAATTATAATATAAATTAGTAAATTAACAGAAAACTTTAGAAGGAAAATAGAATTTTATATTTTTTCTATAGTAATTGATTTATTTGATTATAATTATTAAAGTAGAATGGAAATAAATTAAATTAGCAAAATAAAAATTAAAGGAAAGACAAAATTAATTCAATTAAATTAATGTAAATTTATTATAGCAATTGAGTCAGATTGAAAAGAATCGATTACTAAATTATGAATTCAAATATTATATTTAGTATTAACGATCAATCCCATTAACGTTCGGTATATAATAATTTAGCGATATTCTAAAAAAGGTTTAGGTACATTCACTTCTTAAATGCCTTGACGATATTCTGATTACCCAGATGCCTTTACTACATAAAATATAGTATCAACATTTTGCTCGCCAATCTCAATATTACGATTTTCATTTGTCTTATTTATTATTTATGAAAATATAATTACTTAACGTCAAGTTTTTTACCCTATTCAATTAAACTCTACTATTGTTTGATATCAAAAAATGATTCCTGCTGAACCACAGTTATTCTGAGCTTCCACTTTAAACTAATTTCTAATGTAGCAAATCTAAAATATTGTAATCAATTCTTTTCACCTACATTTCAATTAGGTTTAGTGAAATTTATATTTTCCTTTGAACCTAACAACTTTCTATGGATTCCAAATCATAACTTTCTTTGTTGTGAAGAAACTTTAAAAGCCCAGAAATAGTCCCAACATTTAACATATTTTCTAACATTTTTTCCAGCATTAAAATTTTATTTAAAGGTCATTAAAAGCTCTAAGTAAAATTAAAACTAATGCATCACAGCCGCTGTTCTGTAATTCAAATTATTATATCTAAGTACCAAATTGTAATTGAAGGATTGAACTCATTTACCATGTACTCCTTCAAATAAGATAATTAATATAGGTTACCTAGTAACACCATAATTATAGAAATCTTTTCAAGATTCAATACTTAAGCATTTGATCTGCATAGTGTTTCATTTCTGAATGATATTATTTTACTAAGAAAAAAGAAAAACCAAAAAAATAAACTGATAATAAAAACCCTAATTAACTGAACTGGCAACCTAGGGGTAGCCAAAATAACAGACAAGTATAATTTGATTACAAAATCAGGAATTTTTATTTTATATAATTCTAGAGCATTGAATTTTTATGTTGTTTCCACAGTGCAACCTTCGAAAACATAATAATAAAAATTGATTTGATCAATTTCAATCTTTCAATATATCTTTCCATCACAACATTTTATAATTGTTTCATAACTTATCGTAATTATAATCTAAAAATTTACTAAAATCTATAATTAAAATATTTTGCGGACGATAAACAATTCAAAAACTTTTACCATAAAATTTATTACTATATTTTGACAAGTTCACATTACAAAAAAAATGTATTTATATATAAAATAATTCAGCTGTTAATTAAGTTACTAATAAAAACATCATCAGTGATAAAGGAAAAAAAAAATATGATATTGAAATTTGTGTTAATGAAATTCGATCGATTTTTATATTATATTTGCAAAATTTAACTCTTAAACATCTGCTCCCAAAAAAAAAAAACAATTCTTACTTATAATTCGAAATTAATTTGTTTTAATAATATCTGTAAATATCAAAAGATATGATCCTTTCCATTAATGCAGTCCATATTATCACACATTATACAACAAAAAAATATCAACGCAGAGTGAAGCTATCACCTTTATAATTTGTTGTTTCTGTAATTAGGTGGCCAAATCAAGATTACCACCGAAATACTAATAAAATAAGAATGAAATATTTTTACCTTAAAATTGCTTTTTTTAACAACAAAAAAAGGACTTACACTCGGCAGGGGGAAATTAAAATATTTATTTATCTTTCAATTATGGTTGTGGACGTGAATCCAGTATTATAAATTAAAATTATTGCAGGTGTTTTTCAGTTTCAGTTTGATCAATTGTCATAATTTAAAATATATACGTATGTAAATTATATTAAAATATATTCAAAAACCGGCTAAAATTTATTAATTGAAAATAAAAAATTAATTTATAACTAAATACAAAATTAAAAATAATAAATGAAAATGGGGGGTGAAAATTAATATTGTTAATTATATTAACTTTGTTGCTAACAGTTTACATTTTCTTAAATATTAATTGAATTTAATCGTTGACTCTTGCACTGTTCTGCTCCATATAAGGAAATTGAGATATACTGACAGATCGTTAATATGGTGATTAGCAATATTTGGTCGTATTTAACATGCTGATAGCGCTCTACCACATGCAACATTGTCGTATATAATAATATATTGTGACATGTTGCATCTGGGACATTACATCCCAGTTTTAAATAATCATTTAAGTATAGTTATTTAAATGTTTAAGAAAGAAAGTGTAGCCAAGTAATACAAAACACTAGGTCATTATTTGTCCTACATCTTCAGTTAAAACAACTACAAAATCCATTTGCTTCCTTTACAAATCTAATGTTTTACATGATTCTTGCTGATTATGGAACCTTTAACTAGGCTTTTCCTAGTTTTCTAAGACTTATACTACTACCGTCTGGGACTGTGTCGTATGTTTTATACTTTTCCAATGTCCTGATATTCTCGGCATGAATCCATCATCGTTAGATCCAGTTTCGTATTCATTTTACCCAAAATTCAGATAGGACACATGAATAATGTCTTTTTTTATCAATATTATCAATCTTTCTTTTGATTACTTTATTCTTTAAATTAAGCTCTTTCATTAATTTTGATAAATAATTAAAATCAATATTACTAAAATTATAGTATTAGTAAATAAGTCTATAAAATCCTCATGCCACAATAAAGATTTCAGCAAAATTATTACAGCTAAATGGTAGAACTAGATAATTTGATCTTAATTTGTATTTTTATAAATTTTTAAATATAAATAGCAGCCCAAATATTGCTCAGAAGCCTAACTTGTAAATGCATAAACAAAAAATCGTCTGTTAAGCTATTGATAAAAATTTAAGTTATAAGCATTTGAATTACAGCCAAGCTTAATATTTAATTTGTTTCCAATCTTCTGTAAATTTAAAGAATTATGAAATTTATGTTAGTTATTATAATGGTATTGATTCAGCGTTTAAAATATTATGAGTACATCAGTACCAAGAATAAAATTACTAAATCTTAACAAAAATGTTAAATGGAAAATTAAATTTTCTGTCCATCTGTCTCATCTACCGATAACTTTAATTATTATTATTATATGCTTGGTCAGTATTTAAGTATATCTTGATTTTATGGCACTAAACGGTTCAAAATTTCGGAAAAACATATATAAAAAGATGTTTTTAACAAAAATTTAAACAGAACTGACCCATTTGCACCGCGACAGTCAATTAAATGTTAAATTCTTGGATATACTTTCATAATGTTTGGTTCGATAAAACATTTCGTTTAGTAACATCATTTACTAATATGTAAACAAATAAACAACAAAATTTACTGAAATGCTGTCATAATTTTGCTTAATTGACTTGTTCAAATTATTTTTAATGCCATTAGGTATATAAAAAAAATTATATAACCAACTACTATAAACTTTTCAGCGGATTTTCTTTAAATTATCAATTAAAATTGAATTTATTTTCTTGTTTTTCTTTTTTTTTATCAAATAAATACTCAAAATTTACTAAATAAAAAGACGATATTTATTATCATAAGTAAAAAAAAAATATTGACGGCTATTTTTAACATCTTCTTACACGCAAACAATTAACAAAATAAAAATTATTTTCTTCTTTGCTTAAGGCGCAGTGTATCTTTTAATGTTGTCATATATTTTTAACATATTTTTTATGTAACACAAAATTTACAACAACAAAAAATATGCTAAAGATATTTTTTTTTTAAATATTTTATGAAGTTATACCTTTAACTGAGATGATTTACTTATATATTTATATATATCTTAAAGCTACACAAAAAAAAAGCAGAAGATAATACATAATAATCGACACCATCAAAAGCAACTATATAAAAAAAAAGATACTCATACGTTAATATATTGACAGCTATAGCAATTTCCGATAATAAATATTACCGACAATAATAAAAATTTTATATATCCAGCAATACAAATCAGCGCCATCGTATGCCGTCAAAGAATTAAACAAAACGAAAAAAAAACCCTTGAGGATATCATCGCTTAAAATTGTGCGGAAATTATGTTATCAACCTTGACTATAAAATGCAAATTATTATACATAATATATTTTTTATATGCTTGTATTGACCCTTAAGGGATGCAGCATTAAAATATAATATTAAATCTTTAAAAAAAAAAAAAGAATGATTTTTATGCTACCAATAAGTGTCAATTCAATGAATTTAAACAAATTTCTCTTAGAGTTGACAATAATTACCATATAATTAGAATTGGAAACGCAACTCAGTTTTATATAACGTTATTATTACGTAGTGATATAATGAAATTATCACAATAATTGTCCCAAGTTATGTTTCGTGTTCCGTAAAACAAATTTTGTAAGTATTATTGGTATGTAACGTAACACTAAAAAAAATCCTGGATTTCGTTACAATTTATAAATAATGAAATTAAAAAAATATCAATACTCAATAAAAACTAATTTTCAATAGATAACGTTATACCGGAATGGAATTAAATTAAATTTTGTTATTTTTTAATGTAGATTAGATTAGATAGCATCTAGGTAGGTACCATATGTCCCGAATCAATGCGGCCACTATGGCCCTATTATGAAATACCTTTAATTTAGAACGCCCCCAAGACTAATACTTTCGAAGAAGTATATAATGGTTTTGAGTGAGTTCCGTTGTTTCCAAGAAGCCGTATCGAAGGTGATTAAACCTGCATCGGCCGGTGCCTCGCATTGGCACATGATGTGTTCGGTCTACTCCTCCTTGTATTCACATGATCTGCACGCGATATGTATAGTTAACCCCATAGTGTGTAGATGTTTTCTCAGGTTACAGTGTTTGCTGAGTAACCCAATTATTGTTCGTACGTTGGGCTGAGTAAATAGGTATGAACAGTTTGGAAACTCTGTTACCCTGTGTAAAGTTTAATGTAACAAAATTAATAACGTTACTATGTTATTCGTGTATATTACATGTAACAAAAAATTTTAAAAAATTAATAAAAAAAAATCATTGAAACCGAAATTAGCTTCATCTTAAAATCAAATTATTGAAAAATTCTACCATTTTGAAGACAACTTTTATAGAAATAATTCTTTCTTACGCATAGAAGTCTGTAATTAGTTAGAAACAACATTTTTTCAATAATTTTATATTGCAGTTTAATGGACAATAATTAATCTATATATAATTCAAAATCAAAAACACATACCTCTAAATATATTCAATCACGAACTTAAAAGTTATAACATGAATAATAAACAGGTGAGTCAATTAAAATATTCTGACTGACCTTCAATATTTCTGTATTTTCTCTTTAGTCATTTATTTAATATGAACAAAATATAAATTATACTTCGGATGCTACAGCATAAGACAAAAACATAAAACCGGAGGCTAAAAAAAAATTACGATAAAATATTTTTTTTTATATATGTATTACGATGCCGCTTACTATCATATTCACACTTGAAAGGTGAGAAAATTGCAGGCCTATTAAAAAAATTATATTATAGAGCGGCTTTTATGTGGTAGAAGGTTAAAGATACCGACATCGACGACTTATAAAATGGATTGGTATATATACACCGTGATAGAAGATTCGATGGATATATGCCAGCTATGCGTAAATATTGAAATTATTGAAGGTTTGCGATTTTGTATACGATGTTTCAAACCAAACTGGAGCCCTACAGAATTGTATGACCAATTGTATGACTGGAGCCCTACAGAATCTATTCAGTTTCTCTAAAAAATCTAAAAATTAATATTATGGGGATTGGGAAAAGAACCCAGATTGAAGAGCAACCAGTTATGTACAGAATGCGACTTTTTAAATACTGCAAAGATGTGCATATTATGTAGGGGTGGGTTTAGTGATAAACGTGAGTCGATAGAATATTTTCTGTTTCATTGTTTCTGCAGAATTTTGGGTTAGGTATTTGAGTTAAAAAGAATACTTTATATTCTAAAGGCAATTAATTATTTATTATTTAATTATTAAATATAGAATATAGAAAATTCTCACAAAATATTTTTTAATAATTTCTGACTTCATTTAATTTCTTCTAAAAAGCAATTAAATTTAAAAAAATGATCATAAGAAATTACTGAAATTTTCATTCCAATTTAACTAAATTCATATTTATCTCGTTTTCTTTTTCACTAATCAAATTTTCTCTAAGAATATAACAAATTTCACACAAATATGTATAAAGGAAAATTCCAAAATCGATTAAAATAGTTAATAAGATGACCTGCTATCATCCATTTTCATTTTTCAACCCAAACACTTTTACATTCACTCCCTAACCAAACATAAAGAAGAAAAAAAATATCCTTAACGATTTTAACAAATTTTTACAAACACCCACACTAATATGTTAACGATTTATAAAAATATATACATATACATTAACATTATATAAAAATATCTCGAAGGCTTTCATCCCAACCATTACAATTCTCTAAATACATAAAAAAAAAGAAAATAAGTAAAACTTCTTGATAAGAACATTTTCACAGTCGTTAAATTCAACGAAAATTATACTTTAACAGAAATTTATTTCAACCCCTTACACTTTTCTTGGTCTTAATATTTCATATCTACAATTTTTAAAGATAATTTTCTTGAACACCACATACTACAAGGATATTTCATCTCAATTATATAAGGATTTTTTTTATTTTTATTTTTTTTACTTTTTGGTTATGAGAAAATTGTTGGTCCTTTTGGCTAATCTTAAAAGTTATAAAAAAGGAAACAAATTTTTTTAACAGCTTATAGGAAAATGTCTGAAATAAAAAAACAGTGTTAGAAAAAAAAAAATTATATGCGTGAAACATCCCCTAATATGGAGGAGGTGTGACTGTAGCATAAATAAAAACAAAAACAAAATAAAAAAACACTTTCATTAAGTACTTGCCTAAGGAGTTTATCTATAATTTTCCGACTCAAAAAATATATATAAATATTGCAAATTACCAACTTCATACTATAATATAACACAGAGAGTGTTATAAATGATAAAGGCACCAAAATGTAATCTTACCGAAAAAAAATTAGGTTATAAATGTTACATAAAAAAAAAAATTATAATTTGTACGTTTTATCTTTAAATCTAGCTAAACTTTAAGAGTTTTTTAGGTCCTTTCCATCTTTTAGATTAAGAATAAAAGTTTTCTGGTAATTTTTACGCGTACTTAAATAAACAGGAATTTAAAATATATATGAGAAAAGTTCCTTTTTGAAAGGTTGAGTAAATGTCAACAGTGTAAAAAGTTCCTCAAAATTCTTGAAAATTAATTTAACCATTTAAAAATTTCCTTTAATATTATTTTGAAAATATAAAATGTTTAAAAATTAATAATTTGTGTTCCATATTCACTAAATAAGTCTGCTGCTAAGCTGATTGTTCTGTAATATATAAATGCAGCCACCATGGGCTGTTCTATAACAACTAATATAAAATGACTTTACCACACCATTTTTTCCCAATGATTTGAACATTTTCCAACCAAAAAAAGTAAATAAAAATCTAAAAAAAATATTTCCATGGACAACAAAGAGGAAGGCTATTTCTGCTGAATACATCTTTCTTATTTATGTAACATCATTTTTATTGATTTTGTTGCTTTGCCAATAAATTTGGTAAAAATATTTATTATTCATAAGAAATATATGTGCCAAAATATAAAATTGTATACATAAATTTAATGTTCGTGGTCATTTAATGTTGAAAAACTTATGCCAACAAAAAGATGATTTCTTCAGCTTTACTTTTTATTGGTGCAATATTTATTTTTCTAAAAAAAATATTTATTATATAAGAAAATTCAGAAATACTTATTCTAATGGACTTTGCACATGATACGCGAACTGCGAATTTCTTTCACATGAAACGCGAACTATGAACTTGTAAATATTCGAAAAAATAATTAATTTGTTCGCAATTCGGAATTCGCGTATCATGTGCAAAGTCCTTAATATAAAAATATCGAATTATTTTATGTTTTGTATATTTCAGTGATATAAGATCAAAAAATTCCTATTACTACATTCTGTAACAAATGAACTTAATTAATATAATTACTGTATATTGAATAATAGAGTAAGATCGTACATCATTATTCATATCAAAACAATATTTAAAATAAAACATTCACTGTTCACTGATTTTGTTTTGCTGTTTTTGGCCTCCGATCTCATATTGGTATTATTATTTCTAATAAAATGGAATCCATGAAAATAATTTTGGAATAAAACTAAATTTTATCATTATTTCTTATATTATTATATTTTATTTAGTTTAGAAAACATTTTAAAATATGAAATTTTTGATACCTCTATCAATATTGTAACATCTTAAAGTCTATGCGCTAATTTTCTAGAATAATTTTCGCAGAGCAGCCACAAACTTGAATACTTACTTATTCGATTAGTCGCAATCTTGATCATAATATTATTTTCCTCCCTTTCAGCGTTCCGAAGCTTCTGTTTATTCATATTTAAGTATTTTAACTACGAAATTTAACTTTAAAATATAAGTATATATTTAAAAAAAAATGTAACTATAATCTGTCAACAAAAACGATATTCACACTCTTCTATACAACCACATAATTTCCTCATCACACTGTTGCCATTTAATACTATCTCTATATGTATATGTATATTGTGTTATACATTAAAAAGGACCACAATAAGATAAACTGGTTCATCACAATTTCAAAACAATGTATTTCTTGAACCCTCTTTATGATATAGTAAATATTGTATAATGCTTTCAATAAATATCCTTTTGCTAATTACACTTTTGAATTGGAAATATTATAGTACATGACTTCGAATATAACAACAAATTTTCTTTCTCTGTACATTTTTTTTTTTAGTTTCATTCCATTTTATTTTGCTTGCCGATAGAAATTTAAATATATATGTAAATGTTATTATACAGAGCCATTTACATATTACCATTCTTCCTTGATCCACTTTGCATATTTCTATACTGTATGTGTGCCGTTGGGCAACAACAAAAGGTTATATATATTTTACTTCACACGTCATTTAACTCCTGAACTTGTTGTCGTGTAAACCGTATCACCCAAAATGATTTATAATGTTTGAAGTGAAGTTCTAATATAATATTTTACATAACTGAAAGAAATTTTCGTTTTCCTTTCCTGAAGAAGACCTGTTTTTTTTTTTGTGATTTGCATGATTATGTATATAATTATGCAGAAGAGGGACATAAACTTTTAAAGGTGTAATATTGTGTTAGATATATGAATGAATATCAAAGTAGAAACTTAAATATTTGGTTTCAAAATCTATATTTTTAAAGAAATTGTCGTTTTTTATAGCGACTGTTTTTTACTTAAGAATTTTGACTTATGCTGTATCGTATATTTGCCCTTTCTACAACCGAAATAATAAAAAGTAACCTAATACTCGATCCAGTTCTTTTTCGCGAGCTCCCCGAGGTTATCGAAGTGGTAGAAACCAAAGATCCTAATCCTTTTTCTAATCAGACTCGGACTGAGCATATGATTGATCGCCTCTATACCACACTCAGGTTTGGAAATACTCTGATATAAGACCCATTATTTTAGGCATCTTATCCAATAGAGAGTGCCATAACAGAATACATTTCATGACACATAAACTCCTTCAATTCAGTTCAGAAACTGTATAGTACACTTAATTATCAAATCAGGCTATATAATTATACAGGAAATGGCTGGCCATCACTCTCAATATATTTCTGAGCCAATTCTTTTCAAACAGTCAACTTACTCATTACTCTTAATATTTACTTGGAAAAGCGTTACCATTATTGTGGCAACCGCAACGCTTCGATATGTTGTTTAATAGAATATCACTAGACTTTGATTATATTTTAATCTAAAGTCATGACATCAGCCTGGCTGCCAAAGCAGATATTTATATACTCATGTTCTTTAGTCTCAACTAAATTAGTTGCCTGAACTATAGCCAGGAACTTCGCACGGAATACATTGCTTTGATCGGGCAATTGAACCGACAGTTTGATATCCAGCCTTTTCTAAACGATTTTTTAATATTTGGGAGTTACTTTCAAGAATTAGTTTCAAGAATTTAATTAAAATGTTGGCACGAAAGAATCAAAATAAATATTTTGGGAGGTTGATAAATAAAACTGATGAAAAATTATATTTGTACAGCTTCATATTTTAAATCTTTTTTTATAAAAGGAAACCAAAAACTTTTGGGGCTAAATATTAATCATTTTTTTTTCTAAATTATAAAAAAAAACGTAAATCCTTAAAAAGAGAACCAACAATAATTCTATTGCCATATGTGTTTATTTCGAAAATTTCAGACTGTTTAATATAAAATAAAGAGTTGCTGATGGCAACAAAGAATATTTTTTTTTGGGGTGTCGTCGTTCTATAGAAAAAAATGAAGATAAATTATAATCGTTTATTTTAACAAGTGTCCTTTTTTGACAACACACCAAAATATAAAGTTTTAACCAAATAATAATTAGGTGTCAAATTGCTACTTTAACAAAACTGAGAATTAAAGAAAAATACAAAATAGCACATGTATAATTTACAGGGTGGTCTACAGATGGTAATTATAACAAATATTTTGTGTGGTCCTTAAAATACTCTACTTTAACATTTCATTAAAAATATAAAAATATTTAAAAAATCAATAAATCAATTACTCCAATTAAATTGTTACCAGTCGTTATTAAGGCCAATAAAACTATGAAAATATATTTTCCAAATTAATTCTTTCATAAATGATACCAGACTATTGTACAAATATGTCATCAGCATCACATAATAATTTTATTTTAGAGTTTATTCCACAAACATTCTTCTATTCCTCAGCTACTGTTTTTAGTAATGACCCCACAACTACAAAAATATAATTACAAAAGTATTAGTTAAATAATATTAAATAAGGCGTGTTTTTAAATTAAACCCCTAAAAACATATTTTTAAAATAAATGGATGCCTTTTAAAGGACACCAGTGATTTTTAATTTCATTTTCCCCAGTAAGCAAATACATATATTAGTTCTTAATTTGATTCTTCAAAGCGCAAACTCCTTGCAAAAAATGTTAAAAAAAAAATTCCTCTCAATTTTCACAAACCCTAACCGCATAACATTATAAAAATGTACCGAAGATGAACTAACAAAAAAAAAAAAAATAGTATCTGATTTTGACGGTGTAAGTTTAAAGCATGTATCAGTAGAGGTTTAAAGTAGAAAACTTGAATTTGCTGGCGAATAAACAGCATATTTAATAAAGTTAATTTATGCACAATATTTTAATGATGATTTTTTTTTGTTGGGAGATGTTGTAATGAGGTAAAATGTAGCGTCTACTAAATAGGTACTTACTAGAGATGAACAAATTGCTTTAGAATTTTAAGAGCAACTGAAAATTATAAATTCCGATAAGAATATTACGATATAAATAATTAAAACTTCCAATTTGATTCACATATTAATTTAATCAACTATAATGGCAGCGATTTGAAATCAGTTGTATACGTACAAAAAGTGGTACACTTTAATGCTACATTATAATATAAAAATAAAAATTTGAATTGGAAATAATAAAAATCTATTAAGAAAAATAGGATTTAGTCTACCTTATGTGCTTCTAGTTTGTATTATAAATCCACTGAATAATTCGGTAACCAAAATTATATTAATTATCCTTACCAAGACAATACATTATACAACTTTGCTGATATTTAAGCAGTATTTTTTCTGCTTTAAAAATAGTAGATTGATGTAGTGAGTCATTACTTGGCACTTGCCCTTGAAATTCAACAAATAAAAACCCAAAATCTGAATATAATTTAAAATATATTTTACCCGGTAAATTAATAGTCGAATAAAAACAGATAATTTTGGCACATTGTCAAATTCCTTTTACGATTCCTGAATTATAGAATAAAAAAAATAAAAAACAACTGACTAGTATTAATTACTGAAAACGTGAAAACTAAACCACCTTTACTTAACAGCAGACTTTAATGATTTGACACATGATAAGTTAATCCAAAGATATTTTTTGATTAATTATTAAAACCAACTATCTACAATAATTATTTTTTATAATTATAAATTTCAATATTTTCTATAGCATCGTAGTTCGTAGTTTACTTCAAATTAATATATTTTTTTCTGCAACATGATTTTCATATTTTCTTGTGCATGTTCTTATATACAAAAATTAAACTATGTGCAAATTCACTTTAAAAGGCATGTAAAAGTGTTAATTAGTTTATTGTTTTTTTTTATATATAAAATAAAAATGCTATGTTGAAAATATAACCATGGCTAAATATATATCTGCAATTAAATATAATTTCACTGATGTTATTTTCAATAACAAAAATTATCTTATAATAATGTTAAACATAATATTTAACATAAATATAATTAATGGATTTGTTAGCCATGCTCTGTTAGCAACCAGCTTTATAATAAGATATATATATGTATTGTTATAGAGTTACACAGAGCATGGCTAACAAATGTCTTGCTAGAGATAAGCCAGGTATAACGCAAAATCATGAAAAAAACACATTAAAAGAAGAAAATAATTTTCGAATACGGAGAGAGAAATTATGTAATATATTTAATTTTTTGTTTTCAAAAAATTCATGTTTATTACTTTATGCTTCCGACTAGTTTATCATATTTCAGACCACCTTGTAAAAAAAAAACACACACACACACAATTTTAATTCTATACAAAAATGTAAAAATTAATGAAAATAAAAAGAAAAAATTCAAATTAATTTTACATTATCATGAAGCAATGCCGTTTAATTTTGAAGCTGGAGAATTGGTAAGAAAGGCGAATAATTAGAAAATATATTAAGTAAATAAATATTTTTAAAATGTTGTTTTTGATGATTATGTAAATCAAAGAGACAAATGGATAACGAGTTCATTTCATAGACACTTTTGGACGAGTACAAATTGCCTTAAGGTTTCACTTTTGTTCGATTTTCTGTTTCTAGAAAGACTAGAAAAAACGACATTGGAAAGCTAAAATTATAAAGTTGACTTTCCCAAATTTTGATTCCCGTATCCTTGATACTATATACAACCCTTCTCACAAATATAAAATTCATTTTTTGTGAATAATTAAATTCTTTACATATCAGATTTGCTGAAATCGACTGGACTGACATTAACTAAACATCAACTAAAATGCTGGACTACGTTCCCACATAAAATTCTTAGGGCTTTAATTATTTAAAACAAAAACGCTACCCGGATAAAGATTTTCTCGTCAATCTAACCTCATATTTTGAAATAACAATATTTATCAGTAATTTCGATAGTTAATAGTATATAGTTAGAGTTCTTAGTTCATTCCATTCACCTTAACCTTAGCAATTTTTAGTCTTGCCACAAAATATTAAAAAAAAAAATTATTAGGAACTAAAAATTGATACTGCGTAAGTAAATACAAAGCACAAAAAAAAGAATGTAATTTTTATGATTGAAATCCTTAGAAATCATAAACTCTACTTTTGTCACAACATTTAACTATGCAACTATGATTCAATACCATTTAATTCAAAACTATACCATATACAAAATTATAATTCATCCTGAAAATTTCTCACATTTAAAAAAAAAACTGTGAAATAATTAAAAACATATAAAATACATCTCTAAATATTACATTACCCTAACCTATAACACAAAATCCATGATGATGTGTCAGAATATAATTTTTTTCAGTAAATTATCCTTGATTGATTTTCATTTCTCTAAAGTTTTCCTTAACTAAAAATGTAATTTTCTGTAGGGCTGGTAACAATAATCGTAATGAAGCTATGGTTTGAACCATATCCCCTGGATTAGTTTTAATCATAATTTTGAAAATATAAAATTATATAAAATACTCTAAACTTTCATAATGTCTTGCAATAATCATGTAGTAATATGATATTTTGTGTCATGTTGAATCATTGTTTTCAGTTTATTGAATTTTATATATGAAATAGGAAAATGTATAAATTCTTTAATTTTCTTGAGCCTAAAATTATCATTATAATAGGAAGGTAACGAATGTAATCAAGAAACAAAAAAGAAATTCCATATAGCACGAAAAGATCGTTACGAAGTAATGAAGAAAAGTAATTTCAATTAGTTACTTTTTATGACCCATGTAATTTTTTATTCATAGAGAACAACCTGAAATTAAAATAGAATTATATTTTGTTAATAAAGTAAAAAGTACTGATAATGTACCTTTGAACCGTTTTTATTAATTGTACCGCATATTGTCACATTTTTCATGGTATTCAAATTTTCTGATCTTTGAAATATCAATTTTTATTTCATTCTGGTTGTCAAACCAATGTCAACTGTAATGTAAACCAAATCTTTGCAGAAATTCTATAAATTCCTTGCACGGGCATAAAAAATAATTCATTGATTCTATATAAATTTTATTTGAAGAAAAAAACGTTAAAATTTATTGTAACAACTTTTAAATTCGATAAATTATATGATAACTATATCAAAATTTCCTTAAAATAGCCAATACCGCCATAGTTTTGACAATATTTTGGCAGTAAGAGAAATGTATAATAAAATTAGGAAGAAATGGAAATTTTAGAAACACTTTCAGATGCATCAAAATTAAATATGTTTAAAATATAAAATTACCTATAAATTTAAGTCATAAAATATTAAATAAATTGGAATTTTTTATTATATAATTTTTGAATTATAAAATTAATTGATAAAATATGGTTAAAAAAAAATCGAATATTATTTTAATGGGCCAGCTTTAAGTCCGAAAAGTAAAAGCAATAATTAAATCTGTTAATAAACTATAAAAATATAGATTATGATAAATCTATTGCAATAAAATCAATTTTAAATCATTTTGATTAATTGCTTTACAATCAAATGTCATTAATTTGATATTTAAAAAATTAAATACCAAAATTTAAATTAGTTTTTTCTTTTATAGTTTTAAAACTATGTAGGCTATTTATATTGCCATATTTTTAATAAATTCCTGAATACTAATAACTTACCATTATATTAAATATTATATAGAAATTATACAGCGAAATACTTAAAAATAGTTAGACAACGTCTACGCTTATTTGAATACAGGATCTTGTCAATAAACTATCGAACCTAATAAGAATATTTATTATGTTTACTACACAGGTGCACAAATTTGGCCCGATTTTACAGTCAGAGGTTAAACTCAACCATAACTAAAACAATAATAAAATGTGTGAAAATTTTAGCTTAAGTTCTATCCATCTGCAGCTTAACTTACTTAAATATCACTTTAAAGAAACTTTTATCTTTAAGATTGATTTGACAAAACGGAGTTTAAGCTCAAGTTCTAAGGCTTAAGTTCTAAGTGTGAAATCGGGCATTAGGTCCCAGTATTGGTTTACGTAAATTAATTATTGTTAAGCTTAAAATGAGCTAGTTCTTATGAGCTAATCGGATAATTTATTAATTGGTAATGTTATTCTTGATTAGAGTTATGCTTTAGTCTAACTATCTTTACCTTTGATTGGATGAATACGACATTCTACAATTAAATTTAATAGAATGTTTACAACTAAATGTACAAAATTCTGTACGAATTTGTAGGGGTTTTAAAATTATTAAAACAACCTTTTTTTTTTATATTTATAAAATTTACTTATTTATTTAATGTTTAAACTACAACTGATCGTGGCCAACAACTGATTTTATATCCCTCGATAATAATAATTTTTCTTATCATTTTAGAATTTATTATTTATTAAATTATATACATAACGCTTTCTATATACTGCAAAGAGAGAGCTTTCTAATTTATTAACAGCTGTTAACCATTTTAACAGTATTTTAATAGTTATATCTCAATATACTGTAATTGGTACATAATAGCTGATCAGCTGATAGAGTATTATGTATATAATATAATTTACAATTTTAAAATTACCTACAATTCGGCCAAATCTGACCAATAATCGTCTCGATTATTATTTTTACTTTAGTTTTTAAAATTTTTTTTTTTCTTTTTAAATCACGATATTTACTACATAGTGTTCATATAATTAATTAATAATTTAAAAATCAACAATAAATCATATTCATAGTACTGATATTGATATTTTTGAAAGTGATAAATATTATATTTAGATCATAGTAATTATACTATATTTTTTTTCAATTTTATTTTAGAAAATATGTACATATTAGAACTTTCTTTAAAAATAGTTATGTGTATTAATTACTTTTTTTTTAATATATATTTTGTCTAAATTTTACATAATATACATACTTTTAATAAATTTATACATATAAACATAAATAAATAGAGTTTAACATATATATATATAATAAATCAATGTTTTATTGTTTACGACCAAGTTCAATTTTTTTCTTTTAATTAACGAATTCTGATATATATAACTTCATATTACTTGGTGAGCATATTCCATTATATGGCAGTCTCGATACCTGCATGTCATCAATATCTTTTACGACATACCTGTCGTTATCTAAAACTTTAACAATTTTGTAAGGACCGCGATATTTAGCCAAAAACTTTTTGTTTACTCCCGGTGTCGTAATGACATTTTTAATCATAACATAATCATTAACTTTGTATAAATGTGGTAACTTATGTTTTTTGTCATAATATATTTTGTTATAATTTTGTATTTTGTCTATTGTGTCAGAAGCTTGTTGGCGATTTACAGTCAAATCTTTATAGGTATTTTTATTTGTTATTTCTTCCAGGTGTTCCATGACTTTATCACACACCTCACCTTTTTGATTCACACCAAAAAGGAGCATACTAGGAGTAAATCCAGTACTTCTGCAAATTGTGTTATTTAGAGCAAATTCAACTTTTGCTAAATAATTTTGCCAATTACTAGTAGTTTCTTCATCGCATTCTTTAGAAAACATAGGAGTAAGGATTCGATTAATACGCTCGATTTGACCATTAGACTGAGGTGATAGGGTTGCGATTTTTATATGTTTAACATTATTGTCAGTCAAAAAATCATTAAAATCTTGCGACGTGAAACAAGTTCCGCGATCAGATATTATTATATTTGGTCGGCTGTAAATATTAAAGTATGATTTTAGACACAAAATTGCTTCCGAACTTTTGGTTGTCTGTACCGCGTATAGTTTTGTAAACTTAGTAAACCCATCAATAACAGCAAATAAATGTTTTTTCTTCGTGTGTGTAGTAGAAAGTGGGCCATAATGATCTACGTGTAAAACTTCGAAAGGAACATTTCCTTTGGGGATGTTATGTAAAGTACCTTCGATTTTTCCAGATTTAGGTGAAAAATAAATGCATTTTAAGCAATTTTGAATATATAATTTTATTTTATTTTTCATATCTGGAAACCAGTATGTATTCTTTAAATGTTCATAACATTTAGATACACCTAAATGACATAAAGCATCATGATGTTTTTGTATTACCTGTTGTACCATTTGTTGTGGGACATAAAAACTAACACCATTGTTCACTTTTCTATAAACCAGTCCATTTATTAAATCATAAAATTGACTTTCAGTTTTTTCTAATTCCGATGCAATATTTGAAATAATTGGGTCACGTTTTTGTACAGCCGCCAAAGCATAGTCAAACGAATTTTCTTCTACTAATAAAATATTTGTACACCTACTTAACGCGTCTACATGAGACATTCTCGTTGAAGATCTATGTTCTATAGTATAGTCATAGTTTTGAAGCTCTAGGGCCCAGCGAGATATTCGTGGATTTAGTATTTGTTTATTAAGAGTAAGTGTCAATGATTGACAATCGGTTACTACCTTGAACTTTAGACCTATCAGATAAATTCTAAATCTTCTAAGGGCATATATTATAGACAAAGTTTCTAGCTCATAGCTATGATACCTAGATTCAACGTCTGTTACTCTTTTTGAAAAATATGCGCAAGGGTGAAATTTACCATCTTTTTGACGTTGAAGTAATATTGAACCATATCCGATAGCACTTGCATCACAATGTAATTCAGTTTCATTATGCGGGCTATAAATCGCTAAAATAGGTGATTTTAATAAATTTGATTTAAGTGTTTCAAAGCTTTTCAGCTCTGTTGGACCAAATTTAAAAGGGACATCCTTTCGTAAGAGATCGTAAAGTGGTTTGGTTATAAGTGCAAAGTCTTTAACGAATTTCCGAAAGTAAGAACAAAGACCTACAAAACTATGTACACTTTTTGTGCTATTTGGTACTGGAAATTTATCTACTGCACGTAAATTATCTGCATTAGGGCGTATACCATTAGAATTAATGTTGTATCCTAAATAAACTATTTCTTCGTAAGCAAATTTGCATTTGTCTGATCTAAGTTCTAAAGAATTCTCAGAAACTAATTTTATAACTTCAGTTAAAATCTGTAAGTGATCATCTAAATTTTCACTAGCGATTAATAGATCGTCCATATAAATTAATAATTTATCTTCGTCAATCAATTTTTTAAATATTTTATTTATAAATTTTTGAAATACAGAAGGGGCGTTTTTTAGCCCAAATGGCATTTTAAGATATTCATATTGACCTAAAGGCGTCACAAAAGATGTATATTTAACAGAATCGTCTGCTACCATACAGTGATGAAATCCGCCGCGTAAATCCAAAATCGTAAAATATTTTTTATTTTTTAACCTATCTATAATATCTTCGATTAAAGGCAAAGGATAATTATTTTTTAATGTTAATTTGTTTAATGTTCGATAATCTACACAAAGCCTTAATTCACCATTTTTCTTTGTAACTAACACGATGGGTGAAGAGTATGGTGAATCACTTTCTCGAATTATGTTTCTTTTTAAAAGGTCATCGAGAATTTTCTTTAATTCGGCTTTATGTGAAAATGGTAGTCTACGAGGTGTACAGTAAAATGGTTCGTCCTTAATAAGTTTAATTTCCATTTTAACATTATTATTTTTTACTAATTTGGGTAAATCGTTAGAAAAAGCTTCTGACACAATATTAAAAATTTTAGATTTAATATTGTAGGGAATATTTTCGTTTATATTTAAGTTTTTGTCTAATTTTTTTGTTTTTTCGTCCGTAATATCAATATTTAAAATTTCACTTACAAAATTATCATCTGAATCTTCATCTGTTAAGTTTTCCAAAATTTGAACTTGGTCACAATTTTTTTGATTTTCGTTTACATCTTTTATTTCAATTAATTCCATATTATTAATTTTTAAAAAATCACGACCTAAAACGACAGGATATTTCATACTTAAATCTTTTACTATAAATAAATTTAATTTTACATAATTTTTTTTAAAATTTATATTACTTTCTATAATACCTGTCACCTGAAGTGGGCTATTATTTATGCCACAAAATTTATGTGAATTTACCTTTAAATTTGAAGTGTTAATTAAATAATATGGTACATACTGTTGCTGAACAAAACTAATTGGGCTTCCTGAGTCGATAAGAGTTAACAAAGATGTTGAATAATTGACTTCAGGCTCATTATATTTATTAAAAGTGAACCTAAGTTGATATTCAAATTCATTTTTATTTAAAATTCTATGTTTTAATTTATTGGATTTAACCTCATCTTCTTCGTCTGCTTGGAGCTGATGGCTTGGTAATTCATTTATATTTGACTGGAGTGTCATAACTGCAGGTCGAACTTTACAGTCTGATGCTCGGTGATTTTCATTGCCACATTTGAAGCAAGCTCCTCTAATACGTTTCGGTTTTGTACAGTTGTTGCTAAAATGACCGCTTTCATGACAGTTATAACATTTAACTTTAACGTTATGAACTGGTTTCATTTCAGGTGTTCTAATTTTTTGCTGAAACATATTTCCACTTCCAAAATTATATTTAGCTTGAATTTTGTCATACTTTTTAATGCAATTTTTAAGCTGATCCATATTATCAGCATTGTAAAGAATAATTTTGTTCAAGTGTGAATCAGGTATACCATCAATAATGTATTGCATTAAATCAGCTTCTTCTACCTCTGATAGTGATGCAATTTCTTGCATAGAAAATATATATTGTTGAAATGATTCATCTCGTTTTTTCTTACGAGTTCTTAGTTGATTGTGTATGTCAGCACTAGTTATCTTTCTTTGAAATTCTTTTAACAATATTTTCTTTAATTCTAACCACGTTTTAGCAGATATAGTACGCAAAAATAATTTAGCAGTTCCACTTAAAAGTCTTTTAGCATAAATAAAGCTAGTTTTTGAATCCCAATTCATTAATTCTGCAGTTTCTTCAAAATTTTGTATAAATTTTTCTATAGAATAATTGTCGTCAGCACTAAAATTTGGTATAGATTCTTCTATATCTTTAAAATTAAATAACGGTGTCATAGCTTTTGTTGAAATTTCAGATTCCGTTAAATCAGCTAACTGTTTCTTTAAATCCGCAATTTCTTTTTTTTTAATTAATTTTTGGCGTAAAGCTTCAATTTCTTCATCTAGATTTTCTGTGTCATCTAAATTGTCTGTCTCAACATTTTCAGGAGAAGATAAACTAGATACTGATATATCAGGAACATGTTGTAGAATATCACCAGCTGAAAGTTGACTCCATGCTTCTTGCAAGCGTATTTTCAAAACTGGTTTTGTCCCCACACTGGACAAATTTAAATTAAACAGTTTTTCTTTCAACTGGTTCACTGTAGAAGTATCTAAAAACTTCTGAATTCTAATTGTGGAAAACTCGTCCATAATTTTCAAAAATATAAAGGTATTATTTATTTCCGTATGAAATTACCTTTTAACTATAATTTCCGTATGAAATTACTTTTTAACTTATTTCCGTATGAAATTATTTTTTTTAATTAATTTCCGTATGAAATTAATTTTTAACTAATTCCCGTATGAAATTAGTTTTTCACTTATTCCCGTATGAAATAAGTATAATTAATATTCGTATAATATTTAATTATTCATATATAGATACTATCCCACTTCTGATTTGTAGGGGTTTTAAAATTATTAAAACAACCTTTTTTTTTTATATTTATAAAATTTACTTATTTATTTAATGTTTAAACTACAACTGATCGTGGCCAACAACTGATTTTATATCCCTCGATAATAATAATTTTTCTTATCATTTTAGAATTTATTATTTATTAAATTATATACATAACGCTTTCTATATACTGCAAAGAGAGAGCTTTCTAATTTATTAACAGCTGTTAACCATTTTAACAGTATTTTAATAGTTATATCTCAATATACTGTAATTGGTACATAATAGCTGATCAGCTGATAGAGTATTATGTATATAATATAATTTACAATTTTAAAATTACCTACAAATTACTATAACTTTTCAATACGATATTTATAAAGTTAATTTTTAGTAACACTTTCAATTTACTTAACTGATTAATTATTTCAGATTAATTCGTTACGAACCAATGTAAATAAATTTTATTTAGTATTCAATTAACTCCAGAAATTTTCTAATTAATAATGGATATACCAAATAAAAAATTGCCAAAGCAATTAATTTTATATTTCATGTTGACTTTAAAGTTATATACCAAAAAAATCTATCAAATATCATCATAGGTGAAATAATTTACCATCAAATTTAAATTGAACATTTAAATAGATTATCATTTATTTTGGATATTACGTGAATGAAATTGTACACTATCGAAAACATATTACACCGCTGTACGTTATCCAATATTTTATATTGGATACTGACTGGGTTGGTAATTGAAAATATTTTTATATATACAAAAGAAGCTATAAGTTGTTAACCTTAAAACAGATTGATTTATGTCAATGTGGTGTTAGTAGATCATTTGTTAAATGAAAGCCGCGAAATATTTCGCGTAACGTAGCATATTTTCGTTGTATATATTGAAATGAGACTTTTATCCTAGGACTTTTAAATAGATGTAATTATTTATAAAACGAGTTGTAAATTGTTAAAATTCAATTTTAATGAAGAAATGTTTAATTGAATGTAGAATATTTAAATATTAATTGCAATACAAATTATTAAATTTAGCTATTCAAATTGTAAGGATTAGAATTATGTAACTCTATTATAGTTTTCGCAGAAATTAGGATAAGGATAAGATTGTGCGGGTACAATACTTTTATTAACTGAAAATTTTTTGATATTCAAATATTTTTTAATTTTTCAGAACAATGTGGAGATTGTCGACTTCATTAATATAGTTTCATTTTTCGTTTATGAAAAAAATATATTCCTTTAATTTCACAAGCATGTTTGGTAGCAAAACAATGCTAAAGCGATTCTTGAAGTAATTGACATTCTGTCGAACTCGAACTAACCAACCATAGAAAAAATAATATAATTTATTTTTTTATAAATAAATCGATGATTAAAATCATCAGTACTGGATTCTGGTGACAATTCTTATTTATATAATTATACATAATGCAAAATGTTATAAAACTCGAAAACCAAAATACTCACATAAATTTTTCAGTTTAAATGAATAGACAATAATTAAGAAACCTTAATTCCTTAATTCAAAAATTGATATTCAAATTAAAAAATTATAAATCAGTGCAATATCACTGGAAAATTCAGAAGGACGAATAGCACAAAGAACTGTCCCAGATATAAATTGGTAAGAACAGTGTCTTATAATAATTCTAATAGAGCAAATTTTATATAATATAACAATAAAAATGGATTTAAGCAATTTCCATTCTATTTAGTTTGCCAATTCCATCACAACGCACTTCATAGATAAAGTCCTCATATAAATTCCTCGTAAAATTCATAAGATTTCTATAAATTATCATAATTTAACTTTTACTTCCGACTAATTTATTCAAAAAAAAATTCGCAAATTAAATAAGTGATTCTTAAAACTAACAAATGACTCTGTCTATTTAGCTCTGTACTGACATTTTTCCTCAAACGAAGGACCACACATTCTTATCGCTTCATTTTTAAAAAAATACTAAAATCAATACATAACATCTAACAAATCCTAATTATTTATATTTTGACAACGTATCACGTATCACATTTATATTGTTTGTACCCCAAAAAATTAAAATTGTGTTTAGATGACATTAAATTTTACTGTTTAAGTGACATTTAAACCAAAAATAATCTTCATCATTCTACAGCTCGTTATTATTCTAGTTTCGATGTATATAATACAAAAATTGAATATGTATAAAGGGAACTAGTGCTATTTGCATCTGGTAGATGCATAGTAAACGATCATTATAATATAAATGATGGCCAAAAATAAATCAAGAAGCCAGCACTAAATTAGATATTCCATAATTAAATAAATTTAAGTGGCCATGGATATATTTATATTATAAATAACTTATTTACAATTTTATTTATTTCAAAATGTTCTTTATGGTGTACGTAAGACAGATTAGTTTGTGGTTGCTAAACACAGGCCAACATAAAATGTCATAATGACATATTTATATATGGATATAATTTTTTTTTTTACATTGGTTGTTGTTTGTAAATGATCGTATGACAGATGTTTGACTTGACAACCATACTTAATAAACAATCAATTTGTGTCAAAATATCATGTCTTTTTTTGTATAGTAAAATATTTAGAAAAGAAAAACCAAATATTTATATGTATTTATTATACATATATAAATATTGAAAGTATTAAATATATTTAAACGGTAATCTGTCAAGAAATATAATGCAATTGTGCCAGGAATTATGATTGACATGAATTCCATTTTGAAAAGGATAATCAAGGAGAAATAATCGGATTTGTATACAAATATGCAATAGAAAATTATAACTTTTTGACCTTATTTATCATTATTATTGGAATTTTATTTATGCAGATGGTTTTATTGATCATTGTTGATTGGAATTGAGGTGATTTGAATCGAGAATTTAGTGTTAACGAATATTCAGTAGCCTAGTCTAGAAAACATTTTTTTTTTAAATTTAATTTTAGTCTTTTAAAATTAAATATTACAATAATCAGATCCGTACAACTAAATGATGAATAATATTAGTGGACACATCGAAACCACTTGGCACACATTATAAAAGAATCCAATTGTTTTCCAGTAAATTGAGTGAAATGCTATTCATTTTCACAATTTACTATATTAAAAGATTGTTCTTTATTGAATTTAATTTAAAACAAGGTGTGACTTCCGTTCAACAATTCACACTTCAACGCAGCACATAATTCTGATTTTGCATTAAAATGTTACAGGCAGTTAAACTTTATATCTGTATACAAATTGGCACATTATTATAAAACTTATTATAAAAATAATCAACTGAAAAAAAGGTGTAAACCGAATAAAAAATTTAATTTAATTACATCCGCTAAAAAAGCGATCTTAATAATAATATTTAAGTTCAATGTTAATAATTATTATTATTAGCGTTGAATATTGATCAAAATCCAATTAAATTTAGTTTTGTCATGTTTCTGGATGACTAGTTCACTTTATTTTGAAATAAAAAAATAGTATTTGATTTAACATTTAACTAATTTTTGAACAAAAACAGTCTGAAAAAATATTTTATGCTAGTAAGACTAATCGTTTTCCAATTGATATTATGATTTTCCAATTGATACCATCATCATAGTCAGCATCTTCTTTTATACCTTCTCATTTATCTGTTTCCTACTGACTAAATTACTGTGGATGTAAACAGATTCAATCTGACTACCTGATCAATTCATGCCAATCGTTAAGTTCTAACTCAGTGGAAACTTTGCAATCACTGTAATATCCAGGTTTACAAACATTGACAAACCATTGGCGATGTCAAATTACAAATAATAATCCAAGAACTGCAACTCATTCACTCAGTTCACCTGAAGAGAATGCCGCCAGTTTGAAAGGAAAAACCTGGTTGAAGTAGACAAAATTACAGGTGGGTACAAGTTGAACGGAAAATATTTCCAGAAATAGCTAACAATAGCTTAGTTACATATGACTAATTAAAGACAAAGTATCATACACAAAGTTCAAATTTTAAAAACTTGTCATATTTCAATTTATTTACCTCTGGTTTTAGCGTGAGAAGAAAATTTCAAAATAAATCAAAAAATTATTTATTATACATTATTATAAAATTAAAATTTTCCAAGAAACTATCATCAAAATTCTTTATAAAAGTATCATCACAAAATCATAGACGTATAACAAAAACTAAATTTATATATAAAAATATTAATTACAGGCCAATTATTAACACAAATCTGTTAATACCTTAAATCTTAGGCACTTTTTTTTTCTTCTAATATCATTAATTATCGTCATGTTAAATTAATGAAATGTTGGGATATTTGATAATTTTCCTACCAAAATAAAATTTATTTTTATTTTTGGTAGTTTTTTTTATATACTCAGCTGTAGAAAGAGAAGCTTAAAACTTACATATTTTTGATGTTAAATAATAAATCTTTTGTATTTTGAGATTCCCCAAATTGAAAAAAAACACCATCCAGAAATTTTTTTTTACTTTATAATTTATCCCTAAAAAGACCACCTACTCGTGGATCCATGTGTCTTTAAATGTATATAGGAAATTAAAGATACGATTGCATCTCTAGAAAATATTCTTGTAATATAATTTTAAAAATAAAAAATTAAGATTTGTTACTTTTTGTTCTGTGCAATTAATTTATGTTCATGTCAAATGAATGGGAAAACTCTTTTTATTTTAGTTTTTTTTTTTTTTTTTGGATATATTTAACTAAATAAAATATTTACCACTTGAAAAATCATTGAATAAAGATGTGTAGATCATTCAGTAAACCCTCCAATTTTATTTACAATAAAGACGATAAATATTTTTTAATAGGCGCCACCAAATTACCCGGAAACTAAATATATATATATCAATTTATTTAGAAATGATGATCTAGAAAAATGAATAGAAATTCATCAAACAAAAAAAAATTAATTTACAAAAATATACGATCACCCACAGCGCCATCTTTTACTAAAGATCAAATTAATGAATTTTACAGATAATAAGTAAAAGTATCTTTTATCTTGTTATTGTTGTAAAAAAATCTAGTCAGCACTGTTATGATTATGTTTTATAATCAAATACATAATGGAACAAAATTTAATTCTTCAAGTAACAATAATTTTTCTTGAAGTAATAAAGAAAAATTAAAAAAAAAAAAAAGTGAATTTAAATTCGATAAAATATCAACAATTTAACAAAACGCCTACACCAAAAAACAAATCCTGCTCGTGTTAATATCGTTTTGGGCGTTCATGTCATAAAACTGTCACCCTTTTTAGTGTTGTCGCTGTCGGCATAAAGTAAACAAATAATAACAAAATTGTGGCATCAGTGCGAGTGGTGTAAGGAGAAGCAAATTATATTAAATTGAATATAAATTTTTTTATAGAAATTTTAAGAAAATTTATTTATTATGAATGAAGGTTACTGTAACAACAACGAAGGTATAAGATTTAATATCAAAGTTTTGCAAAATTTTTGATAAAGATTATAAAAGTCAAACAAAAAAAAGACACATCATTATTTTATCCTCCCACTTTGATTTGAGATTTAAATTACGTAGTCATAGGGACTAAATTGAAATCAAATAATGGCGTGTTTCATTATTGATTCACTAATTTATTTTAATTATTCAAAAATTAAAAACATAATTAATTATCCGAATATTTTTTTTCTGCAGCTAGGGTTAATAATTTCAGTCCTATAATTAAACCGCAAAAAACTACAGCAAATGGTGAAATACTAGCAAAAAAAATAGGTCCAATACGTGGAATTTGACATATGATATACGACTACTCAAATGTTACTACATAAGTCTTAATAATCTTCAGTATAAGTTTCAAAACTCACCTACAAATCGTTAAATTTGTTAGGAAAACTGAGTGAATCTAATACAAGGTTATAAAGTCAAGGGTTTTCTGTGCATCAAATATGGGCCTGCTGTTTAGTATTTATTAATAGACAACTCCTAGTAACTCATAACTCTTAGCTAACTAAGTATCTGAACAGATTCTCCTTACCAGAAGAAAAGTGTTGCTATGTTTCAACTTATACGATAGACGTGATTGATGTTTTACCCTATTCAGTATTCCAATTCTTGCCTATTCCATTTGCAGCATACTTACTTCATACTAAAAAAAACCTTGTTTAATTTATTTTCCATCATTTTCTGGAATCCTTATTGAAATTCTGCGTAAAATGCTTATGGCGTTTCATTTAGATTGGATTTTACTGAGTGTAAACATAGTTTAAAAGGTCCCCAATATAAATTGTTTTTTTTTTTTCAAACTAAAATAAATCAAATGAAATTTCAGCAATAATTCAACAAACATATTTATAATCTATGTTGTTAGCCTAATAATGTAAACCATATAAATACACATGAAGGGTCACACAAACTGTTGCTGTTGTTATATACACAAATTGGGTCCACCTCACTTATTTTATTATAAATATTATATATTGATATATAGAAACATACGTTTTTGCACACCTTTTCAGACATGGAAATATAAAAACGCAATTTTTTATCACAAATTTTTATCAATGGTTCTGATCAGAGATACTAAATGGGTGTATCTACTTGCATCTATATAATTAAATCCAACATAATAATTCAAATAAATGCATTTTTCTATAAACATTTTCTTTAATAACAAATGGTGTATTGCGGTGAGGCTGACCACTCAAAATTGGAGTATTTTTATCATCCTACACACACTAAGTCTTGTAAAATTAACCCAATTTATTGATTTTTCTCCAAATATTTTAAAAAGGGCATTGCCATTCGTGGTTTTCAATGTTTTCTAGCTTGTTCGGCATAGCATTGTTATCGAAAAATGACGAAATCATTTAAATTCTTTCTTTAAGTTATTTGACTGGTCAGTCAAAGTGTACATTTAGAATAAGCTTTTACATCTTGTGTAGACGCAGGGTATCTCTAACCTCGGGCACGACGGAAAATTAATTAATATAAATTAATATAAACTATAATTAAAAGATGTAGGAGAAGGTTACAGATTGTTTCTTGTTTTTGTATATAAAAGGATACGTATGAGCTAAATAGTGGCCTAGTATTTTGTGATTATGCATTATTTCTTATATATTCCTTTCTTTAATACTAAACTATCACCTATATAGTTGCAAAATTCTACAAAATCCTAACAGATTTCATTTATGCATACTCCATTTACCCATCAAAATGGACTTTCATTCATTATTTTCCATTTATAGTTCCATTTTTCAATAAAATTCTATTCTACATATTCTAAAAATAACCCATATATAAAAATATGTACGAAAAGAAAAACGATCGGAAAAAGGTGTGCTGATGACCTGCTGTGTATTTGACAGTGGCTAATAATGTAATGATTTACATCAGATTTAATAATTACCGTGGTGGACAGTCAGTCGTGCAAGTATTTTGTCGTTGTTGTCGTCGTTGTTCCACAATAAATACATTTTTTTTTTATGTTAAGCTATTCATTTTTTTAAAATCGTGGGTCTGCGCTGATTCAAAAGCTAGAGCAATAAATACAAATCCATAAACATGTTTTACTTAAATTTAACATTATATTTTTAGTGTCGCAGTCAGAGAGACGTTAAAATGTTGATTTTTTTTTTATATACGTTTCATTCATATTTTATATATAGGATTATCTTTATTAAGTTGAACTGAGTCATTGCACCAGGTTTAAGTTATAATATAATTAATGAGATGATTTCGAATATTTTCAACTGATAAATATAATAAAGTAATATACATAAAAAAAATATATAAATCGTGATTTCATGTCATAATTTTTGTATGTGCAAATTTATATAGTCAGACACAAATAAATAATAAATAAATAATTTGAATAAAGATTTTTATTCCACTGTGTAGGAGGAATTTATAAATTTAAATTTAAATAAAATTCATTATTTAAAATATAAATATGTATATACAATATTTATTATCTATGATTGGAAATCAAAAATATATTTTGAAATAAAATAACATTAATTTTCATCACCATCTCATTTCACAATTCATCAATTTCTTGTTTTATTCACCTAAATCACACCCTCTTATCACAGTTTCAAGTAAATTACATTATAAAATCTAACCCTATTTTAGTTTTGTGATGATTTCCAGAAAATGTCTTTATTTTTTTTTATCAAATTTTCACTACCATATAAAATACAAATTAGACAAACGAAAACATTCTAACACTATAAGAAATAAATTCTGGAAAATATAAATTTCACAGTGATAATCAGATTCATTCTATAATTTATTAACCGTAACATTACAAATTTGTAATGGTTATTTTTCGAAGCCCCTTTAATATTTTCAATGAAGATATATTTATAAAATATGTAAAGGGAAGAAAAAAAAGAAACTATCCATTAAAATAATCGCAAAATCCCCTCAAATACAAAGTACAATTTGAATCGTATCCTCATTGAAAAAGTCAGTAACATTTCTATATATAATATGGCTCTGAAAGTTTTTCCCGTGGGTGATAAAAATGCAATAAATAAAAATAAAAAAAAAAAAGGTTAATTGTCAAAATTTGTATGGTTCCTCAATAGTAAACTAACTGGTATATTAGTATTCTTATTAAAATTTTAGATTGTTTTGATGAATAAATTCACTTTCATATTATAGATATAGTGTATATATACATCAGAGAATTGGGAAAAGATATTCGGCAATTTCTTCTTTGAAGCGTTGCGATGATATAACCCTTTTTTCATTTATTGTGCAACTAAAATACTGATAATCTCATTATTAATATTCGCTGAGATTTGCTTTAGTTCAGTCATGTTGAAAATTAATTTTACAGAAGTTTAACATTGTAAAGGAAGGATGCAGAAGGGATAAGCTGGTAAAAAACGGAATAATTAATTTAATTGAAGTATTTTAGAATATTTAGAACAATCTGTTGTTGATAACTCTTGGCTTGTGTAGCAATAATTTAAAATTTAAAAGTATATGACGAAATTTGTCGACATCTTTATATATGACCTTCACAGAATCTTTTAAATGGAAGATATTGTTAGGAGTAATTGGTACCAGGAGTAATAATGAAGAGAAAGTAACTATAACAATGTATCCACTTCTGTAGTTAAGAGTCTATATAAAAATAATTATTATTGGCACGCAGTAATAAAAAGGTTCACTATCCCTGGTCTATATAAACAATCAGACCATCCAAATTACGATATAGCGACCAGATATCCAGAAAAAGTACCGCATTTTTTAAGTTTTACTCTATTCTACCCAGTTATCTTCAAGCCCTCAGTATATCCTGTAAACCCATAGAATTTTTATTCAAGCTTTCTTTCTACAACAGTACTATAAAAGCTGTTTAATTCTCATTTTAGAGATTGATCCAAAATTAACAATATCTAGTGTCTTACCCCTGTCGATTGTATATAGTTCATAAAAATTCTTGATAATGGCCGATTACATTCATTTGTATACGATTCATATATGTAATTGGAGGTACTGATAAATTACATTAATAATCATTTGAAGTTATGACAGGTTAAGCATTAAATTTTATGCAAATTCATAATATTGTCAGGTATAATCCCCACAGATTTAAATTGTTGCAAATAATCTGACTATAATTATCTTCTTCATTTTTTACATCTAAATCAAATTATACTACAAATAATAAAAAAATTTATAAAAAAATATTTTCTCACATTCTTAAAATACATTTTTTTTTTTCAAAAGACCTTAATTAGTCTGACTCTGACGGCGCTATGCCACCTTTAACACTTCTTTTACCAATTTTTTTATTATTTACCTTTGAAGAAACTGTGAATACAATTCAATACAAACATCAAGTCTTAATATCAAATAAAGCATAAATGGTTAAGATAAAAAAAAAATCCATTATTTTCTATAAAATAATTATACATAACGAGTAAAATTAATGAATTTTTAGCTTACACACATTAACAAAGCAATTCAATTGACTTTTTTTTATTATGGAAAAGATACAAGTTTATGTTTTTAAAGTCATCATTCATTTTCGAACTGACGATTTTCTCCACCCTATAAAGAATTAAACTTATAGTGACTATATAGATTTTTGAAGGAGGACATGTAATTCTGTTAATTTCAACAAGATTTTTTTATTTTTTTCACTTTTATAAATGAGTTTTAACAATATAAATACAACAAAAAAAAAGGGTTTTCATTAAGTTCAATTTTTCTAATTCCGTGCATACCAGCATCAGCAACCCTTTCTTTACACTTCGAAGGTTTTACATTATTTCGGCTTGGACCATAAACTTCTTAACAAAATGAATTGTATATAAAACGTTCATCAAGGAAATTTTTCAAATGACTTTTGATTGATCTTTTTTGTTTACAAATCATTTCTTTTTCATAAGTTGTATTTGAAACGCCACTAAAAATTCCAAAAAAATCTGGGATTTTTTTTATGAAATTATTAATGATTTTTTGTGTATAAAATGAATATTTATATGAAGTTAAACATTTTTTTTTTGTTGGAATTTCGTGTTGATGGCAAGTTAATTAGTTTCTGGTTAATAATATTAAAGTTACCTTATTTGAGTACAACAAAAATTAAAGGATATTATAATAAGAGAACGTTTTACAATTCATTTATACAAATGCGTTAAGAACTTACAAACTATTAAAAAAGCATAAATAATTTAATTGCTGAGACAGGGAAATACTAATTTATGTTAAATATTGGTATAATTATGATTTTTAGATATTTAAAATATCGTCTAATATTGAAATTAGAGGAGACTTATCCAAATATATAAGATAACTCTTTGGTATTTATTGAATATGCCACCATTCCAGAGAGTTTTTAGTTGAATTGTATAAATACGATTTTGGTTCTAGTAAATGTTAAAAATGATATTGAAGCAAAAACTGACTAGAAAATTGATCTTAATATGCATAGAGAAGAATCACTAACATTACTGGTGAATTTACGCTATAATTAATAATTAATACTTTATAATAGGTAACAAACAATTTATGCAAAATATATTAAAGCCAACAGGAAACAGATGAACAATCATTTAGAGTTATTGTGTGACACTTATGGAAATATGGTGCAAAGTTATTTAGGCCCGTCCAGTAGTAAAAATTGGATATCTTTATATTTCTTTCACTTAGCTTTTTGTCCTCCATTTAATTTGAATCCAGATAGCGTCAATACAGAGTGTTGTGCTCTAATAATGGTATAATATGATTATGATAAAATCATAAGTGACTGCCGAATGCTGCCGAATTTGAAACATTTTCACATAAATGTTATATGACTCTGACTCCAGTTATAATTGTCACAATTTTACTTATTGAAACATACAATAGAATGTTAAGAGTAGTTGTAAGATTGAGTATTCCGAAGATATTAACATAACTTCGGTATAACAATCACAGAAATTACATAGCATATTTCAGTATAATTCTTAATAATTTACTTAATAATTCAGGCCGGATAATTTGAATGGTTTAATAGAATTTTTTCTATTAATACTTTTAAGATAATCAATAAAAAAGCACTAAAACATTAAAACAATCAAAATTTAAGATATCTCCAATAAAAAAAAATTGGCAACTAAAATTTAAACATCGTCAAGCTTAATACAATTCCGAAGTATAACTTATAAAAAAAAAATCTCCACTTTTTTTTGCATTATAAATTCACAGTGAACGGCATTAAGAAAAAATATGATTATGTTTAATATTTTTATGGCTAACAAAAAAAAGTGGAAGATCCTTTCATCATAAACTCTTACCGCCCTATAATTAAGTCACAATCAGCCGACACTAAACTCGAAATATTATTTCGAGCTGAATTTCTGTGTAAATATGTATAGTTATATGTATTTCTGTATATAATGTACTTTTTCATAAACAGCATCACTGAATATTTGAAGGTGTTATTTTCCGTGTAGAACATTTGAAATTTTTAATACAATATTAATATTCTACAGTGTACTTTTAATTATCGATTATTATATGAAAAATGGAAATCTATAAAGAAGTAGCAATACAAAAAAAAAGGATTATTTAATTATTTATACTCCCATTTTATATTTTAATATAAATTCATGGTTTCATAGAGAAATTGCGAACGTAATTAATATTCCATAGATCAAAGTTTTTCTAATCAGAAAAATCGATTTAGATTTGATATTTGATTGATTTTTATTCAGGTTGTTAATAGCCGGTTTACATTATTTATTCAATCAACTAAGAATAATAGAAATTATCTTTAAACAATTTAGTTTTAAATTTAAAATATTTTAAAATTAAACATTAATTAATCGTTTTAAATTTTTAAAAAGAACAAATTTTTAATCAATTAAAATTGAAAAACACGGAGAGGATCACATATGAAAACAAGGAATAGTATCAAACCAGAAGTCTTGTCTTTGTTCCATTTAAATGAACCCAAATATATGAAGCGTAAGCAGTCAAATTCAATATAAAGTGGAATGGAAGATAAAAATTATTCCTCCAAGGCTCCAATTCAAAAAAGTTTTTTTGTACACTTTCAAGCCGGTTTTTGTGAATATCGTAATACGAAAGCCGAACTCTGTATACTTTAATTTAGGGCGGACAAAGGGTTTAAAAGTAAATTTAATAACATATGGAAAGGGTCATACATTTCACGAGACTGACGTTAAACAAAGTCCAACAATGAATAATATTCTACAAATGAAAGTGTTGTCTCAAGAAATACGCCAAATAAATTGCAGATTTGTAAAAGTTTATAATTATAATTATCATATTCATATTACACGTAAAGGTGATCGAAAAGCATTAATAATAATCAAATTCTGTGCTAAAATTACTGCTTTCTTCAGTTTTGTATCATACATTGAAAATATTATAAAGTTATCTATAACTTAAAATTTTTCGAATTATAAAAGTTAATTTATTTCACAAATAAAATAAAAATATTTGTCACAATTTTTTATGATCTTGTCAGTTGTCACAATAAAATAGATCACTAAATTAGTAGAAAATATATTTTCCAATTTTCTTAACATATCACCAATAGAATGAAATTATTTTTCTTATAATGGTATTAAAAAATTACAAATTCGTAAGAATTAAATGATTATGTAATTACTTATATTTTTGTTGTAGGTTAAATAAACTGCAAGAATGCAATTTAAATAAATCTACTCCAATCACATACGATTAATTATTATACGAATACAATAATTAAATTCCGAATAAATAAGTTCGTTTGCAGCTCTAAATTCTCAAAAAGTGCGCTTTTGAATAAGATTTTATATTTATTTTATATTAATAAATTTTTTATCAACAAAAAATTACAATTTTTAATTTATTAAGTACATATGGGTTCACATAATTAGCTGGCCCGGTCCATCAAGTGGCTTTTAAAGGCCCTGATGGGTATTAGTACGAAACAAATTTTGAACTTTTATGAGTACACTAACTGGTAATGCAATTGCTCATTATATAAATATCCCGACAAAATTCAAATTTTTTCAAAGGAATTAATATAAAAAACAAATTCCAGTTCTTAAATAATTTAAATTCACAACCATAAAACTAAACTAAAAAAAAGCCCATGTTAGAGTGAAAACTTGTATGAAAGTGAATCCTTAGGATTTAAAATATATAAATTTTAAAAATATGCCAAAATTGCTTTAATATTAACATAATTTACACCAAAATCAAATCATAGTCACTCAGATTGATTTATTGATTCATCAAAGATAGAAGAAAAACTCCAGATTTTTTTGGGTAGAAAAACCACTGATAATGTATGAAGTCCACAGCAGAAATACATACAAAAATTTGCTAATGAACTACAATCCAAAACAAAAGACGAAAGAAAATAAATTAATTTGAAATTCTTGTATCGTTAGTCATTTATAAAATAATTACTTCATAAAAATAAAAAATAAGATTTTTTCTTCGGGGATTTTATAGCTCCTGATTTTCAGTACCTAAAATTTATTTAAAAGTGATCGAATGATTTTATTAAACTTTTTTTTTAGTAAATGCAGATTTTTATATAGATTTGCTCAACAGAAATATTTTTTTAATCTATCAGAAAGTGTATGAATTTTTAAATTATATAAGAATTTATTATCACCTCTTTAGTTTCTTGTATACAATTACAAATGATAAAATAGTTACACAATTCTGCAAAAAATATTCACAAAAAAGCAAAATTTTCGAAAATTTTGGAATATTTTACTAATTAAATATAGAAAAAATTCTTTATTAGGAATGCAAATAAGAATTGAAAAATTTGAAATTCAGACCGCAATTATAAGCAATAATAAATTTACTAATATATAAGTTTTCAATGTTAGACAGTACATACATAAATTTCTCACACAAATAATAGTACAAATATTTTGACCGAAGCTTATACGAGTAATCATTATTCATGCACAATCTCTTAGGGTTGACAGGTTTTGAATGACTATCACTATGATAAGGACAATATTCTCTCCATTACTAAGGAGGGGAGATTGTCCTAGAACCTGTCGTATTTTATAAGTGCCCAAAAGTAAAAAAAAAAAACTTTTGTATGATTTTAAATGAGGGAGCATATTTTTGTTATTCTTCTTACAGTTAATTCGTTATTAAATTACAAAAATTTCATTATTAAATTTTCATTATAAAAATTTTATAATGTTTATGAAACTAAAAATATTGGAATTATATGAAATATTAATTTATATTATAATAATTAAAAAATTTAAAGTCTGATATTCCAATTTTAATTTAACGAAATTATTAGTTGACATAAAGTGAAGTTAAGCCAACAGTTCAAATTGTTGGTTGAGGTAATTGATAATGAACTATTTTAATTATATGAGTATAAATTATACGGGATAGCAATTATGTAAATCATAGAACTTTTCCCTAGTAAGCTTTTAACAAATACGACCTCTGTCACTGTACATTCTAGTGATCTGATTGAAGCAAGATAAAATTAATTCAGCAAAAGTGATATTGATCATGATTAAGGTAGTGAATGGATCAAACAATGTTAACCATCGATAATTGAAGAGTATTTGAAATCAAATGAACTGGCAAACAACGGATCCATTGATAATTATCTAAAGCTTAGATCGTTCTGAACAAATGGGATATATAAAAAGAAAATATTTAAATATTTTGGTAACACAAAATACGATTTACATCAGATAGATAAATAAAACAAGAAGAATAGATAAATAAAACTAATTATAAATCATATTATTATGACAGAGTTTTAAGAAAATATCTTGTACGAGGTTAGGACTGTCATCTGCATAGAATACGAAGCATTCACAAAACTTCTCCATAAAATACTACGAAATTTAGAATGTTACTTTAATAATTAAAATAACATTAAGAATGTTACATAGGAATCGATGTATTGTAAATAAATCTATCAACGAGAGTGTATGAATTCAACCAAACAATTAATTCAATCCTAAAATTGGCTAAAAATTCAATCCTTTCTCTATACATATATAACCACATCAAATGCCTATAATTATAATTTAAATGTAGTCTACTATAATAATTAATCTTGTAGCTACCTTTTCCTTCTTAAACGCTATTCAAATTCATTCACTTTATAATAAAGATAAAACTGATGAATTAAAAATTATCAAAACATTAATTCATCATTCGCATAAATTCTGTCTGCATAATATGCAACACCTTTTTTTTTGGATGAATTTAAAAATATATTTATATTAATTTCTACCAGACTAGACTGGTGGTAATAGATAGAGCTACAAACAACACTAAAAACATTTTTTTTTCTTATATATGGTGTGAAATAATTTCAGTTCGATAATTGCCTTCAGGGCTCAAAATTTTATGCTCATATATTATTTACGAATTGTTTCAATGAAGCGGTAAAAAATCATCTAAACTAAATTATAGAGCATTCAATTTATCTTTAATGTATAAAACGGATTCCGTTGCACAAAAACGTTAAACTTAGGAATAATTCTTTGAGTATATAAGTGGAAATGAATTTGCGCATACCTTTGTGCAGTTCTATTTCTGCATATAATATTTTATATGATAATTTATTATCCGTTTTAAATATTCAAGCGGCGGCAACAATAATAATATTTATAGGTTCCGCATTTGCATAATTGAGAAAACTGTTGATTGGTTGTTACCTGATATGATGTCCGGCAAAATGACATTTTCTGTTGCTTTATTCTTACAGTGATTTTGATTTAAAATTATTAGCTATTATGTTGAAACTATTTTTAACATAAATATGTAGTTTTATAAAATATTGCAATCGTACAGTTTACGATAATATTATTTAAATTTAAATGCAATTTAGATGTTAATATAACTAGAAAAAATTGTTATTAGGATAAAATGAGCTTGTACAGAATTTCAGACAACAGATGAACCCAAAGATTTAATTGCTTAAGGATTTTTAGAGGTAATGTAAGAAAAACATATTGGCAGTTGAAAATATGAAGAGATCTGTTACAATCTTTTGATAATACCAGCTAAAAACAAAGTATAATGGAAGTTAAAGGGAAAGACTTTTACAAAATTACATTAAAATTAACTAAATAACTAAATATATGTAAAAATGAATTGTTATAATGTTTGGTAAGCTTCTAAATAATTTTAATTAAAATATTAAATTCTTACTTTTTCTTACCATTTTGTGGCTCCATCTAATTACATATTTCATTATGGATACCAATATATAAAATAGCATGATTTAAATATTTGGAACAAACTATTTTAACCTATTCACTGGGCTACTATTTCCTGTACACATAATTCAATATTTAAATAAATATTTATCATTACCATAACAATAAAATTATTTAGTCATTTCAAAAATTAAATAAATAATTTTCATTTTAAATTATTTATTTTTTGGAAAATTTATAGTTTTGGTTTTTCATAAAATATTGTTGTAGGATGTAAATTGACCACAAATTAATAGTGCTAATAGTATAAAAAAAATAGTTTTGGTTTTTCAATTAATAATTTATATAAACAAAAATTAAATAACATTAAATAATATTTAAATATATTTAATAATTAAATTTTGAGGTTAGGAGGCGGACAAAATTTACTATTATAGTCGAGAAAAATATTAGTTTATGAGTTTTTATGAATACAAATGCATAAAGATCATAAAAGGAAAAAATTTCATAGGTTACCGATTTATTTAGCATAGTAAATATCCACCTAAATCATTTGCAGAGGATTGTGTATCAGAAAATTAAAAGTCAAGGCACTATTCGTTCTTGTGTATCTTATCATATTTATATTGAGAAAATAACAATTACAACAAAATTCATAAGTTACTACTCGTTGGAAAGGTAATGCAGAGTTGAATAAAATAGAAATGATTGATTATAAATTACATATCTCCTACTAGGAGTTTTCAATGTCAAAATTATGTTTATATAATTAAATTTTAAAATGTATACTATAATTTGATGTAATAATGACCACGATAAATAATGTTATCCACGAAATTGAATGGTAAAAGTAAAATTTAATGATAAAAATGTTAATTGCAGAATATTATTGTTGTAGAAAAATAAATTCTTCTTCAATTATTCGAAAATATTTTAATATATTATTTACCCACCACCTTCCAGTCAAACCACTAATTATTTTCGAAACAATTTTATAAATACTTTCTTTCCTATGCAAGTCTAAACGAAAGACTAAACAAAATATGAATTTAATTATACATATATAAAACGATTGATATTATTAATCAGTTTGGACCTTTACATATTTATTAAAATAATTCAATCTATTAGATAAAATTAAAACAAATAAAATTCACTTTTTTTAAACTTAATTAAACATAAATGGCCAAAATAGAAATTTCAATTTAACTTAGTATTAAAATGAAAATATTTTTCTTATATTTCCGGACATATTCAGCCAGCAAACATCAAATAAATATCTCAGCTTCTAATATAATCAATCATATTTGTAAAATCTCGTCAATTTTTTATTTATGGAATTTATGGATGTAGAACTGCAGAAGATATTTTGCATAAATGTTGTTAAAATTATGCATTTGACCCAAAAACAAATTGGTTTTCCATAGTTGATGATGATGCTTACGTTTACTGGTTGATAATCATTAATATAAACCAGAAAAATTATATTTAAATGTATTTTGATGGATTACCATTCCATTTAGAAGAAATTCCTTTCTATTGAAAGGTTTAATACTTTTTAATAATTGTAAATATTTAACTTAAAATGAATTAAAAATTGGATTTTCTTGAAACTCGAAGGACTTATTCATTAAATAAAACTAATCTCTGATAGTTTTTATTATAAATAAATTTGATTTTGATTGATTAAATGCCGCATTTTTTATATAGTTCAATGATTTTATTTGTAATAATTATATTATTACTGGATTACAATAATAAACAGAAAAATTCTGGCATATATTTTATTATGAAAGGTGACTCAATTTTTTCGGTTATGGTATTTAAATGACCCAATCATAATAGCACAATTTAACTAATTGTTTTTCTTTACATAAAATTATTTGAAAAAATATTGTGTTCAACAATATTTTAAAGCTGATTTAAAACGCTGAGCAAAATTTTATTATTAATTCAATTTGAAATTGAAGTGAAATAATTTAAAATATTGTATTAAAACTAATATTAAAATATTTCAAATATCATCTTTCAATAGCACATATCCCATTCAGTTTTCAGGTTTTAGGTACAGTATTTTTTTAAGCTAATCAATAGTTAATGCAGCATTCAATTTATTTATTCTTTGAAAAATTTATAATGAATTTGTATACTGTTTAAGTGTTTAGTTCTCACCCAGAAACATTAATATGATCATACGAGGGTAATATGTTGCACATCACATATGACCTTTTTCTTTACTCATGGGGGTGATAATATTTTGTCGTTATAAAATCGAACAATAATTGTATTGATTGGAAGCGTGTGAAGCATTTATGCAAACTCTAATAATGATCTAAAAAAAATATGTATCAATACCACCAATTATAAGAGATTGTGAAATTTACAATGTATATTTTTACAAAATAAATTGATTCTTTTGAAATGTCAATATTGGAGCCAGTAAAAAATTATATAATTTAACATTATTTATTAAAAGTTAAATTATATAATTTAAAACCTACTCTTAAAAGTTGGTTTGTTTGAAAGTTTACAGAACCCCTCCAAATACGTAGACAAAAAGTGTTCGGTGTATGATGGCTTATTCTTATTCTATCCTAAATCCTAAACACAATAAATCTAATGGTCAAAAAATTACGTTACAAGTGTTTCAATCTTTTATATTTTATCGCAGGCCAGCGACAATATTTAATTGAGTTTTCAGTTAAACCTTATCTTCTCGCATGCTTCTTCAGTAGAATATGACCAGTGGATACTTCGGTATATAATCAACGCCTTTAGTCAGAATCATATTTCTAGACTTCTGGGCTTTTACATTTTCCCAAAAAAAGATTTTCATTCCCTAACATCCAATATGATTTGTCCAAAAGTCGAAGTGTTCCTTTGCCGTTCACTTTGCCAAGGATTTCTTAGCAGATGCTATAGTATATCAGTGGAATTCTTAGTTCGTTGTTCCTTGCTGGTGTATTTAGATTAAATTACAAAAAAAACAACACAATTTTCGATAATATTAGACCACACACAGAATTCCCATAAATGTCAAATTTTTCTGGTACACCATAAATATATCTCACGACTTTTCGCTGGTGTTGTCAATAATTAGGAAGTTTTCATTTTTATTGTATACATTTTATATATAATTAAATATAAAATTTTATATTTGAAATCTCTCCCTGCCTTTTTACCATCATGAAATGAATTTATTGCTTAATTTAATTAAACATAAAGTTCCCTCAATGAAACTATCGTACCAATAAAAATGTATATTTAAAAAATTTTAATGAATTGATTTTCATGTTTGTTAGAGGAAACAAAATACAAAAAAACATTTTTATTTCTTCGATACTATGAAATTGTATAGAATATGTTGTCACTACTTGTAAAATTTGAGGATTAACTTGACATAATACAGAAATTTTGATTTTACAATGATATTCTTCTGTCAAAATGTATTTTCATTTTGGTTATATATATAAATATGTGGTTTTGAATTGTATTCATATATATTTTTATAAGTAATATCGTATATATATATATAAAAAAACATTGGATATAAATCATTCTGCCTTGAATCATTATTTACGAGTGCTATAATTAATGACATGAAAAATAATGCGCTTTAACTTTCCAGGTTGTTATATTATTAGTGAAAAGAATTAGCTTTGACATATTAATGTGTTTTTTGTGGCAACTCAGAATTTAGTGTAACAATTTAATAAATATTTTGTAAATCACAAAATTTATAGACAGTTTATAAGTTAATTTCTTTGGAAAATCAAGTATACAAAAAAATAATAGATAAAATGAATTGTTGTAAAAAACCATTAAATTATATATTGAACCTGTAACTCTATAATACCAGAAGATTTTATTTATCATTTAATTAAAACTTATATTTACTTAATAAAGATTGGTGACAAATGTTACATTTTTTAATAGTAGTTTTGTAGAAATACTTTTACTAAATGGTTTTACAATTTGGTATGCAAAAGCATTATTCACGTCACCATACTCGAGCTGCATGCAATATTAATAAAACTTTTCATATGCCAATACATACTGAAACATTCTCTACAAACAATTGGAAAAGTATTATATAACTGTCAGTTCTGCTGCAAGAGATGAATAATGCGAAGCTATTGTGGGGCAGTAAAAATTTAAATACTTATATAATAAAGTATTATTCAAAATTATCAAAATTGTCTAGGAATACGGCCGGCAGGTATATTCTAAGATCAACCATATAGAAAATTACAAGTTGAAATCATTTAACAACTTAGTGAATAATTTCGACTACATCATACAAATAGCGTCAGTGACTTAGTGTATGTCAAGTTAATATGATGTATTTGCTTCCAGGTTCAACGAACAACGAATCGATGTCGCTCTATGTTGAATTAGCTTTAAATGAGTACCAGTAATAAAAATATTGTTATTTGAAGACTGGGAATAATACTAACAATTGATACCATTTTCTGACAACAAATATTTCCCTATTAAAAGCCATTAGCTTAAAGAATTGTTCGAAATAAATATATAAAATAAGTAGATTGAAATTGGACAAAAAAACAATACATAGAATTTACCGAGATAATTAGAAAACAGCACATCTAACTTCCTAATACTCTAATCTAATGTATATACAACGGCTTGTCCCAACATTAAAACATTAAGAAATTTTAGTTAATCCGAATAATCAAAAATTATACACTATTAAAATCCCTATAATTCCGAACCCTTAACATTCCTAGAAATTGTAACGACTTAAAATCCCAAAAAAAAAAAATTAAACATTATTTTTTTTTTTTGTTAAAATCACCTTGCACTGCTTATTCCAATTTATAAAATATTTAACTTACTTTCCTTTAATTGAAAAATGAAACTCTTGTATTTGTTCGTTCACTATTATATTTTCATTACACACTTGACACTTAAAGTGTGATTGACACGTGCACATGACGTTGTTGCACTTGAAAATAATTGTGCAAAAATTTTCAAACTCAAAGATCAATTTTAATCACACTTTATGAACCCAATGCCTGATATTAATATTATTTTATTTGTGAGAAATCACATTCGATAGAAGAATTTTTACAGAAAGTTATGATAAAGTTTTGTTATACATAATAAAATTAGCATTATCATTGAGCGAAAATTAGTGAATCTATGTTAAATTATACAATGTTGCATGGACCATTAATCAATTTTTCAATAATTTATCAATTTTCTTGTAATCAGGTTTTGTTTTTTACTGTATGGCTGTTATAATTTATGGTTAAAATTTTCATTTTTTGTTGGTTGTAACCAAGAAATGTGTAATCGTTCATAACACCAACATAAATAAAAAAAAGTTAAATTTTTCTGAAAACATAAAAAAAAATCGAACATATTATTTGTAAGATGTTTTTCATTTTACACGCAATATTAATACCTGTATAAAAATAAAAATTCCAAAAATATTTTCCTATTTAACTGATTTCCACTCTTCTACTATACCAAATAACAACTAAAAATGTCACGAGCTTCATCAAATTATCAACACAAATAAGAACTGAGGAATTTTTAAAAATATTTTTTTGATTTCTACATAAAATTTTAAGTTTAATTTACAAAACAACAAGAAAAAAACCTTGAATTAATCAAAAAGTTAAAATATTTTTGTATGATTTAACCGTATCCACAAAAACAATGATCGTGTTGAATACCATGTCAATCATAGTTGTAGCCCACCAATCAACATAAATATCTTCTTAAGATATTAAAAATGTGACTACATCTGTTTAGGTGGTTGGGTTTACTGACTGTTATTCTTGTTGTTGTTGTTCATATGAATGCCAATTCAAATTGAAATAATTTATTAAAGTTAATTCGTTAAGATATCCATCATACACAGCTAATTCCAATTCAATATTCAAGAGGATGGTTTAACTTGCAAAATTTTTATTACGCAAATTTGAAGAAAAACAGAAATCCTTTTTCATAATATAAGAAATATTTGAACTCTGTTGGTTAACATCAATTTTTTATAATTAATATTATTGCAGATTGTGTCAGGTCAACCGAATAATAGAAAATGTTGTTTAGAAATTACTTAAATATTTTCAGTATCGAATATCGCATATGACCATCGATCATAGGTATCCCATTTATATCAAAAACCGAATGTTCTCTGATCCAGTCCGATTTCTTAACGTATCTTAAGATTTTCGTTATTGATTTTCCGTACAACTCAGAACCCAGTCCGATTTCTTAACGAATCTTAAGATTTTCGTTATTCATTTTCTGCACAACTCAGAATCCAGTCCGATTTCTTAACAAATCTTAAGATTTTTGTTATTCATTTTGCGCACAACTCAAAATCCAGTCCGATTTCTGAACGTATCTTAATATTTTCGTTATTCAATTTCCGTACAGCTCAGAATAAATGGCTATAGAAGAACTATCGAATGGATTGCTACATATAAGAAACTAAATTTTCTTGAACAGTCACAAAGCAATGAAGATACTTAACATCTAAAGCTTTACATCCCAGATATATATTTCATATCAGAAGGAGATTAATGAATATATTGATTAAAAAAGTAAAAAGTTAGCATAAAATATTATTTCAACTCTTTTTGTATTATTCTATTCGTACACAACAAATTTATGTATTTTATTAGTGCAGCTATGATGTAAGAGGTTTCATTAAACATCTGATAGTGAAGAGATGATCATGTAACAGGTTTCATTAGTAAGATGCTATATGTAAGACGTTTCGTTAAATGCCTGATAGTAAAGAGATGATCATGTGTTTAATTAAAGACTTAAGTCCATAGTCATGGATTGATCCATTCATATTTTATATGGATTAAATGTAGAAAATGAAACCAATTCACCACTACAGTCAAGATGAAACATTGTCGTGCAATTGTGAAAAACTTATTCCCTGTATTTTTGCAATTATTTATATAGCTAAGAAATATTCTTCACCCTTTATATATAAGCAATATTTTAGTCGTTAATTTTTGTTCAAAAACATTTGTTACTTTTAGTCCATCAAAGACGGGTAGAAATTTTCACTTAAGCTTACTGATTCAAATCTATTTTATATTGATTGACCTGTTTACAATTTATATTTTGTATCATCATCACAATTATCACTGCAATGGAAACTAAGAATTCTTCATATTTAGTCAATCAAAAATATAAATTCCATGTATGTAAATTCAATTTTTTAAACTATTAAAAATGTTGATTTTAATTTTTATTATAAATATTTTTTTTTTTTTTGTTAAACACCTGTCATTTATATATTTTTAATTTGAATATATATATTTATGTAGTTATCTCTTTATGAGACTGTTTCTTTCTTTATTGGACCATCATTATTTAAAAAAAAAAACCATTAAGCCAAGAATGTTAAAGCCGGATGAATACCAAAATAAGATGAAGAAAATTTATAAAAAAAAATTATATGATGATCAGCAGTAGTAGATAGAATATCTTTTTAAATAACAACGACATCATGTTATGTCCAATGATCATGTAACAAAATCATAACACACTGCCTGGGTGGGTCATATAAATTGAATAAAACAAAATTGAAATAAGAAATTTTATTTATAAGATTTTTTTTTTTGTTAAACTTGCAACATAAAATCTAAATATTAAAATAATTTAAGAAGTAAATGTTCAGTAGCTAATAACTATTGAAAAGATTATGTACTTAAATGTACTTATAAATTATGCTGTTGAAGTGAGGGCAGAAGATTAATTCGGTAAAAAAATATAATTATTTTGAAGGTGTTTTACTATTTTGAAGTGAGAATGAAACAATTGATAAAATACATTTTTATGAAAAGTAATTTACTGATTTCTGTAATATATTCACAAAAAAAACAAGGCTTTTTTCATATTCAGAAGCAAAAGATTTAAAAAATGCCACATTATTTAACTGATATCAAGATCAACATATTTTGCATCAAAATTGCAAAAACATTAAAAAGTCTAATTTACAATTCTCTTTTTGCAAGTTGTTTTTTTTTACATAAATTTCATCGGAATTAACGATTCATCTTGATAGCCACCTACGCAATAAAGATAAAGACACAAAACTTAAATATAATCCTTAAAAATTGATTCACAAATTATGGTTTAGTGATCATCATTTTTCATTTCAATTTCTTTTACAGATAAAATTATATTTACCTAAATATTTACACTAAACATTAAACATTTAAATAAATAATTGTCAAAAATAGCGGGGTAGCACAAAATTAGGAGTTTATTTAAACATAACTTTCGGAAAAATTCATTACAGGAACATGTAGAAAATTTGAAATGATTAGTATAATTAGATAATTAGTATTTTATTGAAATGGATTTCATTCAAAACGAATATTTAATAAGATTTGGATCTAGAAATCATAAAATAAAATTTTTATTTGGTATCTTCATTTGGTTATCCATTTTTTCAGTTGATCTTTTCACAACTTCATAGTTTTATTCCATAACTCCTCGTAAAATTCAAACAAAATTACAAACTTATATTGTTTAGCAAGTACAAGAAATTAACAATTTCTGGAAGTATATTATGGAACCATTTTCCTTTCAATAATTTTCTTATACATATTAAAATATTATTCTAAAACACTTCATTCATTTTCCAATTATTTTCCACGGTTTTATAAGTGGCTTTAATTATCGTATAATCAGGCAAAACCTTATTTTTTTAAATCAATATGTGGTACTATTTGAATTTGTTCTTGTTAATAAAAATATAAATCCTCAATGAATTTTATTTTATTTACGATCTTTAGAATCCCCAAGGATTAAAGTAATTTTTTGTCACCTCGAGTTTAAATAAATTATTCAACACTTCAAAATACAATTTTCCTTTAACATTAAATTTATATTATAAATATTATAATATAATTAAATACATCAATTTATTTATATGTTTTTTATGTAATTTTTCAAATCATACCAAAAAAGAGACCACCTATCGTTACTGTTTATCCAGTTTTTGGACAATTTTGTGTTCATAAAATGTGGTTGTAATTGTAAAGAATTGAAGAACATAAATTCAATATTTTTAAATATATACAACATTTTGAATCTGTTTTTTTTATAATTTTACCTTTGTAATAAAAAATCACAGCAAGGGTTTTTTAATTTTACTGGATATTCACAATTTATAGTGGAGGTAAAAATCTTAGTTTAGTGTTTTTATTGGATATATTATATTAATAATACCAATGGTGGGGTAATTGAAAAGAACCATAAAAACCTTAAGATCAGAACAATGATATTACATTCCTTGAATCGATCCGCACTAATAAAATAAATAATGTTGCGGAAACTTTTCGCATCTGATTACAATAGGGTTTCCGAGGATAGGGTCCGCAATTCCATAATAATTTCAGGGATATAAAAATTCATTAATGAAAGAAAATCAAAATTTTGCTTTTAAATTACCGGCCGAAAATGTATTCGATGATTTTCTCTGAAATACTTTGTAAATGCTCAATAAATTTCCAAAAATTAAAGTAGAAATTTATATTATTATCAAATTACCTTTTCATTTTTAGATTTTCTATTTTTTCGATCAAATATTTTAATTGAAAATCAAAAAAACAATAAATCGCTTCAATTAAACATTCAAATTACAAATGAAAATATTAATATTTTCATTATTTATATTAATATTTGTATATAAAAATTGTTTAATAGGATCAGCTCATCTTTACAAAAACAAAACTGATCCAATTGTGATTGTTTTGCCACTTGATGAATTTAAAAATGAATATTTTAATAAAAATATGACACCAAATTACTTCAAAACCCACGAACAAGAATTAGCATTAGTAGAATTATTGAAATTACAATGTTTAACGATTGCTTATCATCAAACAGTTGGTAAATATTTGAAAAAAATACATAATTAAATAATATAAATTATTAAATAAATGTAATTTTTAGCAAATGGATGTTATGTGTATAAAAATGGTGTCCAAATGAATGTGATACGTGAAGGTCTTCATAATATTTCAGAATTCCCAATTAATCAAACTAATCATCCACAATTGGTAAGAATATAATATTTTTTTTAAATATTAGCTAATAAATTTGATGTATAATTCACACCGGAAAGAAATACTGTACGACAAATCACTATTTCTATTTTTTCATTCAACAAATTTAAATCTCGATACTTCATTTATTAGTTCTTAACAGAATATTTTCATATTTTAATTTCAGGCACTTCCTGAAGATCAGGGCGTCATTCAATTTATAGTAAACTGGCGTAATCTATCTCTAGCTAGTCCTAATCTTGTAATAACTTATGTTCCAGAATCATCTGAAAAAACTGAGCAAATATGGAGTTCAAACAATATAATACTCTCAAAAAATGTGACAATATTTGGATCACATAAATATAATGATATTGATGCCGTATTTATGACATTAGATCCAAAATTATTTATTGACTTCAGAAATATTGTAAAATCTATATTAGAATTATATTACTTAATATTTTTAATAGTTACAAATAATGTTAAAGATGATTATCCAAATGCCGGTAATTCATCATCATATGATTATCCATATTTAGCTAAAAATACCAGAAAGCCGGAATTTATTAATTGGACATGTAATTATTAAGAATTGATTTTGATAAAACCAAAAAAAAAAAATTATTTATTTTTAGGGACATTAATATTTATATTTATTTGCTCTGTTAAATTCTGCATTATTCTATACTTTTGTGGAAATGCCTACGAAAAAGCTGTAAATGATAAAAAAATCAATGATATATTTGCTAGGAAAACTCGTAGAGGTCGTTATCCTAGAAGATCTTGACCATTGGATATGTAAACAAATGAATTTAATAAATTATTGTTAATTTATGTTCAAATAAAGTTTATTATAATTAAATTATGTACAACTTATGATTTATGTAGAAAAGTTTCTCAGTTTTTCAGGAGCACTAAACTAATATAATATTTTTGAAGTCATATCTACTTTAATCAACTTTATGATGCAGAAGTAAAATATTAAATAGTATATCGACATTTCCAGATATTCTAAGTATAATATGTGAAATATGCTGACCAACAAAAGTTTTTGAAAAATACAAAATTGAAAATCCATTGCGAATAGATTAAAGATACGAAAATGTCAATGGTTTCAGAGATTAAAGTAGAATTTTCAACAATACCTGAGACCACTTTCGTAGAATTGAGTGTGTTAGAAATAGTGGAACATGAAGGACAGTAGCAACTAACCGAATGAGTCCAAAATGGAATTATAATTGAAAAACAAATAAACTTTTTGTTTGTCTATCTCCCAAAAGTAAACCATAATCCCGACCTGCTACCAAATTTCTTATATATATAAAATATAAATTACTAAATAAAATTATCATTAAAGAAAACCAAGTTAATCTCTTAAAATTGAAAAGCATATAATAACACACTCAATTCTAATATAGCAATTCGTATTTAGATTTAAAATTTATCTATGTTACTTAAATAGCACAATTCTAACTAATTCCCATAAAATTGAAATACGAATCCATTTTCATCCAACACAGCAAAACTATTGGTGTCCCAAACATTTATTTCTATTATATAAAGTCTATAGAGCTTTAGTTATTTAGGGTTTTATAAAGGAACAGTTGAAAATCTCAAGGATTTTACTATGTATGTATATAGAAAATAAATAAATTTTATCAAAAAAAAAAAAAATATGTTATGTGACAAGGCATTAAATAGAAGAAAAATTCTTGTAAAATAATTTTATTTCACCATTTCAAACATAATATAATAGGCAAAAATCCTTGCAAATGTGGTTAAGATTAATTTAAATCTCCCATGAAACATGAAACTGAAATTATGTATTTCAATTTTTTTTTTTTTTTTTGCTAAGGATTTATATAAATTACTTTAATTTTTGTGGGGCTACTTGAAAGAATTTTCCTAATTAATTTCCACATTTATATTTAAGAATCCACTGATATTTAAGTATCAAATTGTCAATCGAAACAAATGGTTACCGATGAAAATAGTGTGAGAATATAATTTTAATCATGAATAACTTTTTGAAAATATAACGTCCGATTTTACTGCTTTACACAACCGGAAACATTTTTCTACATTGAATTATAGCAATGGCGTCTTGGGAAATTTGTAGAAATATTAAAAATTATTCCAATTTTTGGAAATATCTGAAAGCAAACAAATCAGTGTAGTCGATGAGCCTCAGTCTAGCACTCAAAAGAAAAATTAAAATCAGATTTACAATCTGCAGAGGAAAATTCAACTCGAAATTATGAATTCCAATTGAAATAATGGCGGGAAAGCTGTTACAAAAGCTCGAAAGTTATCAATACTATCAACACTTTATGATTCTGGTACGTTTGTAGTTTCAGCGCCAGCGTTAAAAAACTTATTAATTTTATAATACTATCAAAATTATACGCAATTTTAATAATAACAATTAAAATTCACTTACATAAAATGGTGTCATTTATATCCAAATTTTCACAAGATAATTTCATAAACTTTTTAACTTTTCTTTTTCGCTAAAGTTAATTAAATATAAATTAGAAATTGAAAAGGATTAATTTTATTTACAGAAAAAGTTTTTGTTTTATTTAAGTAATAAAGTTTAAATATAACAAAAAAAGGGGATGACACTCATAAAAAGTAATATAAACTGATAAAGATAATGTCATTTTACACCATCAACGTTCATGCGTCAAGCGTCAGTCAAAAATCTTAGTTGGAAAATTTACAATATTTCATTTTTCCACATTTTTACAAACTGAAATTGTGAAATTGTTTTATATTTTAGCTTGTAGCTAAAAAATGATGAAGGTTTTTATTATACTGACATTATATCGATTTAAATTTTCGTTATAGTACCAAACAATATTCCACAGATTTCATTTTGGGATACGATTGTATATTCTAAATCTAAATATCCTTTTACCATAAAATTGATATAATGTTTTGGAAACTGATGACTTTAACTACATTTGTATGTAGAAGTAAGTTAATATTGAGTTAGAAAAGGTTAAAAAAAAGTCGTAATTTCGGGGTAAAAGTGAAATCAAGTAATGTAACAAAATGTTAGGGTATATATATAAATAAATTACTGGGTTGTAATGTAACATAAAACGATGAACTGGTGAATATTTATTTATCATTATTATTAGTAGTTTTTGATTCTTTCATTTTTAACCATAAAGTAATATTTGAGGAGTAAATTGAAAACATCTGGTAAAAAAACTGTGAAAACTGAAATAGACTTATACAAAAATGGATCTAAGTTAATGGAAATTACATTTCTAAAACAAAGTTAGAATTTTATTACACAGTTTTCGAAGGATTGAATCATTTCCATACAATCTCGATTTAGCTTATACAAAGTTAAGTAAAAATTACATGTCCAAAATCTAATTGCTCAAATATCAGAAATGTTTTAATGATAATGAATTAAGCAGAGACCAATTATGGCAAAACAAGGAGCAAATTCAAGCTTTCATTAATCTAGAAACATTTCGAGCTGTATATTAAAATGTTAGTTATGTGCAAAATATTTAAAAGTTTCATGAAATATATTTAAAAAATGGTTTGGAATTGGAAGCTAAATAAACAAGAAGCTACTACATTTCCAGATCTAAAAGTCGAACTAGCTAGATTCTTATGAGAAATAGAACATCTGTAAATTTAATTTCAGTATTACAGGACACAGTAAACTTTAACAACTTTGAGATTGATAGGACGAATGATACGATATGCTAATAAGTTTCTGTGAACCTGATAGCAGTTCATACACAAACCTTTTATGTATTTTAATAGATTTGATAATTAGATACATCAACAACGTAAAGGAAATTCCATAAAAAAAAAATAGTTCATATAAGAATCTGCGTCTCAAAAACATGACAAATAAATATCTTCATACAAGCAAACATATTTTTTTTTTTTGCGAAATCCTTTTTTATATACTTTTTTCTTTTGAATTAGATTTGATTACATTTTGTCTGGGTTGTTAATTCTGTTCGCAACTAAAGGCATTTTATTTTTATTATATTATTGTCAAGGACTCTCATCTATATACCCATACGTATACAACTTTTGACTAAAAAAAAAAGAAAGGATAAAATAAAATAGTAGATAACACCCAATTACATGGTACAGTGAGTTTTACTGTCAAGAAAAAATACATTTTCTGTCAATTTCTATAATAACTAACTATATTATATCCAAACTGCGATGATCTATTTTGAAATAATAACAACAACAAAATGTACGTTACCAGTTTTTTCTCAACCCTTTAAACATTAAATCCAATTTAAAGGATTGTATTCCTTTTTCGTATACCCGAAATAGAATAAAAAATAAAAAAAAAATGGGATCTAACAAAAAAAAAATTCCATCTACAAAAATAAAACTTTTCAGCTTTTATGTCGGCGATAAATCGAGAAAATAAAATATTCGGTTTACAAACATGTTTTTTAGTTAAAAATGATTTTTTTTACCTTTTTTTTGTAATACGCTTTTTTATTCAAACTATTATAATATAAAAATTTTTGGGTTAGGAGAGTTAGGATCTATTTTATATAATTTTACACGAATTTTCATGATATTCCAGGAAAAACCAAAAATGTAATTTATTTATTTTTGGAAATACAAATTTTATGGTATAGTAATAAGTCAATGTATTCAATAAATCTAGTCTTAATGTGCGTCTAAACTTGCATAATCTAGTTCACTTTATTAAATAAAAAGTTCATTATATAATCGCAGTGTCCTGAAATGAAGTGTCGATCAAATGTTCCAGTTTCTAGAGTTCTGATTTTCTTTATATTCTGTCAAAGAAGCTCCCAGTTATTTAGTTTTTTAATAGATTTTCAAATAATAGCATCGACACTTTTCAATTATTAACATCTTTAAGTGATATCTTATTATAAGGTAGAAATGATTCTAGTTTGAGAGTGGTATTAGTTCCTTGTTTCGTGTTATTTACTCAATAATCATTACGTTTTTAAAACATACACTTGTAGATAATGTCGCTTAAGATCTTTGTACAAACGTAAATTAGAAAGAATTATCCAGTTTACTATAACTTTACAATTTGAAACCATTTAAATTGAACCCACAGTTTACCTCTTTAAATATCCAAAGCAATTTCAGTCTTTTTACATTTGTGAAAAAGACGTGGTATGTCACTGAATTGTATTGGGTTGATGGTGAATGTTTGTTCTGTTCTGATTCTTTTTCTTGTTAGAGAAGTGAAATATATCACAAACGAAATCCAAGATCACTAAAGGTGAATTATGCCACAATCACACATTACAGTAGTATAGATTAAAGGTATACATCTCATCAGGTGTCAACAACAAAAATATACTTTTCAGTCACGCTAATTCAAAGAAAATCTTTAAAAAACCATACTATAATAAAGAAATAATTAAAATGGTTAAAAAGAATGAAATTATATTAAAGATTTCATGCTGAGTATTCATTTAATATAAAATCATGCGAAATATAATGATTGAATTAAATTCACTTTATAATTGACCAATTTTAAATATTTTTATAGTTAGTTTTATTTTTTTTTAGTCTAAATTTATTAAGAACAGAAAAATTTATAAGAGAAATTTCATTACAATATAAAGAAAATTATTTACCAAACAGCAGCGTAAATTATATATAAAAAATGTATTAAAGATATCATCCCAAGATTGTATATAGTTAAGATTTAATTGAATTAATTTTTATTTTTTATGAAGGATATTATTATATAGTGTGCTCTGGCATGATTAAAAAGGATAAATAAAAATTGGTTTTTATGAAATTGAGTCACGAATATCAATCAGATTGAAAGGACTGAACGAAATTCAACAAAGTTTTAATAATGAAATTACCATTAACATTACTACGAATACAATTTATATATTTAGTTTATTTACTAATTTAGTATTTTGTCGAAATATAAATAAAGGAGTTACTATGATTAAATAATTGTTTGCAATCAAGAAATAATCAAATTAATGAAATTCAACTTTATGGCATTCAAATTCAAGAATTTGTAATAAAACTAATGGACTAATTTATTAAATAAAAATACGTGATTAAATGAATCTATATAATATAATTAATATTTTTTCTATTTTGTTCTGGCTTTTCTTCGTTATCACCACTTGTAAAAGTCGGATTTGATAATTTGAACCTTGTCAAAAATATTTATATCTTACTGAATTAATAAATGAATTTTAATCTTCTACCTAGAATATTTTTTTAAACAATATTGTATTTCTAACTAGATAGAGGCAATTTGGCGTAAATGAACAAATTTACAAGACTAAATGTACTGGGACAGATGACATACTATTCAGAAAAGAACCAGAAACAAAATTTAAATCAATCCCTTGTCATTTTGTGGCATATCTCTTATGCTATTGAAAAAATCTAATAAAAGATATGATTATACAAATACAGCTGGGGCTTTCTTTCTTTCTGGTAAATTATATAATTTTGTTTGCAGTAAATTTTACACAAGTATACAAGAAACAGTAATTTTTACACTGTAACTGTTATACTAGTATAAAGTTACAGTAACTCTTATACTAGTATAGTATAACAGTTACAGTATCACTTTTACTAGTATAATAGTTACAGTAACTGCAAAATAAATAATGTGCTATTCGGTACCCGGTTTTAACTTACAACGTTATATTAAAATAGAGCCTGAATCCTTGATAGCTGTAGCTGTAGTGATTAAGGATACAAGCCACCAGCTAATTGCAAGAGAGATATAATTATATTAAAAATATACTATAAATTTAATTTATCCTAACAAACATTCCAAAAATGAAATCATTGAATCATTGTAATAAATCATATATAAATTAATTAAACATATACACACCCAACAAATTCTCTCACAAATCCCTGCTTGCCTCTATTATTTGTATTGAATTGTAACTCTTATGTTTATATTGTACATAAATTATGAAAATTATAATGTTAAAAAAATTATATACTTATTTAAATTGACGTCATAAGCAACTGCCCCTAAAAATACCAACAATTTTGTGCTAAAATATTTGAAAAAAATGAAAAAGAAAAATATTCGGCACAATTATTAATTAAAATCAATCAATTCATCCCCTTTCAATTATACACATTTTTTTTAACATTTATTCATCCCTTAATCCATATTGTTTTTATATGTTTCTAAAACAACTTAACTTTTCTCACCCTTATTTGCAGAGAGTAATACAAATAATGCACTGGTAGTTAATTTTAAATCCCTGTGGCTTCTAGAGTAGCGAAAAAGGCAAAAAACAGGTTATTTAGAGATTTAGTATACTTACTTGGCTACTTTCAATTATTTTTTTTTTTTTTGTCAATTTCTTTTTTCTGGATTTAGCCACAAATTATAAATAATATATTTTTAAGATGATATGATGTTTCTATTTGGACTGTCTCCCAGATAGACTAAAACTTTCTATGAATATTTCCTATATAATTTTTCATATGATCTTATATATTACCGAATGTAGCAATGAAATAGGGTGGTTTGATAAATATTTTGTAATTTTATTATTCAATTTCTTGTTACTTTATTTTTTGGCTTTTATTACATAATTATTTATATATAAAGTCATATAAAAAGGGGAATTGACTTGGTATGACATTAACGATAGATTTTTTATGTATACAATCATTACAATTTATGAGGACAAGGGAAATGACAAGAACCGACCCTTGAATTATATGATAAAAACCAAGAACAAAAAAGAAATCAAAATTAAATTCGGCAACAATCATAAATGATTCGGCATTTAGATTTTAGACTGTACTGGAATCTCTGAATTATTTCAAATAACTTTAGTAAACAATGTTTGTATATGTACCTGTAGACATACACAATTTAGAAATTAATATTATGATTGATATTACGCATATTATTTGACCCTCCTTCTTGATATTTATTTCAATGATCTATTATTTTAAAGTGTTTTCTGAAGTTGAAGTGTACTTTTATCTCTTGATAGTATGATACTAAATTTTCCCCTCTTGCAAGAAGCATTTTTATATATTTATAAATACCATAAACTTCAGTATACTCTTCATATTCCTATAATAATTTTGAGGATGAAACCTTGAAGTTTACGGATTCTTTTGACAAATTGTTCTAAAAAATATAAAAAAAAATTACAACTCCTCTTGAATTGAAAATTGTATGGAGTCAATTATTTTTGAGTGAAATAACTTGGGATTGGAAAAACTAAGTAAAGTTATTTTATCACGAATTTGATTACAATAAATATCTTTAAATATCAATAAATTATTTTGTAGCTTAACATAGCTAAAGTTAGCTTTAAAGAATCCTACAAAATTTGATTTTTTTTTTTAAATAAATCATAAACCAAAAGTAACGACAATAATATTGCAAACGTGTAAGATGTTGATTACCGAGTTCGTCATAGTCTCAGTTCAAAGACTACAGAAACAAAATGAATTAATCTAAGTTACGTGCGAAACAGCAATACTAAAAATTTTACCATTATTACCAGCTTTTCAGTTATAATACACAGCAGATAAATTCGAATCGCATAACTAAATTATAAATCACTTTAACTTAGTCGTATAAAAATTATATAATATTGGATATTAAATAATAGATATTAATATATAGTAGTGCCACCTATTTTTTCTGACTTCAAAAGTAAGAGGCAGCGTAAAAACTGATGAATTCAAATTTTATATATTTAATCTATATTTTTAAATATATTTATGTTTTCAATTTAAATTTTTATGCTTTTAGTTTTTTGTAATATAATTATTAGTTGTTGTATATACAACAATTTTTATAGAATCGTTACAGTACAGCGAAATTATAGTTATCCTCTGTAAGGTGTTTTTCAAATAAACACTAAATTGAAAATTAGCAATAAATCAAAGATATATTTCAACATAATTTTACTCACCATCACAGTTGAATAAATAAGATAATTATCAATTCTAATCCATGTTTATCATATTTTGAAATTTTATGTATGGGGGTTAAATTGACATAAAAATTAAATTAATCAAAATCATTTTTTTTTGTTACATTCTTACATATTTATGTAAATTAATTGCATCATTAAAAACTGTAATGGGAAAGGGTGAATTGAAATTTGACATTATATTCTAAAATTGATTTTTTAACAAGGGGTTTTGTAAGGGAAACATATGTTGAAATTTTTCTTTAAAAAAAATATCAAGATTTTAAAATATAATTTGTTTTATGCACCACTTCGTCATTGACGAAATTTTAAATTTTCATAATATAACAATGCAAATGTCCGCTTAATCCATTCACTTATAAGTTACATTCCATGGAAATATTTAGTAATTTTGAGTTTGTAATCTATAATTATTTCAAAACATAAGATTTAATATCATCGAAAACGGTCAAATAAGAGCTTCTGAAGACTGAACCAATTATCTGGATGGATTAGTGGTAACAAGCATAAAAAGATAGATAGGATTTTTAAGAGTATATACATTTCTTTACACTCGATCCCAATGGAATTTCTCTACATCCTGCAAATTATTTTTACTATCTGGAATGGATGTACACATTGACATACAGATTAATTAATGATCAGCAACGACATGCTTAGTATAAGCAGTAGACATTTTTAGAAACATAATTAAATTGTTAATATAATATTAGGAAGGCATTGATTTAATAGATGTCTAATAATACAATTTTTTCAACTAATTAACATAACATTGGAAAAACTTGAAGTAGTAATTTCCGCTTCAAAATAATATGCATTAATTATTGTACAATTACTGAATCAATAAATTGCCATTTACTTCGATAGTACATCGTGCAGCCACCATCTATACTGAATCAGTATAAATGATTAAATTACAACAATACCCCAAATCGAGCACTGGTATAACTTGACTTGGAAATGGTATTATAAATAATCTCTGATCCTCGTATTTTTTTCCAATTATAGATGCCGTATATGGGTCATGACTCATGACAGTTCTCACTCATAGTGATATCTTGAGGATTCAATGTATAATCTATTCGTTTTGTTAATTGTCACCAATCTAATATGAGTAAAATCTAATTTAACAGTCCAACTTACATTTTTCTACTACTTCTGCATCAATCCCTAAAAAATAACTCAACCAGTCTAAACAAATACATATTCTCACAGTTACCAATATTCGAAATAATGTTGATTGTTATCTTTGTTTTGACTTCCAACAAATGACCATAATTTGTTAATTCGGCAACAATTCAATAGATACATTGTTTATCTTTACATTTCTTTTAGTTTTCTATTTGTAATTCCATTCCTATCTATATGCTATATATTATTCCGAATAGATCCATTTTTCAATAAACCTTCTTTTACACACAATCAATTTTATTTCACTGTTGTTAATCCTAACTCAATGCCAACTTAAAAACATTTGCCATAATATAAATAAAAAGAAATTCTAGATACCTGTAGCGACTCTAATCATAAGGATTTGTGCAACTAAATAAGGTCAATGTATATCTTAAGACCTAAGATAATCTTATAGTGTCATCATTAATAGTATTTAATGTTTAGATATATTTTTTAAATTAATCAAATTAAATTATGAAATTGAAGCAATAAATTTTTCATGATATTTTTTTTGTAGGATTCTCCTCTTTTTTGGTTGTTGAGTTAATGAGGCGTTGCAAAGACATTAATAAAAAAAAATTAACTATAACTATTTTTTGTGGTATGCTTTAGTAATCTGGGTCTATGTTAATTTTTCAGCTGGAACAGACATTTATAAATTTTATTTATTACATTTTCTTAAGGAAATTTTTTATAAATATAATTAAGAAAATTATTAAGAGCATTATAAAAACTAATATTCACAGTTGGAATATGTGTCCACTGTCCATCAATAAAAGGAAATTGATTTTAATTAATTATAACAATAATTCACATTTTTTTTTTTTAAATTAGTAAAAGTATTTTGCCCGATTTCACAATAAGAGCTTAAGTTCAAGCTTAATTAAACCGATTGTGTGGTTTATGCTTGTAACTTAAGTGTACTTGGTATTTTAATCAAAATTTGCCCTAAGTTTAGTTAAACGAACATAAGACTAGACTTGTTGCACTAAGGGTCTGTGGTTCAAAAAATCACTTATCAGCAGATAAAGTTTTAAGCTTTTCTAAGTGAAACCATTGCCGAGTCATGACACAAAATCCAAACTTTAATTGAAATATTAATCACATACGTCAGCACCAAATTAGAGTTCATAATTTCATAATTGAATTATTATTGCAGCGAAAATTAAGAACTTATTACCAAAAATAGTTGGAAACTTTCAAACCAAACTCTGGAATTAAAAATTTGATAAATCATTCAGGGTTGTACCTAACTATAAAACAGTGTATAATGTAAATTCAAAGTTTCTATACAATTTTTTATTAAATATTGCAGCAAAACTAATAAGTCGCCCTATAAACTTTCAGAAACTGTTCCTTAGTTTCAAAAATTATTTCTGTTTCTGAAATTTCTTTCCTTTCCTGAATGTTCCTCATGATGTTTCAGTAAAGATTAGGTTATATTAGGTTAAGAAGGATTCGTGAAGATTCGTGATCAAAACGTAATACGAGCGATCAATAGTGGCCTCTCTGTAAAGTTCTAAGCACTAATCCTATCAAATATTCTACTTACTTACCTTTATGAAGAGAACAATTTCCCACACAGGCAGTGTTAATAGTGCCAAACAACATTGCAGTCCCAAATATTAATACCTGAAGTCTATCGCAGGCCCAAACTTGATATTCCAGTATGGGCTCCATATTTTGATACCCACAGCGACACAAACCATCCATGGGCAGTAAAGTTTAACCTTAATGCAATTAAATATTTTCCAATTTCCATATCCAATTATTTTGTATGAAACATTTACAACATAATTTAGCACATTACAATTATTATTAATGGGATCACGTTTCTAACTAAGCTACTATTAAACATTAAAGCAAAATATCAAAATGAATATTTCAAAATTACGAATTAATAAAAAAATAATTTCTTACATTATTTACCAATAAATTATTATTTATACTAATTCTCTATTCTTGCAAATATACAAATTTAAATAAAATTCTTGGTAATATACGTAACTAAAAAAGCAATCAGCAGAATAAACATAAATATTCAGGGGGTTGGGGAAGAAAATATAGTTACAAAACTTCCTCACATTATTCCGTAACATTTGCTTTAATATAATATCTTTTTTTTTATAAATATTATTATTGTTATTAAGGAAAACAATTGGTTTAACTTTTCCATATTACTTTAGCTATAAGTATCATTGGTCCTGCAAGAGGTTCATATATGAAATAAAACACCCTTGTCGAAAATGGTCAAAACCAATTTAATTTGATCATGTCTTATATTTGTTTTAAAAATTATGACAAAAACCTCAAATTGACAACCTTTATTATGTTATATTTATACCGTAGACGTAGTGCCATTACATAATATTCGAAATTATTATGATTTTTACATAAAAACGATTCCATATTTTTATATATAAATGTTTCCCTGCAACAACAATTGTTATTGGATGGGTTTTTCAACTAAAAGATACCGAATTGGTGTGGGCAAGGATTCCCTAATATTTATTCAATTTATTTATAGTAACAGCAGGATTTCATTTTGGATAGAAATATTGGGGTTGATTTCAATGACAAAATCTGAGCAAAGTTTATAAGTTTCTATTATATTTTCTTATTTATTTCAAAATTAAATTTTTATTGTTTGAATGAAATTTATAATATCTGGAAATATGTCAAAAATTATATGGTTTTTTTTTTGCTAGTCATGTATAAATAAATAATGCAAAATGTAAAATAGAAAATATTTTTTAGTATTATTATTATTATTTGTGGACAATATGTGTATATATATTTTTTTTAGGTTATAATTTGACCATTTATATGCAGAATGTCAGTTCCAATAACTATTATAATAAATAACATTGGGGATATGAAAAAGGATATCTTTTAAATTCTATTTCAATTTGTATATTAACCCAATTTATAGATACAATTATGGTTAATATCATACCAAAACAGAACTCTTGGAAAAACAATTATTAGTTTTTATATGGTTGGTGCTGGAAGACCAATACGATTAAAGATTTGTTATGAAAAAAAATTTTCAACAAGCAAAAAGGATATTGTAAATAGGAATGATGACAAATTATCTAAGTAAACTAAGTAATAATAAATAATTTTGGTTTACTTGGTTAATTTAAAATTTGGATTACCATAACTCAATGTAATTTCTTGGAATAACTACAATTATTGGTTTTTATGATTGGTGCTATATTTTTTATGGATTTTTCTTTTTTCCTTTCACATTTCTCCATCACCTGTGTATGAACCACAGAATGATACGCTATCAAATTTGTGTTTTGTTATAGAACTTTCATGCTTTGGTTTGTATCCAACGTAAGAGGCAATGTTTTGAACCATTTACGTACTGAACAAGAATTGTGTTGTAATAATTATAATCATATGAGCATTGAGTAGTTCAACATCAATTTTACCTGGCTGTACGTACATATTCGACGTAGTAAAACAAAGCACTAAGTAGCATACTAAAGCGAAATCATAAAATACATTTTCTCCAGTTCCTTTTAAACAAAATGGCGGTTCAATATAGGAACTGGAGAAACTCTGTGTATTTTACGGTTTCAAATTAGTGAAGTTTGTTACGTTTCTGATTTGGTGCAGATTGTTAGGTAATATTCGCAGCAATAACTAAAAATATTAGTGCCATGAGTTAATATATTGTTGTTTTCTAATCGATAGATTTGTGATAGACCTATGTCATCATTACACGACCTCCTAATTATAAGATCGTAATAATTCATGCTAAGAAAATGTCCTTCGTATTGTGGCTCATTCATTTAATATTCTACTATTTCGCTTTATTCATATTCTTTGTTTAGCTCCGGCGTATTCCATATGGGCCTTGATGCATAATAAAAAAAGAAAATTTGCACACCAAACTCTCATATGAGTTTAAAAATATAATGTTTTTGAATAAACTTTATTTTTAATTTTTCAATTTAATATCCTTTAATATATTTAAACATTTTCCACCGACAAAGTCTATTTTAATCAGTTTAAAACAACGTCAACAAAATTAATAAAAATATGTTTACAAAATTAAAAAATTGTTTACGGAGTTTTACTAGAATCCCAAATTTTATGTAAAGATTTATTTAGAATTCTATATAAACAAAAATTTTATAGGTTTTTTCAAAATAACTTTATTTTTTGAAGTAATTAAATTTTAATATTAATTTTGAAAAAGTGTAGGTAAAAAAAATATAATCTTTTAATGTGGTTAACATTTGATGTCAAAGAATATCCGGCATTGTAAAAAGTCCTTTCCTTTTTGGAGTTGTTTTATAAATTTTTTATGACTATTAATTTATGACAAATGACTAAACAAAATTGTTGATTTGATTACATTTTGAAGATAATCCAATTTTTATTAGCTCAGTACTTCATTGTTTGCTATAAATGTTCTATTTTTTTTACAAATTTGGTCTTAAAGTTAAAATTTTGTAGTTTGTATTCAACTCAGATGGGTGAAAAATGCTTGACAGATCAGAATGTGCTCTTAGAGCTAGCTATATACAAATTAATAAATTTTCAATTAAAAATAAGTTCACTAAGTCAGAAACATTGATTTTCAAATAAAGAAAAAGAAAATATTATAATTATAATACTCGCAACACGGACAGCCAGTCCGCAAATGTTTTGCAACAAAATCATATTCATGTTAGTGAATAAAGTAATTCAAGTCGCAATGTCATCTATAGAATGTGTTACGATAGAAAAACTAATTTCGTCTTCGTCGCAGTATTGAAGAGGAAGCTATAGATATCTTCTATTTCCTACTTTGAAATCAACAAACCAAATATTTACCTTAGCATTAAAAATATTAGATTTTTTAAATGCTGTAACTAGTTTTAAAACTATCTGAAACTGCTTCTCACATTTGTAGTACTTCAAAAGGCAATAGAAAAATCGATTGACTATTTTTGATTAGCTTTTTGATATATATATATATAAAGAATATATTTTATCCAGATAGATAAATATACAATTGACTTTTTCCATCTGGCCATTCTAAAAAAAAAGGCTATCACAAACAAAATTCCCCTCAAATAAAAAATATTTTCCTAAAATCTGAAATATTTTGCACGATTATACACAATTTTTTTTTTTTTTTTTTTTATTCCTAATTCACTTGATGGTGGATCTCTTTCAGTTTCCTTCCGTGCAGAAAAGGATTTAAAAGTTTTATATCCACTGCGTGCAGTGTATTATTAAATGTGTTTACAAACAATTTTTGATGTGCGGTTAGACAAAATTATTCTCTGGAATATACAAAAGAATTTGCCGCTTGGTGAAATCTTTTGTCGGCATCGTGAAAGAAAAGAAAATAAGTTCAAGTTTTACCATCCGCTATACGATTATCGGTACGCCTCTCTTTTATTAATATATATTTACAAAAATAGTTTTTTTTATATCATTTTTTTTTGCACGCGAAATATTATTAGTTGCCATTGTCGACTAGAATCATTCACTCAATCATCGGTAAATTGTTTAACTAAAAATCTTAACTACCAATAAATCGATCCAGGTAATAAGTTTTAAGTTTTATATTTAAGTAAAATGATAATAGCAACGAAAACGGAGCAGTTGAAGACAATTCAAAATAACACCATTTATACCTAAAAAATAGTCCCCTTTAGGTCAAGGCATATAGAACTAGCAGGTTTGATGGATTTTCTAAAAACAAAAATATTGACAATACTGATTCAATTTGAAAGAATTTATAGCTAAGAACTATAACTACGGCTAGCTTACTAAAATGCATCGAACTTAGAAAATCTGATAAATAAAAAGAAAATTCATAATTTTTGTCGTAAAGAAGCATTGAATTTACTGGATTGCTGATGCAGAAAAGTTGTCATTAAGCAAAATGCTAGATTCAGCAAAATGCTAGATTCAGCTAGTGTTGTCTTTTAACCCGTTCGGTACGAAGTTTTTTCACGTGAATAGATCTAATTTACAGCTGTACATAGTATCTCATATCGCAAGGCTTACATTTATTTTGATGGCCTATTTTAATTAACTAAACCTAAGTACACCATAAATCGTACGCCATGTGGGACCTTTATCTCTCAGGTAATATACATCCCATAAGGTTCAACATTAATAAATTTAAAAATACACTTTTGAGTATTTCACTGTTTACTTAAAAGTTACACTATTTTTTGTAGGAAAATTGCTATACAATGGCGTAACCTACAATAAAGATCGAATTTTTAATTACTATTTCCATCATTTTGTTCATACAAATATTTCTTAGATGTTTCAATACAATGTAAGAAGTTAAATAATTCATTTTATATATTAAATATTGAATAATAGTTATAAAAAGTGGGTACACCATCAAGTAAGGACACTGAATATTTATATTTTTCACACAGATTTATATAATGAAAAGAAAACTCGTGATAATTTTTTTGCCTCTATATAAATTTAAACACATTTTTTTTTTCAAATAAAAAGAAACACCGCCATATAATCACATCGCGTTAATAGGCTAAGATCATCGAATTAAATCTGAACATATTAGACTAAATATGTGCAAGGTGTAAATTTGGAATTCATATATAATATATGTTTTATGATTTTATGTATTTTAGATTGAACTGTACGATTAGTAAAAGAATTTTACAATAAAAACAAAAAATAGATTTATAAAAATAATCAAATCTAAAAGGAGTAATAGAATTTAGGGCGTAAATTTTAATGATCTGAACCTCTGAAGAGATTAATTTAATAATTATAATTTTTCGATTCAATCAATTTAATATTTGATCGGATCTTTTATATTTAATTTTGATTTGCATTGAAATGAGCATAAATTGAAGTGATTATATTTGACCTACGTCTCGCGTCCGATCTTTTAGTCAACTGGGATTATCAAATCAAAGTCTTAGTTAAAAGAATGAGTTTATATAATCATTTGATGATTGTAATTGACAAAATTTAAATTTCTTCTAGATTCATCAAGGAAACAATTAAATTAAATTCTTCAACACAAATACAAGCATCAAATTGAAATGAACTATATAATTGCTTTATAATATTGAATTTTGGCTTAAGCAAAATTTCATTCCTAAATTACTGCAAAATTCGTTTTTATTTTTTATTTTTTATAAAATCATTAAAAAAATGTTATGTTTTACGCCTATATACAACAAATCATAAAAAAAAACATAACAATTTCATAAAAAAAAAAATTACGAGGCGTATTTCTCTGTTTTCCTCCATCATTTGTTCATTATATTTTGAAATCTCTTTAAATCTTTCCGCACGCTATCCATAATAAAATAAAATAAAAAAAAATAAAAAATATTGCACTTTAGTTCATTTTGCGGCTAGCCGCTGTTCAGTATCTCGTAAATACTATTAAAATCATATAAATCAAATGATAAAGCATGATTCCCGAAATGTTTTATTAACTATTGTTCTTGTTATCAAAATAATATTTATTTCGTTAATATTGCCTCAAGGGTGGTGGTTGGTATAAATATCCAAACCATTCATGCAAATAAAAATCTATAGAAACAAAATATAATAACAACCAAAGTCAAAGGTGTTGTCGGCCTTATATATAGAAATATTATACGAGATAGTAAATTTTGTATACGTTAATATTGCAGGGTGGTTAAAAATGCAATTTTACACGTAAATATTCAGTATCCACGCGTAATATAAATTACTCTCTTATCGAATATAAAATAAGAAAAACTACAATTAATATAGATTTTTTTGCTAGTTTGTTGTGGAGGAGGACAGAAGTATTTTTTTTTTATTATCGTCACCTGAGTATTTATGTGTTGTATATAAAGTACAACTAATTAAGTATTGTATAATGGAGAACATTTATAAGAAATAAAATATCAAATTTCGAATGGTATATTGTCAAAATTATGTTAAAATGTAAATATTTAAAACATAAAACTTAATTTATCAAAAATGTTTAATTATATTGACTGTAATTCAGTATCTCAGTTATTATCATTTGATCAATTATTTCATCTGCAGCACCGTATAGTGTTTATTTCACCAACATTAAATTGATAGTTCTTTAAAAAACCGCATTTTGGGAAATTAAGTCATTTGTTTCTAAAGTAGTAAGGATTCGGGAACCAAATAATGAGTGAAGTAACGAAAGACGTTTATCATTCAAATGACGTTAACTTGAAATTTCTAGCTCGATCTAGATCTGAAAAATAAGCGTTAACTATTCCACGTATTTAGAAAACTTGTAGGAAAATGTAGGAAAAATTATATATATTTGTGCATATACGGCATTTAAGCAATGAGGTGGCGATTATTTATAAAAAAATGTAAAAGATAGTTTAAATACAAAGTATTTTTTTACAGTATTTAAAAGAATTATTATAATATAATAAAAATATGATAAAATTATTATTGGTACTGATATAAAAATAGAAATATATTCTGAAATAATATTTGGAAAAATTTATATTACGATTTTCTACTTTATCACTATAAATGTCAGAGTTTTATATTTATAATAATCCAGGAAATTTTTATAGAAAAGCTCCTCTATAAAATGAACATTTTTCTAAATCAGTTTTGAAATATTGTAATTAAATTATTGGTTGGTTTGTTGGTTAACTCGCAACCGAGAAAATCGGTTGTACCCTCCAATCGATGGTTTAACATTTGCTTGTTCAACACATTTGTTGGTCCACCTTGTTGGTCTAACCATTAAATTTCTATTCATTTGAAATTTACAAGTTAAAATGTAAAGTATGGTTTTCCTCATATCCTTATAATCAGTCAAATTTTATAATAGTTTAAATCAAGTGTAGAATAGTCAGACTCAGATTTATGATATACTTCATCCCTATTTTTTTAATAATTATTATTTACCAATGGAAACCATATAATTTCATCCTTCCTATAGTTACTATTAGTAGTGCATACAATTTGAATAAAACAAATAAAGTCGGATAAATATGTACCAGATGTATTGTACATAAAATATTGTAATCGTTAGATAACTAATTTGCATATATTTAATAGAAAATAAAAATGTTAATAATACAATCTAAATTGATATTTTCAAAATATTTTTATTTGTTTTACTTATCCAGCGGTAGTAATAAGACCATAATTATACACAATTTAACCTAATAAATAAGGTTAGAATTTGCTATACCCTAACACTTTCCTATTCTCTCCTTTTCGTAATTATACTATGCTAACAAAATTTGCCAGTCAGCAAATAAAAACCGAATTTATCATAACAGAAAAGTGTCAAAATGATACACAAGCCAAAGTATTTTTTTATGTTAATTAGTTTACAACACCAAATCAGTTATTTCCGAGGTTTAAGTTAACTCTTCTGATATTATGTTGTGTCAACAAAAAAAAAAAATTTACATAGCCAAATAGACCATTTTTTAAATTGGGGAATATCATATTTACCCATTTAGGGCTAATGTCTTAGTAGAGAAACTGTTTGTTAATTTAAATTTTTATAATATTTGATATTTTTATTTGCATTTGTGGTTTTGGGCATATGACACTGCCTGCCACTGAACAAATATTTATTATAAATATTTTAAATTTTGTATATATTTATAATGTTCATAATAAAATTGATTTATTATCAAATATTTGGTAGAAAAATATGACAGCGACTTCCTATATTTGTTAAAATTGAAGGGAGTTACGAAAAAAAGTTTAAATTTTTTGCTAAATTTATTCAAATCTAATTGAAATTACAAAAAAAAAATTATAGATTTTTATGCTGGCTACATAAAAAGAGAAAATAAATATTAATAAAAGAACTATGAAAATATAAAATAAATAAATATTAGGGAAGTGGGACAGCCTACATTAATTTTTGTCAAGTAATTTACATAATAAAATGTAAAATATTCTGTCAAATTATGATTCGGTTATGACAGGAGGATAAATATTTTTTTTTTACGATAAAAGAGGTAATTTTTTTATTCATAATTAATTTGTTTTTATTTTTTTGAGTTTTGAATTGAATTTTCGATTGAGTTATACCTTTTTAAGTAATTTAATAATCAAATTTATTGTAAAATAATATAATTTGAAAGTTTTTATTAAAAAAAATATTTATATAATGTAACAAACCATATTTTGATTACACGCTAAACCGCAGCACATAAAATTATTAAATTATTTTCAGCTATTGCAGCCAGGCACTCATCTTAATGTGACAAACTAACAAAGCACTTTTTACTTGATTCTTTATATTTATTACCTACTCATCAACAGTTTCAATTTGATACTACTTGTTCACCGCCAACAACTTTCATATGAACAGGATGCACCTCTTATCATGGACTAAAGGTTATAACTCAGAATCCAGTTTTAAACAAGGATTTTGATAACCATCATTTCTAGAATTATTGATTTAAAAGTTATCAAATTAACAAACCATGTGTAGAATTAAAACCAATATGAATTCGAAAATCGGAGCCATTAAAATTAATATTTTGGAGTTTGTTATGCAAAATACACAGAACTTTATTTTGTGATATATTAAACGTAAATTAAGAATATTAATTAGACTATTATTTTCTCATAAACATAATTCGTCCTGAAAATATAAATTTCGTGAACTACAATAAATAGTGTAAAGAATTCCAATTCCATTTGAAATTGGTCTTACTATATTTATGATTTATATTATATTTACAATTACTAAATCTTAAATCCATTCCCATAACCATTAATTTGAATTGAGAAAACCGCAATATTTTCCTACAAATTTGAGAAACTAACCACCGAGAATATAAAAAACTCTCACAATAAATAATTTCATATTTAATAAAACAAATTAACGTTCCAACTATCAAACCGAAAAACTTTAAATATAAATCACATTTTTTATTGCGTTAAAAATGTTACCCTCTCCGCTAATTTCATCATAAATATTGTCAAATTTGCAATTTTTAAACACGCGCCTTCAAATATTTGCCCCAATTTTAAAATTTAAATTGTCCTTTAACGCCAATTTGTAATGTTAATTAAAGCGTTAAAAAAGGATCGTAAAAGATAAAAATAATTTAATTCTTGTTAAAAAAAATAACTTCATTCTCTCAAATTGTCTATTTACCGAAAATATACTTTCACCCTCCTTTAAGCTATTTTCAATTTAACTTTAAAATCACTGGCAGTAAAAAAAGGATGCGTCTACAATTGAAACACAATTCTGACACAACATTTTAACAACAAAAAAACTTGATTTTGAATTAGAACTATTAGATATTTGTTTTGATTTAAGGATTATACGGATTTCGTTACACTTCGCAAATAAAAAAAAGATTTTACTGTGTGCCATAAAAGGATAAGAAGGGAAAAAAGGATAATATAAATTCGGTATGTTTAAAAATCTGTAGAAATTGTAAATTTAATTCTTTAGCGTGCATAATTCATGGAAATATTTATAAGAATCACAAAAAAAAATTGACAGAAACCATTAAAAATCCAAATTTTATATTGAATTTTATTTACAGATTTCTCAGGAAATTTGAATAAAAAAAATTTAAATTTTGTAAATATTTACTTGAATGATGATTGATTTTTATTCCTTTTTAATATAAACCCACGCAGCAAGTCATACTTGTAATGTTCATTAATAATACTGAAAAATATCAAAACACCTTCATCTGCCAGTCTTTTGAAAAAAAGCAAATTATCAGTAAATAATTTGTTTGAGCAAACAATTTATCTTAAATATTTTTTTGGATTCTGTGTCAGAATACACACAATTTTAGCTCAAATTTATGATCAATGCACCCGGGGGATTTACATAGAGTTTTTGGCGTAAGCATATTTTTTTTTTAAATTATGTCCAGAAGTTTGACAAATTTACAAATACACAATTTACTATTTTTGCAAAAATTTTAATATTTCTTATATTTTCTACATAGTTTTAGCTTTTACTTAAAACTCTACGTATCTTGTGAAATTTTCCTTTTTTTGCTTAGATCACCAAAGTTTTCTGATAAGTGTTTTACATGAAATGATTTTTCGGAAACTAAGCTGTAAAATAGATAAATGACAGTACTAATTTTAAAATTTTCCGGTTAGTGGTGCTTGCGACCTTGCGGGCAATAGATAACCTATAAAGTTATTGTTTTTCGTAAATAGTGTATATAATTTTTCATAATGAATTTCTGTGATATTTTTTACAGTGTGATGTTTTCCAGTTATTTGAAACACCTTTAATATACCAAAAAATCCTTCTTTATAGAATTTAACACCTGAAGATTTTGTTTTACCTAGAATCTATTATCAGCACTTATATTGTCAAACGTAAATTTATTTATTTAGAAGGCTTTGGAATCCCGAAAATATTATTTTTATTGCCAGAAATATTCATCAATAATATGAGAAATACAGTAGTGCCTCCTGCTGAGGTGTTACCAATGGTTTGGCAAATATTTTTGGTTAATTTGTTCGAATTCGTCCTTTGTTATGTATATCCTTTTCTTCAATATATTCAAAATATTTTATAAATATTTGTAGTTTATTGTCGTTTCGGTATTTTATATGCAAACAATTCAATTTTTATTTTTCGCAATTAATTTTCTTTAATACTTTTAAATAAATTTTAATTATATAGTTATTTTTTATTCAAAAAAAATGAGAAAGAAATTTATCTGCGGTAGTGGAGGTATAGTTTACTAGTTGTAACAAATTACTATAATTATATATTATATTTAGTTATTATAGTCTTTAGAGTTTTGTGAACTATTTATTGAATTTTCTTTATATACTTCCAGTAATGCTTTTATAATTTATTGTCCCATGGGTGTCTTTTACAAGATGAATCCTTAAAATTAACTATTTCTTAATGGAATTTTCAAAACCCAAGTACCAAAATCATTTATACAAAAATGTAGTTCTTAAAATATTATGTTAATTATGAAGATTGGTATTTATTTAATACTAACTATACCAAATCCTGGAGTTGTTCATTATATAGGAATCATAAATTGGTACATGAAATTTCTGGATTAAACATTAATAACTAATTGCAGTATAATTGTTATATTTACTGAAACGGAAAAGCAGTTACATATTTAAAAGTTATTTTACGTGTCAAAGTTACATAATTTAATGGAATCTTATTAAATTTAATCCTGTAGTAAAATCTATACACATTCGTCAAATTGATCTAAGAATAACTACATGAAAACACTTTGTCTACTCTGACAACAAACAGTGTTAAATATCAATTTTGGTTACCAAGTATTTTTTACAAGTATAAATGTTAATGCTAAGGGTACCGGTAAGTACTGAGTTTCGTTAGGACATTAATAGCATCATATCACCACAACCTCAGCACTGCTCATAGCGTCACTCTTTATGTGAGCTAATATTATGTGTCATAGCGGACAAACATGCAAATTGTAATAAATTAATAATTAATAAAATTTTCATTCTTGTTTCAATCATTAAATCAAATATACGTCATTGAAAATCTAAATTACTAATTATAAAATATTGTAGAACATATTCTGTCCCCCTATAAGTAATCTTTTCTCAGTTTTCCATCAAATTTTAATAATTACTAAACTGTTTAATTCGATTTTGAAAAATTTCATATTATATGTTCAAGATCATATTATCTTAAATAATTCTGTAATATTTTAGTACAAAATGCTTTAATTATGCCAGTTAAATAATTAAAATACATAATAAATTAAATAACATCTATATGAAAAATTTAAATAAATTTTCTTTGTCCAAAAAAAAATTATAATATATTTCCATTAATTAAAACCACGATTCCTCAGCACAGAAGCATATAATTATCTACAATTATCAGCTATTTAAATGCATTGAAAATTAATTGCAATTTCCGCTGCAAATTCTGCAAAAAAATAATTATTATTTTATTTTAAATGTTTTTTGAACTGTGCTTACATTATTTTGTTAAAAATGTAAAAACCTCTTAAGTAGGTCATTTCTTTTATATTTCTTTACATGAAAATCAAAAAATAATAAAACAAAAATATTTTGAATCCGACAGGCGGCAGATTACATAATTGCTTTTTTCGTCAACAAAATTTAGCTTCAATAAATTCAGTAAATATATTATATTTAAAATTCAATTATATATAAAAACTGACTGATAATATTGTAAATTCCAAAATATATTTCTACTATATTTCACTATTATTGCGATGATATGATAATTATACCCAGAAGCATAACTAAAATTCACTTAGCAAGTATTAAAATCGATAACAGACAGGATTTCTCTATATATCGATTTCAAAATATAATTCGATGACAATAAATTTTAATTATTATTTTCAATATAATTTTTTGAATGATATCATCACAACTAAAACAGTGCGTCTATAAAATTGTATTAACAATTTTACAAAATTATATTATACTCGCTTTTACCAACGTATAGTTCAATACGACAAATTTTTAGCATTATTTTTCGCATGAACATTATAATTGCATGCGGTTGTTTCAAAAACATTAAAATGACAACCGAAAAAGCACAAGGATTGAAATAATATTATATTTAAAATATAAAATAATGCAATTAAATCGATTTAAATCCACCCAAAATATGGTAAAAATAAATATTACAATCATGAAAAATATTTTAGCATATTGGTGTCTCTGAACCACGATTCAATAATGATATTGATAATCAGAATAATAATGATATAATATTATTATTATTATCAATTATTAATATTTATATTTATGTTTTTATATGGTAGATGAGATGCGTTCCAAAAAAAAAATCGTGTTAAAAATGTACGATATTTTTAAAAAATAGGTGATTTTGAACCATCTAAACCCTTTGTAATAAAAGCATAAATCCCTTTATAAGAAGCTAAAAGCTGTTTAATCAAACTAAATCTTATAAACAAAAGGAAATTACTTTTATTTCAAAACCGTGTTATTTAAAAATCGTGTAAAAAAGACCGTGTAAAAAGAGACTTGGGTGTATAAAATATGTATTATATGTGTTGCGTTGAAGGAATAAATGATAAATCTGCGATATTACCTAAGTTTAAATTATAAAATTCAATCATTTGTTGTTACTATTTCAATGATTATTGAAATTTATTTATCATTTTACTGATCATATTTATTATATAAAATATGGAATTTTCGTATGAAGAAAAATTTATATAAAATTTATATTTTTGATGCCCTTATAATTATCATTATTATTATTATTTTATAACCGCCTTTTCACAAATTTTCAATTAACATTACATTACTTAATATATAATATTTATTTTTAAATTAAATTTTTACTTTAATTTGAAAATTCATTTTAATTTATTATGTAATGATAGTTAAAGCCTCCCCCAGATTTTATTAACTAATTATTTCCAATCTCCTGCACATTGTGTTTGTTCCAGCCTCGCTTTACGAATGACCCATCGCCTATTTAATTCTTTCGAGTGTTCAATTACATCGACTATTTTTGTTCATTCTCTAATGGTGATATTTCTTTTCCTTGTCCATTGATTCACTTGCGGTATTTACATTTAGTTTTTCCATACTCATAGTCGTTAGAGACACTATTTGTGCCCTGCACGTTAAAATAATAATGTCGAAAATATATTTTAAGTTTACTGGGGATATGTTATTATTAAATAAATTTTGGATACACCAAACTTGTTTCCAGGTTTTCGTGATTCATTCAATCTATTTAACGATTACTTTATAGATAACTTGTCCTAAATATATACAAAGTCCTCTACAATTTCAATTATTTACCACGGTTCGCTGGCATATTCAAATTCGATATTATTTTGGTACCCTTAACATAGATTTAATATTAGTATATGTCAGTAAAAACAATTTAATTGAAATTTTGTTAATGATGGTTATATTATTTATGGTTACATAATATTTATCATATTTACTTGGTATGTGTTATTGTGCTAAACTTGTGACCTACAAATTTCAATTTCGCTCAAAATAATTATAAAATTATATAAATCCTTTATGTATCAATGTACAAGAAAAACCGAATTATTAATTTTGATATAATTGAATATTTGTCCAGAACATTTTCCATAAAAAGACGATTCATATATCAAATATTATTATCAAGCTAAATTTTATCTAACACTTTCATAACAGATATTACCTATGAAATCGGTAGCAACGAATCACACTAAATTTTTAATTTTAATTTAAATATGTTGTCCTTACAGAATACAGGATCTGAGTTAGACTTATGAAAATAAATACAATCTCCTAGGAGATTTTACTTGTTTACTTTAAGTAATAAATTCGAAACGAAATGAAATAGGTTTAAAAGCCAAGATTACCAGGAAAATAAAAGTGAAAAACCAAAGAACTTTTTTAAATATCTGGTAAAGGCGTAAAAATGTCAATTTCAGTTCAGTAATGTTAAATTGTGCCAAAAGGACATCGTAAAAAATATAAATTGTTTTAAACAGAATTGTTGTAGACATAATTAATTTGTGCCTATAATGGAATGGAATTTTTCCTAAAGTTTCCTAACAATTTTAACCTATATTCGTATAAACAAAATGGGTCAATTGTTGGTCATATCAGATTTTTTTGTTAGTTTTTTTGCTTTGAGTTCAATTGTCTATTCTTTCATAAGTTGTTACAATACTTCTAATTCTAATCAGTTTGCACTAGCACAGCCCAGCAACCTAAACTCGGGATGTGTGGTTCTATGCAGTCTACTTTTTTTTTTTTTTGATTTTATATTCAATATTTTTTTTTGTCTTCCGTTTAAAATTTTATGTTTTTCTTGTTATTCAATTTCAAAATTTAATGTTTCTTTTTATGGCGATGTTTTCTCTTTGACAGATCTCATAATTGGAAAAATGTTTTTATATTGTGTTTATAAAATTTATATTTTTTTTTTTATATTTCTGTCAGCGATCATAATCATAATTTTTTTTTTTAAATATAAATAATTTGTTTTACATTTCAGTTCGGGTTTTATGTAATTTGAGATAAATTTGAAATTGATATTAGACGGTATGGAACACACAAAATTCAATACAAAAAATTTTCGGTATTTCTAGGCGATATGATCGCGTGTTTTTTAAAATATTAAATTTATTTTCGAGGGTGTTAAAAGAAAAATAATAATCAATTTATAAAAAAAAAAGCGTAAAAATTAGTTTTTTAATGTTTCAAAAATAGCTACAAGGAATAATTATGAGTTCCCATAACTTCTGTTGTATTAGGCTTTCAAATGAATTGATTTTATAATAAAAGTTATGGGATTTTATGAAAAACAGAATTTCATTGCATTTGGAAAATTAACACTTCAAAACTTCCACTTTTGAACAATTTTAATTGCAAAACTTATTAAATATTAATCTTGCCCATTACAGAAATAAATTTTTACAATAATTTCAAATATATAACTGAATCCAATAATCTCAATTAATACAAATTCAATTATAATGTAAATACAAATCTGCCTCAATAATGATGACGGCCATATCGAATCAAAATACCACAAACAAAATATTGTCAGCACGTTTTCTCAACTTTGTTATTGTATATTTCTTTCGGTTTTGCATTATAAATCAAATTAAAATCGTCGTCACCTTTAACAATATCTATAAAAAAAAGACCATAAAACAGAATTTAAAAATTATTTCCAACCCACAAATTTTACTTGTATAGTTATGGCTTGTTACTCTTGTGCCAGTAACGCATCCTTATTACCTTAACTAACCATATATTCCATAAGCATAATAATACAATGGTCTATTGCTGAAAAATGATTCTTGGTAACAAAAGATGATTTTAAAAAAAAAATGATGTAAATTCCATACCAGGTCATTTAGATTCTTTTAATTCTGAGGTGTAAAACTTGTTTGAACCTAAAAATTCAAAATAATATTTTGGTTTTAAAATATATATATACATATACGAATTTACCTTTAACATTGTTAGAAATTGATTTTCTTTATACCAATTTTCCTTTATATATTTTATGGATGATCCTTTGACTTTGAACGTGACACTGTACCATGACTGAAATGTAATTTTGTTTTACGGAAAACTTGTATATATATTTGAAAACCATGAAATTTTAAATGTAAATATTGACAGTGAGAAACACATACACCTTGCCACATTATCCTTGTGAATAGGATATCCCCTGTTGCGATACAGGACTAAAGAAACATATAGTACGAACATTTAGATAGCCTGTTCATAAAAAAATGTGTGCGTCGAGTAACAGAGCGAAGCTAATCTTAAAAGAATATAAATATTCTTAGTATTATAAATATTTTTCTCGCAGTATGAAAATAAATACGAAATTTTGAGTTACTTGTTTTGAAAAACTAAATTTGTTTTATATATGTACCTAAATAATGTATAAACTTAAAGCGTATCTGCTTCACATATTATTAATTTTCATGATAATGTATGTCACAACTGTCAGAAATATATATGATTTGTTACCTGAAACGATTTCGTTAATTTGCAAATATAGTGTAAATTCCAATTAGAATTTGAAGTGTTAACAAATAAAATTGGCATATTTTCAGGAGTATGAGAAATGAAGATATAATTTAAGGAATTATTTAAAAGGATATAAATTGTTAATATTAAATTTTGTAGAATATATAGAAATGAATAACGACAAATAATGACAATGACGACAACTTGTCTATATCAGAGCCATATTCATCTATAACTTATACTCTCTAATTCTTGAGTATTTTTTGGTTGTTTATGATATGGTTTTACGTTTTTGTTTCAATGTCATTTCTTTTGTATTTCATAGTATTTCTAGGGGGTAGCTTAAATCAATAGTAAAAGAATTTTATTAAATGTTTCAAATTTTAAGACTTACCTAACAGAATATAAACATATCTCAATGAAAACTTCTTAGAAATAATTTAGATGCTACTTTATGGCGTCCGTTTTGCTACCGGTTGCTTTTCAGTTACGACAGTTCATATTTTGATAAATTTATAACTCATTTACTATCCTAAGAATTAAAATTTGTTTCGCATCGATGGAAATATGTAGAACTATTTAGTATTATCAATTAAAAAGTTGTACTAACTCCCATCTATTAGTAAAATAAATTCTCCTCGTCGGTGGACACTTTATGTTGAAATTCTAACTATTTAAATCTAATTTAGAAATGGGAGTTATTATAAATTGGTATTAAATTTTGGAGGCAACTTAATTTAATTATTGTTGTCTGTAAAAGTTGAACCCGATAAGTTCAGTGACCCTATCCAAATTTTGCGAATTATATAAAATGGACATTCCTGAAATTTTTATATAGTGCTAAATAAATAAATTCCGAATTTTGTGATAGTCTTTAAAAATAGCATTAAATTATTCTAAATGTTTCATTATCTAAAGAACTACCTTCATTATCAGAGTATATGTATTTCAAATAATGTATTAAACTATTTTTTCAATTTTACTCTAATTGTTTCAAGTATAGCAAATCGACACTGTAATATTAACAAATTATATTGCAAAATATTTACCAATCGTTGTTAAATATTTTATCAAAATAATCAAAATAAAATTTTATGTTTACTCTGTTTCAATATATGAGAAAATAATGTTTTATATACACTGTAAATTAAATATATAAATAAATTATATATTTATTAGAGTCGTCTCATCATCAAAGCTAAATAAACCGCTATGTAATTTAGTACAAAAATATATCTTTTTTTGATATAAAACCGACCTGCATTCTGCATTACATTGCCGCCGTCTGCAATGGTGCAAAGAGAATTTAAACACATCAAAACACTAATTTAGTATGCGTGGTTTGTTATGATGGAAAAGAATTGAACTCACTCAAGAAATTATATTTTTATTACCTATTTATAAAACAAAAAATTCAATTTTTAAGCTGTGAATTGAATTAACAGAACAGCAGCAAAAAAATATGAGTACGAGGGGAATTACATATAGAAATGCTTAATTGAAAATTACAAATTACTCTAGGCTATTTTAAAAATTAAAATAAATTAAATATTTTAGTAAGTATAAATCTAATGTTTTTAAATATTTATAAAAATTATTAAATAAATTTCATAAATTTTCTATTTGTTATGTCTAAGTTATGGAAATTAAGTTAAAATATGACAATTGACAACAATTGGCATATTTGTATCATCACAAATTGTCTTAAGGTTACATTTCGTACGTCTGTCAGTCTGTTATCGCTTTTTTTAGAATCTTTCGTATAGTTTATAAGCTTGTAATTTTTAGAATAAAAGTATTTGAAAGAAGTATAAACGTTCCGTGTATGAGAGTTTGAACCTTCAATCTAATCTAATTTTTTTATTATATATATAACTTAAATGTACATTCAGAAACATGGAATTTCTAAAACCGATTTCTAGTAGTTTTTTTTTTCAGTTTTATCTGCACAAAACAAATATGGCACCTGGAGATTAAGATATACAATGAAAAACTGTATGAGTATGTCTTCCCATATAAATGAATTACCTCCAGTCAAAACTCTTCAATTCCAATCCCGATGACACAAGAAGAATAAGAAGAAGAAGTGTAGTTTTGCGATGGTACGATAAATGCTATAATTTGTGAGATCAATAGAATTCAGGTTACCAAGTGGCGAGACCAGGTACAAAATAATAGAGTTTTATAATTGTTTCATAGCATAAATTTCTAATTAACTCAAATCAGTTATTATTAAATCACTTATCATATCTAATATTAAAACAGTTTATGTACTTAGCTATCAGTATACATTTTAAACAGCTTTACATATTATATTATATGATAAAATAAAAACAATCTAAAGAAAATTAAAAGGTTTTTGATTAAATTCGCACCTTTTTATGCGAAATGAATTTGTTCGCGTGTTTTTTGCTTTTCGCATGCCGTGTCCCACACATTAAATTTTTATATATTTATTTAGTTTTCAATTTTTTTTTGTTTATTGTGAATATTAATATTTACGGATACTCAAGAGTGTCGACATGTATGACTTATTAAAAAAAAATACAATCTCCATTTTTTTAAATTTTTATTATTTTCATGACCCTAAAATAAATTTTTAAAATAGCCTAGAGAATTATTCGATCCCGAACCCTAAATGGGAATTTAATATAACCTAACGTAATATTCACTTAATCAGGGATAGAAACCATGGGAAAAACATGTTGAGTTAGTTCAATAATTTTCCCAAAAAATCAAAAAGAGGTTTTGGTTCTGGTTTTTGCTATTTCACTTCGGTTGAGGTTTTGGTTAATTTTTGGTAATTAAAACTAAAACTACTTTCTAATAATTTAAAGTAAATTTATTTTATATTTTAATTGCTCTTACATTTATATCAGAACTGGACAACAACTTAAAAAATTACAATACTTTTAATGTTGCATGTATAGTTAAAATTTAAAGTTATTGAGAAGTTGAACTAGTCTGGTGTACAATTTTAGAGGCACAAACGGTTTCGTTTTCGAAAAAAAATATGAAAAGTTCTGGTTTTGGTTTCGGTTTAGAAAATAATTGATACTTGTTTGTGGTTTTAGTTATAACCCTCAATATTTCAATGATTTAAAATTGGTTTGCCTTTGGTGCCCGAATCGAAAATTGACATAGTATTACAAAAACTATTCGTAATTTGACTAAATATCTATTTATTAATCCTATACGACGGATTCTCAAATTGAGGGTTGAACGTACGTAGATTTAGAAGACTTACACTCCATCTTAAAAAAATATTTTTTAAGAGACTTCAAAGTACAGAATATGTCACAATTCTGATAACTGGCGTAGTACATTATAGGAGGCCCAAAATCCAACCTGGAATTGTCGAATCCATAAAATTAATTAATTATTTATTAATTTATTTATACAATAAAAACAATTCCTATCTACAAATATTCATTTTGAACTGTTTCTTTTTTATTTCAATTATTGTCAACAGCAAAAACAACTTACAAAAATTTCATCTTTTACCTTAATTGAATGGACATCTGTTAAATAATGTGACCATCAATTTAAAAACAAACAAGAAAACATCATAAAAAAAGGTAAAACAAGTTAAAAAAAAAAAAGAGTTAAAATTAATTTTCAAAAAAAAAATTCTTGTGATAATGATGACACGGACAAGGGTGAAAATTGAAAAATTTCATTTATTTTGGAAAATTCTTGGAATGTTATACCATCAGTAAAATTATTTCACAACAAAAAAAATATTTATGACAGATGTCTTAAAAGCTAATTATTAATGTAACAGAATAAACAAAAAACCAATTTTCAATGGTTTTTATTATAAATTCTCGGTATAGATAGAAGATGTAATTAATATTTAAAATGGTTTAATGATTCGAAACAGATTATTAAAATTCAACCCACAAGCTAATAATAATAATATCTTATTTAACAACATAATTACTAAGACATTATCAACATTTTCTAAAATATGCAAAAGTAAAGTGGAATGTCTTCTACCATTTCTATATTTTAGAGAGTATCCGATTATATTTTTCTATAAAATATTTCTACCGAATTATAAAATTCTCGAAATTTACAGATTTCGAGTAATCAGAGGCGTGCTGTCCAAAGAGTAATTCTGACAAGGGCTTATTATCTTACAAATATATTTTATCACTATCATTGATACACAAGTAGCTTCTGAAAGGAACTTTTTAGCTTCTGAAAGGAACTTTTCCAAGTTGAAATTGATAAAAAAAAACAGGTCGAGCAGCACCAGTGCAAGGAATATTTGGAATATTTTATGTAGATGAAGACAACAAAAAAAATGTAATGAATCTAATGAAGCAAAGGATTGAATGTAATGAAGCAAAGGATTGATAATTAAGTTAAAACAAAAACACTACTTTCAAACCCTCTTAACCCGTAAAATATTGTTAATAAAATAAATAAATATTTAAATATTTTTCTTTTGATTATAGATTAATTATTTAAAAAATTGTGATAAATGCAATAAAAAGTTTAAATATTTGTTAATGCTAATTTGATTAAAGATTTAGTAAGATTATGTGGAACGAAATATTGCAGCACACCTCTGGTCGAAACGCTTTAAAAGTGCAAGAAACTTGTGGGAAACACGAAAAAAATTTCACTTATACTTTAAGGTTTTTGGTTAGTTTTGTAGCAATTAGAATATGGCCAATGATATAGATAAAGAAATTTTCAACTATTTTACATTTATTTTTAATATTCCAATCAAAATTGTTAGTAATGATTGTAAAAATTCCAAATATTCAAAAAAATTAAAAATTCTATCTTCAATGAGTTTAATATAAGTTCCACAATGTAATGTCTAAAATACAATTATATTTTCTCGTATAAATTCCAAAAATACGTGTCTATACCAACAAATCAACAGCCCACCACTTCCTTCATACTTTTTTCCTATAAAATTTATCACTCCACTAAACAAATATTAAGGAATTCTCCTATATTCATAAACTTATATCCTATGAAGCACATTTTAATTAATAGTAAAGTTTTGTCTTCACATATGTTTTGGGGCGCTATGGCCACATATGTAAAATTATTTCATTGTCGAAATGATATCAACAAAAATCAGACAAGAAATGTACTTAAAGTTACTATAGTTTTCATTTATGAGGATAAAGTCATCGCCAAATTATATTTATAGAAAATTGTGTAGTACCATAAGATTTTGATGTTATTTGTTCTCGTTATCTTTGAAAATTCTAAATTATGTAAGTATGTATATAGACATTTTCCTTTAAGAGATATAAGAAACATAAAATTGTTTCTGGTATGTAATTGTGTAATTTGGAAATTAGAAATTTTATTAGATATATGAAGACAAAACAAACTATTTTATTGTTGTAAATTAGATACTGTTTTGATATACATAATTAAAATAATTTTTGTGGGTACTTGAAAACGTCTGCTCTTTTACTAATATTAATTTTATTGATGAATTTTGTATATATGGAATAAATTCCCTATTTAAGAAGAAATAATTTTTGGAACATGTTCTGCATTTATGATTTGTATAAGATTTAATTCTTAAAATTTATGGTTCTATTTTGTAATATAATTTATAAATTTAAAAAATATATATAAAAACAACAATTTTTTACTGACTGTATAAAAGTTTAAAGCTGTAAGTTAAAATTTAGAGGCAATACTTCAGTCAGTTCCAGTTTTGGCTTCTAAGGGATATTAATAAACGATATTGAAAATCCTGAAAATGTTTCTAGAGTTAAACATATCTTTATTTTTATCTATAATTTATCGTTCGTGTAAATTAAATGAATTAAATGAACCAACAACTAAAAACGTATAATTTAAGTAAATATATGTATAATAAAATATATGAAATAATTTCACAACCCACTAAAGAAAATGATAATTAATTAATGTTCTATATAAATACAAACTATAGAATTATATTAAATTACATTTTCCTTAAATATATTATTTTTCCCCGAAAATCCTTTGAACATGTTCTAATAGTCTCTGTCACCAGGTTTCATTTATTGATCCTAAAAGAACATGTAAGTAAAAGAAATTGGTCAGACTATATGAAAATTTTATTCATTTTCAAGAACAAAATTAATTTTAATAAATAAAATTAGTATTATGGGCACAGCGTTTCTGGTAACACATTTTCATTTTTCCAACCAAAGAACAAAAAAAAATATTTTAATCTCGATGGCTAAATTAATAATTCATTAATCTCAAACGAAATGTAATAACAAATTTCAATTGATTTCGTAGTATATACAAAAAAAATGTCTACACAACACTCTACGTACAATATCTTAAAATATCGATTTTTCTAGACGTTCGTTTTTAAAGTAGTGTACCACAAAAAAATTGCTCTTTTTAAAATTTAACATAGCATTTTTTGTGTCTATACATTTCTTAAGGACTTCAACACTGAATTCTTATATGCTTTTTTCCATTAACTATAAATGTAATATGTGAACCTAAACCTTTACAAAAATGAAATGTGCAAATTGCAACTTAAAAAGTCCTAAAATGTATTTCGTATGTATCCATAAATTTTTCAAATGGTGAATATTTTTTTATAAATTAATTCTCCTTTTATAATATGATAAATGTGCAGCCATTTTTATTTACTGGGCGGTTACTTGTATTTAAATAAGTGGGGTCAAACATATTTTTTGCGAAAATGCATAAAAAAATAAGGAGAACAAAAATTAACGAAACATTTAAAAAATGTGTGTATTAAAATTTTAACGAAACTTTTGATATTGTGCAAAATTTAGGGGAAATTTCAAATTATAGTAGAAAGGGCGGTGTTAACTATACATATGTATATATATAAATTCATTAATTTTGCTCCACTCTATAGATAATGATAAAGGGGTAGGCAAATAAAAAATTCTTATATCCTCGATATCATTATGGTGAATTTTAGCATTTTCCACTTTAGTCTTCTATACAACACTAACACCGGAAAATTATATGTTTTTTATATAATATGGACAAAGATATTTCGGCTTGGTGTCAATGTGATATTCAATCTGTTTTTGAAAATCATGTATAGTAGTTTAAAAGGGAAATGGGTAATTGTGTATTAGTCGCCAAATCAACACTTAAACAAATTGTTCTTGTTTTGCGTTATATTCTCGAAATCTGGTGGTAAATATTTTCTGGTTAACATTTTTATGGTCATAATTTTTGTATATTTCGCTGGTCACATTAAATAAATCTTTTTATATATATTAAGTTTTTGACTATTATATAATTTTCGATCAAAAGTTTATTTAATGTATTTGTATATAAATTCAATATTAGAAAGGAATCATAAATTTTCTAATTTTTCACTCATAACTTCAAAAATATTTAGTTGTTAATTTCAAAGAATTTTTTATTTTCCGTCGAGAAAATGTGTTTCTAGAGAAAATGATTCTTCTTGTTTGTGAAATATTTACATAAAATAATATTAATCAAATGGTTTTTTAGAGAAGGTACTCTAAAGTCTAAACCATCGAAATTTTTATCAAAAATTTGGGTAATTTCTCTTATTTTAATTCTCATATCTCATAGCTTGGAAACAGAAATAGGAAATATGTATAATATTAAAATTTAGTTTCGGATACAAATTTATCGTATCATTTCAATTTCCCGACGGTAGATTGTTATTTTTCAAATTAACAACTAAAGAAACCATCATCATATAAATTTTCAAATAACAATTTTTTAATTAGCAAAGATTTTATATTACTATTAATATTTCTTGTCACAAAACATAATTATTTTATCAATTTAATTCAATAAATTTGTTGTATAGTCATAAACAATGTTAACATAAAACTAATGTAACGTAACAACAACAAAAAAAACTCATTTAGGGTGTAAAACAATTCACTTATTGAATAACTATTATTTTCCATTATTTAACAAATTTTGTTTTAACATTCAAGTCCCTATAGATATAAAACTACCGAACAACAAATTTTAAGTCTATATAATCACGCCTATATGATCATAGGATAATGCTGTCGTTTAATAACACTTCCCCCATTATTGTCCTTTATCCCATAAGAGATATACCTATATATACACGTGTCTTAACTTTTATAACGACACGTGTCCTTTAAATTACTAACAATGCTCTTTAAAAAATTAGCTGATACACAACAGTAACTTGTCATCTCAATAAAAATGAACCATACAAAACAAAAAAAAAATTAACACTTACAACTTATTTTCATTATTCGAAAACCAAAAGGTTCAAAAAGTCATATAGAGTCAAATATTTTTTATCAGTATAATAATCCATAGGGAAGTTATGGCATTCAAAAAAAATTAATTATCTAACCTCCAATATGACGCAGTCAATATTTTCGTTATGAAAAATGTAAAAATTTCTAACAGGTGCCATTTAAGAGATTGGTACCAATTTCATAAGTGTATGAAAAATATATTTATGAATATGAAAATGATGATGGGTCAAAAAGGCTAAATTGTAATTATTTTATTGATGATGTTGAACAATGATGACTATAATTAATTCTGTTTCTATTTATTTCCATGGAAAAAAGAAGTACACAATTTCTAGATTATTTGCTATGTTGTTACCTATGGGCCAAATACTATCCCAATTCTAGGATTTCTGGATATATCAAGTTCACACTAAATTTATGTAACAACAAAAAAATTCTTAATAATTATAAAAATTTCTGCTTCATTAAAACCATTAAAATAAAATTTATTATAAAATAAAACCCAGTCCCAATGTACTCAATTTATAAAGACACCTCATCACTTCAAAAATTTTTTTCGGTTTCATTGTAAATATACGTTAAAGCCAATCGTCATATTTGTTCACTTTAATTGTCATTCCACTCTATCACAACTAAAAACAAAACAAAAAAAATAATTAGAAAATTTCATTTGATGAAAACTTTAGTATATACAAAAAAATCTTTCATCTTCATGCCAAAAATTCTTTTTTAACCCATTTCGTAAAATTTTTTTTGTTAATTTATTTGATTTAACTAAAATTTCGCGATGATTTGACAACATGAATTGTAAATTTTCATTTTAATTTGTTTGTATAATATTCAAAAGAAACAAATGAAGTGAAAATGTCAGTTCACACCATTCGTAAATGATTTTTGATGTGATCTGATCTATATATTTGAAATTTACCTGCTGATGGTATGATGGAAAATTTTAAAATATTCACAAATTCATGCATGAAATCAAAAATTATTATAACCGAATAACATTTATCTTAATTAAAACCAAAAAGAAAACGCATCAATGAAAATGAATAATTAATTATATGAACTTTTGTAGAATTTAAAGAAATATTTTTAATAAACATTTTCTTTGCTTAATGTTGTAGATAATATTGTGTCTCTATACTCTCAGAAACATTAAAGATATAATTATAATTTATATTTGCAGTTTGTTGAGGCAATTAATTAGTCTACACAAAATCCACAAGCCAACGGAAATACATTTTTTTTTTAAAGTATATATAAATATCGAAGAACAAAAATTCCAAAAATCTTTTTATTATTGAACTAATCGAAAAAATTCTGTAATTATGGTGGTCTCTAAATTATAATTAGACAATTGATTTAATTAGAATTTACATAGGAAAATTAAATTGGCGATGGTTCAATTATTTCAAAGTATTTATGCTGTACATTTTATAAATTGAAAGAAAAATGCTAAACCAAAAATTATTTAAATATTTTTTTTTATAAATAAGAAGATTCCATCCAATCGATATTAATTTAATTGAATGTTTCAAGATAATGAGTCATTAAGTAATGCAAATATTAATTGGAAAGTTGGTCATTAGATAAATTGAGAATAATCGCTTATTTAATATTAAATACTATTCATTTCTATACTACAATTTTATGGTTTACATTTAATTGTATCATCCCCAGTGTTTTCTAGCTCAAGGTCGTAATAATTATTAAAAGTCATGCGACACAGACCTCCATTACGTCGGCCTTACCACTTTTACCAGACGAGTTCAAAACTATACTGAAAATTGCAGCAAAATTCCAGCTGCTTGCAAAAGCTATACCGGTTTTCAACAAAAAAAAACGTGTACGGCTGACGTAATGTTGAACTAGAAATTAAATTCAATTTTGCGGCAATTTTTGGTATACTTTTAAACTCGTTTGGCTATACTTCGAGAGCTCGGACACTGCTTTAGTAAATAGTAGATCGTAGATCGATAATCAAAACAAAGTGACTAAAATTGTTAAATAAGCGATGTTAATTTTTATCTCTCGAAAAAAAAATCAATTTGAGTTAATTTTGGATTCAATTACTTTTATTATTTTTATTTAGTAATGTGCAGCTCTTCTTAATTATCTTTAATGTTTTAATAAATTAAATATGAAAAATTAAATCATATATCAAAATTGTGAATCAATCCATTAATAAATAATCATAATTTATGACCTCTTTAACTCGATTTATAGTTTATATTTGTTTTTGAAATTCTATATTTAATGTTCAATATTTGGTTAAATTCGCTATTGAGATTAAAAAAAATGTACCTAATGAGAGATTTTGAAATGTATTTTTCAGACATAACAATGCAAGTAATACAAAAATATGCACACATTCCACTACATAATTGCACTTTATCCTTAAACTTCTTAAATTGTAGGGCACAATGCTCTTATATGTCTAGCGAAACGACATTCATTCGATAGCTATCTAATAACTTTATGATTTGGAAATCATATTTGCTGTAGGTATAATAAAATTCAAATACTTTCTATATAACCTGGACAACTTGTATGTGAGTGGAAAGAAATGGAGAAAGGGCAATATCCTAACGATTTTTCGAAAAGTTAAAAACTTATAATGTGCAGATATAGAAATGTAGATCTACCATTTGTCTGACCAAACAAAAAAAACTGCAGGATAAAGATGATATTTTTTTGTAGACTGATGAATGATTTGAAAACTTTTCATTTTCGGTTTAAATTTTTCTATATATTTTTGTATTAATGTTAATTTAAAAACATTTTGCTGTCGAAATGATTTTTTTTATTTAAATGGATATAAAATTAAATATAATTTTATAAAAATTCTTTCGAATAAATCATAATTTAAATTGAATTAGTTTTATACATTACAAATCTGAAAAGAATAACTACAAAAAAAAATTATTTTATATTTAATTAATATTAGATAATCCCAATTCCGATTTATGCAATGTCTGTAAATAACAATCATTTGGTTTGAGTATTTTCGACTACCATCAACCACTTTTAAACAAAAAGTTAGTAGAAAATTATCTAATTATATAATAATCAATTTCTACAGAAAATAAAATAGATTAAATTACTAAATCTCAATTTTTTTTAAAAATCATAAATCGAAAATCTATAAAACCAGGGTCTGAAAGTTGGTCAGATATTTGGTTTGTAAAAGAATCATTGGGATTTTGAGGATAGAAAAATTGCCTGTGAAAAATGTGAAGATAAAAAATATTTTAATATTAGGCCAAACGAGTTTAAAAGTATATACCAAAAATTGCGGCAAAATTGAATTTAATTTCTAGTCTAACATTACGTCATCCGTACACGTTTTTTTCTTGAAAACCGGTATAGCTTTTGGAAGCAACTGTAATTTTGCTGGAATTTTTAGTATACTCGTCTGGTTAAAATAGTAAGGCTGAAGTAATGGAGCTCTGTGTCGCATGACCAAGAATTATTTCGTAAAATATTTTCCTCCTCATTACGAATTTAGTTTTCAAATAAGAAATTTCAAATAAAAATTTAATATAATATAAAATTAATTATTGTATAATCAGTGACTTTTTGAGTGAATGCCAGAAATATTTGATGAAGATCAACAACTTTGTGGGCCAGTTATATATTAAATATGAATCAGTTATTTTGTATTCGGTCATTATTTTCATTAATTTTATTTATTTTATAGATTAACATTAATAAAATTCATATTTTATTTAAATAATTATTTTAAAGGAACATTAAATGATTTAGTTTGATAAGAAATAAGAATAAATGTCAAGGTGTACTATAGAAATGTGGTAAAAATAGAAAGCAGGTAAACACAATGATGAAGGGCTTGATAATTTTGTCCTTAATAATTTTGTTTAATAAATAATTAACCATAAAATATTAAATAAAAGATTGATTTGCACTGCTGGATGTCAAAATTAATGGTTAAGAAAATACTTTATAATAAATCTAAAAGTATGACATATATTTAAAAATAATTTCCAAATATATAGACTAAATTGTATACCAAAAATAAATTGAAAAATATTTATAAAATTCATTTGGCCATTAAAAGTAACTGAATTTTAATATTCAATTAAACTCTTCTTAAACTCTTCATTTATCAACTGCATTTACGATACTTGTAGTGTTAATATTTAAAATACTATTAACTCATAGCTCAATCTATTTCTATTTGGAGTACATTAAATAATTCGGTCCAGTATTTCATTTCATTTATTTCCATTATCAATTTTACTTCGTATTATTATGTACATTTATTATGACCCATTTAGGTATAGGTATAAATATATATTATTCTTATTGTCATTATTGTAAAAGTTGCACTACTAAATAATATAAATTTTGCGATATAAAAAAATGAAAATATAATTCTCAGTTTAATGTTTCGTAATTTTAATTCAAAATAAATCATCTATAAATATCACAGCGGTGGCTCCATAGGCGAACTAGGTAGCCGCATTGGGCAATGATATCTTCATTTTTATATAGTTTGGACGCCAAACTATATAAAAATTAATATCGAATCAAATACACACTAAAAACACTTTGTTAAAATTAACTTCACCGTATACAAATCATTTTAATATAATATTCATGATGATTACACCAAAGTATTTGGAAGATTCCCGGTTCAAGCTCAGAGTTACAACAGGCTTTCCTCGACCAATATTATAGTTTATACACCGCGTATAAACCATAATTTAAATCAAACCAACAAAAATGTGAAATTTTCTAATAAAATTAAAAGAATTTATATTAAAATCGAAAGTAAAGCGAGTAAGCAAAGTGCAACAAAAAAACAAAAAACAGCAAAAGCGCGAGGTTTAATTTTTTTTTAGCTACACCTTTAAAGGATTTTTAGAATAAAACAATTTTGTATACTAGATTTAGTTACGAAAATTATCATTGATTAAAAACTTACTTTATATCACTCGTAGCATCAATGAACTATATCAAAAATTGATATTTTTTCATAAACAAGCGGAAATCCAGCCGAATGATTTTATATTTCCATATTTCAAATCTTTAGTATTAAATATATTTTATTTATAATGTATTTCGATTGTAATTCTACAGATTTTTTTTATGTTACAATCACAATTGCGTAAAAGGTTTTAAATGATATTCACAAATAAAATTACAGGGTAATTTCACAAAATTACATAAAAATATTGTCGTTTTAATCAATTAAACACAAAATAAAAATGCCAAATCAAAAATTTCTTTCGCAAATTAACAAACCATTATTAAAATCAATATTAAACTCTACAAAATATACATTAAAATAAGTAATTTTTAGCAAATTTAATATTTTTCTTTTCAGGCCAATTAATATTTAACATTTTAACGATTTTTCATATTAAATATGACATTTATATGTTAAATAATATCATCATATATACCAGATTTAATATTGCATTTTAAATATTTTTCTAAAAACAACTCATAAATATTAACAAAGTCATCAAAACTAATGAACTACTTTACAAAGTAAAAATTATTCCCATGTCCACCTAAGAAGCGTTCCTATTTTAATTTTTTCTTTTTTTTGTAATATAACATCTTCCTTTGATATTATTAGTTTTATTGCTTGCATATTTGCAACAAATTTACATTTTTTATGTACTGTATCAGGAACAAAACCCTCCCAAGTAGACTCCAAAAAGAACATAAAACCAAAATTTAATGGATTTCTTTCATTTTTGGTTATTTATTGTTCAATTCGCAGATTTTCATATCGTATATAAATTAAATTTCATTGAAAATTTTAGTTATTCATAAAAAACGGAACTCGCCTTAATTATACTATGATCTTACACATATTTTCGTAAATTTCATTATGTTTCTATGGAATCGCATATAAAACCCATAAAATTTAATCGTAAAATTCAAATATATTTAGCTTCTAAATATATTATTATATAATTTAGTTTATTGACTGAATTCACTATTCACCGAATAAATATTTCACCGAAACAATTAATGAAAGCAAATTTGCCGAATGATAACACTTAGTATTTAATGATGTTTGCTTATGAATCACTTTACGCTTATAAATCACTCTGCACATCAAGTTTAATAAGATTATAATTCAATGTTCTGCATTAAGATCTTAAGCATTATTAATTGTCTTAAAATCACTATTACATATATTGCGAATTTGATCACAGATACTCATTTAAAGTTGTAGTCAACATACAGCTGCTTTGAAGTTGAACCCAGAACCTAATGCATCACACCATAGACCATAATGCCACCACCAGTAATCATAATATTTACCATCGATTAATTCTGTATTCAGTCAATTTATGTGTTCGGTAAATTATGTATTCGGTAAATTATGTTTCTGTCAATTGTGGATACGAATTATTAAGAAAAATATAAATTTTACAGCAGAAAAGTTAATAATTATGGAAAATTCTGGCAATAGAAATTTTCCGAGCAAAGTTAGTGTGTGGCATTTATAATAAATGTCATAGGAATTGTAACACTTTCAGTATAAAATTTAATTTGTTTGACATCAAACCTTTCTTATGAGTATTATTTAATTATCACATTTATTAGCATAAATGTTTCATCAACTAATTTTCTAATATACTATAATATTCAAAATGTTTTACATCCTTAATAAATTTTGAATTATACTATTATTACTAGCCACTATATTACCAACCAACCTCCAAAAAATATTAACTCTCATCAGGCGATCATTTTTAGTAGTTGGTTTGAAGAAGTCTATTACTTTAAATGTTTGGTATACTGAAGTATATATGAAGAGTTATCGAATAAACTATAGTGTTGTAATGGAAAAAACATTTCCAGGTTGGTATGTTCATTAAAAAAAAAACTCAGTGAAGATTCGTGCTAAATTTAATCAAATATAAAGGATTACATCAAAAAATTAAAAAAAAAAAATTTACCATGCTTTATTATGAAATTCATTAAGTTGGAAAAAAAAGGATGGATAGGTCAAGTGCTGCAAATGGAAGGCCATATAGTGTACCTAAAAATATATAAATGCATTGGAAGAACGAAGAATAAGATGAAAAATATTGCTAAATAATTTTAAAATTTCTTATTTTACCAGCCTGGAATAATGAAAAAAAAAATTCAATTTTTATTAAATAGAGTACGAAGGACGTTTCAAGGAACCGAAACGAATGGAGGAAGATAACCCTAAAAGTCAAAATCCGAAAATGAAAACAGGATGGAAACGAATGGAGGAAATCGACAAAGGATTGTAGATTATTTAAAATGTTTTTTACAAAGAGGGTTTTCTGATTAGCAGCGTGCTTGCGTAATACTAACTTCCACCGGCCAGAATTATTCCTTCAACAAATATAGCATAGTTAAGGATAATTTGTGATAATCATTAGCCAGAAATTTTTCTTATTATTCAATAATGCATTCCATTTAATAGGATTAACAGTTGTATAATATACGGCAGAAAACAAACCTAAATTAAATATTACTATACTATTATTTGTGGTCAATTAACATTCTATAAAGAATTTTTTTATATTACACAGTACCAAAAACATTATAACCCCGAACACGATAAAAAAAAATTATATATTTTATAAGTTAGACAAAATGTTTGATTAATACTCACGATAATATATTCAATTACCTGATGGGTTTTACACATATACACTATTTTTTTTACAAAACTGACTATATAGCATAATTACCAGGGAATCGGTAATTGTGCCTTATTCAATGGTTCACCGAATAGGTAAAAATATTTTGTTTTCCTCTTGATATCTATGTAAATAGATATAGCGATACCTTAAATTATAAATTTTTGTAGCACCTTTTTTCCATCAGTTTTAACAAAACTGTATACAATTCTAAATATATAAAAATATTAGGGGCTAATATAATTTTGGCGCTTTTACAGATATTTTGTTAGTATTAACATTAATTATATGTGTATAATCAAAGGTACAATTATTTACTATTAAAATACCTAACAAAAATTATGTTTTACTTACTGAAGTGCAATTTTATGTTGTTGTTTTTTTTTTTTTTTGTGATGGTAATATAATTTTTTGTAAAAGTATATAGTTAGAGGAGGTAATTGAGCCCATCAATTTCATTTAAAATTATATATAATTATTGACACAAATAGACGAAAATTTCAAATAAATGATATTTACGTGTAAATACAAAAAACATAAAATTATAGTTTAAAAAAAAATAACCTGATAAATATTAAGAAAATATTTTATATTTAAAAAAAAAAGAGCACGCAGTTATTAGTTCAAGAGTTGTTGATATGAAAGTATTAGTACCTCTGAAAAATTATGAATCGTAATTCAGAATATACTATCGTAATTAAAATTGGCTTTTTCAATCTACCAAACTAAATCAACTATAAAATAGAACACCTCAGAGAGATCTAGTCTAGTAACGTACTGACTGGGTACTAGTCGGTAGATTACAAACCTTCTAAATAAGCCTAGACGCTCTCTGAGGTGTTGTATTTTATTTTCTTGTTCAATTATAGCTCATAATTTGCCGACCAAAAATTGTTCTTCATTGACAATCACCGCTTTTTGTACATAGACGAATTTTACATTAGTTAACAGTGATCTGTAAGGATATCATACTATACAAAGCTCAGTTTTACTAAATGTTTTCCTCAACGTAAGCCTTCGAATTAGATATATTCCTAGATTATATAGTTTGCTGATGGATTAAATCGGTTTAGTAATGCCAGTTCTTCTTCTGTTAAACTTTAATTACTAATAAATCCCTCATATCGTGGCATCGCAATTGAAAGTTAAAGAATTTTCATGGTTTTGTAGGATGATGTTTTGCTATATGCACTATACGCTATCTGACATATTATTACTATTAAGAAATATTTAAAGTAATGCGGTTATATCAATATCAATATCAAATGGATAGACAGCGGGAGCGGAGAAGTATTGATCTAACTCTGGCTAGAATTCATTCTTTATAGATAGTTTTTAATGGTACAAAAACTTAATAAATAAATCCCTAACTAAAAATCTTTAAATTTACTATCTAATTTATCGGGTAATGGTTAGCTTATATACCAAATGGTAAGGAATTCCATTCTGTAGTAGTATGTAAAATAGTATAATTGAATGAAGAAAAAAAATGTTCTTTAACGACACGCAATAAATGATCATCTGCAGTAATTCGTTTTAATAATGTACGTTTTTTTTTATGTACGATGTTTAGTAATTTATATCATAGCCGATAGTGGTTTTGTCCTATAGTAAATAGTTATACTAACTAACATTGCAGGGCTAATCGTATAACGAAAATTTTTACAATTTTTCTGGTTTTTATGGTGGTAATTTTAAAAATATTTCTGTTTTTTTATGTTGAATTGAAATTTTTTATTTATGCGTTCAGTTGTTACCATTCATTGATATTCTCAACATCGTAAATAACCAATTGTATATTTTAATGTTTATGTATATTTATGTATTTATGTATATGTCTTTTATAGGATATTGAACATAAAATTATTATTTTTTCGTCCTTTAAAATGAATGTATGACCATTACAGTAAATATGCAGTAAATATGTTAGAAAATATATATGGAAAATTTTTATTATTTCACTTTGAATTTTATTTCATTTTTGTTAATATGTCGTTTAATTGTGATTTGTGTACCAGATATTTGTATATTTTTTTTTATTGTTTGTGGTTACAACATGGTTTTTGTGGGGTGAATTTATGTAACTCTGGATGGTTTATTATATCCAATCGCATTTGAATTCTAAATGGCGTAATATATATAGATATGTATAGATATATAATGTTCAATTTTTTCGTGTAGAAAAACAAATTTTTGTAAGGATATTTTAAACAAAATGTTGTGGATATTTTTGGAATTGAATTTGTTAATTATATCAATTGTATTTCGTATAATTTTCTTTACTGTGATATTTATATTTATTTATAAATCCAGTTATCTCTAGTTTTAACTACTGCTGTATAAATTTACTGGTTCACTAATGCTTCAATCAAATTATAACAATTATAAGAGTTAAAGTTATTTTTTTCAATAAAAAATAAATATATTTTTCCTCCTCATTCTCTACATATTGAGGTTTCCGTTAAACCTAATATTCTTTCATGCTTCCAAAGTAGAATATGAAAAGTGGCTATCGGTATAATCATCCGAATTATGTTTCTAGACAATCATTATGATTTGTCAATATATCGAGTGTTCCTTTTCCACCCACTTTTCCAAATTGATGATATTTAAGATCCTACTTGGTATATCGGATGGGAATTGCTAATAGCCCCATATATTGGCAATTTGTCATCCTTTTCATTATCTTCAATATCACTATCAACCAAAGACTTCCTAGTCCGTTGTTATTTGCTAATGTATTTAAGTTTGGATTTACGCGCTTTGTTCTCAAGTACTTTAATAGCTACTTGACTATCTGAATAGAATTAATATTAGAAAAAATCATGAATTCATCTATTAAATATTCAATACTCATCTGGTTTTGAAATGAAATCATTTCTAAACCAGACCACCAACAACTCAATAACTCAATAAATTCAATATGTCAACCACTAACTATGATTATATTCATATATTCAATAAAATGAATGGATTTGTATGGAATGGACCAATTTATTTTATTTTTATACACACTTGGGGTTAAATTGTGGAAGACAATTAAACTGGATTTGTACAACTGATTTATGGTTAAGAAAAATATTCATATATACATAATACGTATATAAATACAAAATTTTATTATCGGTGATAAACTTCCTTTATGCATAAACATTCTATAACAATGACAATTTTAGCAAATTTCCATGTTATATAACAAAAAATGGATAATAAAAAGATTTATATAAAATTTATCTATATACAAAATTAGTTTATTATATAAATTTAATCACTTCTGTTTTGGTTGACTATTTCAATAATGGTTTTCTTTTTTTTAAAAAAAAAAAAATGTTATTTTAATTATTCCAATAAAACAATTTATAGTGTTTTTTTCGAAAATATAAATCTTTTACAAAACCACATTCATTTCAATTTTTGAATATAGTAGAACAATCTAATAAATTTAAATTAAATATACTCATAGCTAAACCAGAGAATCCTTTCATGTATATAAACAATAAAATAATGTTGCAGGATATTTGAAATTTTTACTGAAATATATTTTGTTTATTGATACGGAAATTGAATAAGAAGACAACAAATTTTCCATTTTAATTTAATCCTTATATGTAAATAATATGTCAAAGAAATAAACAGACAAATTTTTACAATTTATAAATTTATTATGGACATTGTGGAATAAAAACCAATTTTAACTTAGGTTTTAAAATAATTTTCAACAAATTTAACAAATTAATGATATTACAGATTTAATGGATAAAGTAATAATTCTAGACAGCTAATACTATTGAATCAGCCAAACCATCAGAAAAAAGCCCGATAGCATTACAAGAATGTCTTTACGAGTGAAATCTTCATGAATCAAGAAGTCGTAGTCATCCAAAGAACACATGGAGCCGCACGATACTCCAAGAACTAGGAAAGTGTAATCTTACTTGGGAAGGCGCAAAAACAACAGCAGCAAACCGAGTAAGATGAAGATGCTTTGTGGATATGGCTTCCATATAATGAAAAAAAAATACTATTGAACTATATTTAACGACTCAGATCCGGTTAACATCAATTGGTAACTGGTAAACTGGTCTGTCTGTCTGCTGATGGAATAGGGAAGACAATCTCTTTACAACCTAACCAAAAGCACTACATTGTATTCAATTTTCGTTGATACTTAGTAAGAAATATATAAAAATTCTTAAGTATTAATTAAACACAAAAAATTATGTTAAAAATTTTGATATTAAATGTGAATAAAGTTCATTTAAGAAGAACATAAGAAAAATATAGAGTAGTAGTACCAGAACACATCAGAAAAAAAAGCATTTGGGATATAAATGTTTAAAGAATCACAAAAAGAAAAAACCTTAACAGTAGAGAGTTTCCCTTAGCCATGTAAGTAGTAACAGACAAAACACAATAATACCTCACAACATCACAAGATTATTGTCGGCCGATAGTGACTTAATTATAGGGCGGTCAAAAAGTCTTACATCAGTAAAGGGAATTTTCCCACTTTTTTGTCATAAAAATATTATATAAAAATTATTTTTAATCAACATATAAATACAAAAAAAATATATTTATGTGTCGATGTTATAATTTGGCTTCACAATTCAATGAGGCATTCTAAACTTAATATGCTATTCAATTTATTTAAGTAAATTAGCATTTTCTTTTCGATTTTAAAGTATACAAAACTAAAATTTGTAAAATTATTGATTCACTATGTCAAAATTCAATCAAAGCCAACCATTTTGTACGGTGTAGCAAATTAAACGTATGAAGAAATGCTTTATTTTGTTGAAATTCGAATATTAATATGGTATGAAAGGCATGATAAAGCTGAAAATAGTCCATGTATCTGTAGACACACAGGAAGCAACAAAGACAAGATAAAAACAAGTTTGAACCCAGCGACAAATGTTCTTGGCACACATGGACATAGTATTCGAAGTCGACCCATGTAAGAGAAGAAGAAGTTGTAAAAATATTAATATAATATCTTAACAATTCAGGTATTGCCAACATACTTTAATCAATTATAAAATATATTTCTTTCCCTACAATATTCCAAGGAATTCCGACAGACTAACCAATATATTTTCTAATAAATTAAATTAACAGTGCAAAATTAATTTGCATATTTAATTTCCATTATCTTTAAAATTGATACAGTTCATATCTTTGAAATTTCTGACGGTACGTTCAGTCCTCTATTACCCAAAATAATATTAGATTATATAAAGGAAAGTACTGAACTCGGACTTCAATGCAAAGTCCAAAAACATCAAATAAAAGTCACCTCTCCAACTTGTCGTCAGGGCTTTTTGAACCCACTCATAACAATTTTTTTTTCTTTCAGTGTAAAAATAATACATTCCAATTCACACAATATAATTTTTTCAGAACCACAAAAAAAAACTATATATAATTTTAAACATGCTTTTGCCATTGCCACCAAAACGTGTCGGCATAAAAAGTTAATTATTAGCTAGACAGGTAATCAGAGATTTTCTCACCTTTTATACAACTTTAAAGGCGTTGATTTTGGTTATATTGTTCCTCCCGCTGCCAGTAGTTTATATTTAATTCTGGTCCACACACTTAAGACATATATAAAAACTTCCAGACAATTTTGTTTTTTTTATAAATTAATCGATCTTGAAAATCAAAATAGATTTTAAAACGATTACTGTGGACATGAGGTAGATAACAAAAATTTTAAATTTATAATTTTCTCCCTTGATGAACCAAACCGAAAAATTAAAAGATTTCAATAATTTTTGTAGAACACCGCACAGTACACACTGAAAAGAATGTGTTGTTTTGGTGGTAGGGTCATTCTGAAGGGAAAGTTACAGTACGGACGGATATTATCTGCTTATTAAAAATAATAAAGGATGAATTTATGCTTTGATTTTTAATTTTATAGCGATATCATTTTTGTAAATGCGTCGCGGTACAAAGCACTGCATAGTAATATGATATTGATATCCTTGATATACGATGATAGGAATGAGATAATTTTTCGTTTCAGTAAAATTGTCATATATATGAAAAAATTATATGTTTTTTATATATGTACCAGATTAAAGTTAAATGTTGAAAATAATATTTTCTATACGGCAGATTAGCATAAATTTAACAAACGAGCCTAACTTATTGGGTATATTAGATACGATGACGACGCCAGCTTGTATATGGGTTATTAAAAATTGAAGGTTTTATGACATTTGGTTTTGTGGTTTGAAATAATAATATTGAGAATAAAAATCTTATTAGAAATTATTTATATTTTTAACATATTTGTTGTTATTATTACTTTATGAGATTTTTTTTTATGTTTATTATAGGATGGGGTAATAAAAATGTCATGGTAAAAAAAACATTAAATTTTTTTATGTGGTAAAAGTTTTAAAATTAAAATATTTAAATATTTATATAATTTTTTATAAATATCATATATATATGAAGTGGAAAATGCATAATTTTACTATATATATGAAATTATTTAATTTACATAGTAATTCAGTATTTAAAGAGTTAACCAGGACCAAGATTCAAAATTTGTGAAGTTAATATTGAAATACTGTACTGCATAATTAAGACACCCTATTCCTCAAATTAAGCGATAACCGAATAAGACAAATTCAGCAACAAAAAAAAATTATTAAAATTTTATAGTCATGTAATGTTAACAGAGGGATGAGAAACTAAGACCTCGTTTCAATGAAAGTTAAAAGTGGGTTAGTCAGTACAAACATGAGTAGCCACCATCAAATAACAAATTACGAATGTAAGATCAAACCCAGTTTCTTGACCCTGCTGGTCTCTCTATCTGAACAGTGTTACTTTAATTTTTCAGATTATTATTTAAGAGAATTTTTAATTGTTGGTAGTACACGACACTGTCGGCATCAGCAAGCGTTTAAAGTATATTTATAATTATTTATTTATTTTTTTGAAAATTTTAAAATGACCGACAATAATGAAAAATGTGTCATATCGGGGAAGCATATTCTTCCGACAATGGTTGAAATTTAACATCGTAAACTGTCGCTCAAATTAATTGTAAATATTTAATATTGGAAGTTCGACAGTGTTATTTAAACTTTCGTCTGATAAATAGTCTTGCATGCGTTTTATTTAATTAAATACTTCTCAGTACGGCTGGCACACTGTGAGAGAACATGACCATAACCCCCCCATATGCCAATACAATATAGCGATGAAAGAAATGCTTATAATACTTTTCAAATCTTTGAAAAAGATCAAAACGATGTGAAACTCATAAAGCCCTTATATATGAAACTAATATAAGGTTCGGTAGAATAACGATTTCATTTTCATAATTACCAAATAAAGAAATATATAAAATCAAAATTCACCCTTTTTCATCGAGTTTAATGCAAACAAATTCCTCTTCACAAAAATCAACAATAAATTTTTGTTAAAGTAATTTTCAGCATGACAGAATTTATATAGCCCAGAGTTGATAAGGAGATAATCCGTAAAGTTAACAATAAAAAATATAGAGCAGCGCAAAAGATTTACGGTACAGAAATAAAACGTATTAATAACAAATTACACCGAGAATGCGGTTTTAATGTGTTACTATGAAATTTGAAATAGAAATTGTGTATTCATTCAGAAAGATTGGTGATTTTTCTATGGCACCGATAGTGTAATACTGTACCAAGAATTGTGATTATCTTAATGTATAATATTTAAGCTATGATACCTTCTTCAAATAATCCAATACATTCATATAAATTCATCGTCATGGTCAATAAATCAGAAATCTGATTACCCACAATGGAGTCAGAATATTGGTCTATATCTGTTTTTATATGGGTGCAAAATTGAAAAGAATTGAGAAAGAATTATCATTATAACACTTGCAATAAAGAGTAACTTTATTTTTGAAATTGATTAGAGGGTGTTTTTTCATCGAAAAGCATTAGATTTATATAGGGTTTCGCAGCATTATTACTTTCAATCAAAATTTTAACAATTCGATTTACCAATGACCAGCAGTGAGGTAATAAATGTTTATTTGTAATTTTATTATGCGTTAATAATTAAATTTACTCAAGTTATAAGAAATTTTGTATAAATCTTCCTCCTACATGTTACATTAAATTAAAATCTTCGATTAAATAATGTTTTTATGAATTTTGCACACAAAATGTGCTAGTGACCACTCTCTGACACTTGTGACACTTTTTGTGACACTTTTATAGATGTATGTAAGAAATAATATATGTACAATCTCGAATGTCCAATGTCCATAATTTTTTTTGAATTTCTTTTAAAAAAATCCCAAATTAAAAACTGTCATATTTTGAAAGCTGCAAAAGAAAACAATTTCGAAATAATTCCTCCTGTAAAAATTAAATTTAAAAATCGTACTGACTTCTTTAACAAATTCGTAATTTATTAAATAAAATCATTACATAGTGTTCATGTTTGTTTGCTTTACGATGACAATTGAAATCCTGTGGTGGTAACCTTATGACATGGACACCATAAAAGATGATTTAACACCAATGACAATTAAATTTAAATTTGTTAACATTTTGTTGAATAAAATTCATTATATACAGGGGTGGCGTCAATTATAAGTGCATTCAAAAATTACTAATAATGATTTATTATGTTTAGTATTATATACTAGATATTGGTTCATTTTATTAAACTCAATGCATGTAATGAGTTCCACCTACTAATAACAATTACAGTCCGCAATTTATCGATATTGACTGCGATCCATTTACTATACAAATACTCCTGAATGCAATACTGCTATTCAGCTCTCTGAATAATTTCACTTTAAAAAAAGGTTGTGAAGGTGAAGTGGCTGGCATTGACATCACACTAAAATAATTATATAAATTGGTTTTTTATTGGATCTTTTTTGCCAAATAGCAAATAATAAATATTAAAAAAATTTTGGTCATTTGATTTTTCGATTTCTTCGAATAAAATTTTGCAAACATAACCGCCTCGGATTCGTACATCTCCTGTTTTTATATATTCACTTTCGTTTATTTTTAATAGGTAAATAATGAGTGAGATTTCTGAATAGCCGTATAATTTTAAATATAATATTAGTTTTCCGATAAAATTATGGCGCCATTAATTCATTTGTTTTATTTAAATTAACACATTTGTATGTGAAAAAGCGAATAGCTTTTGTGACTTACATATCACATCCATCATCAGCATTGATTTTTTAAAATCGATAAAAGATTAAATTATTTCCATCATACACAAAAAATTAGTTAATCCCAACCAAACAAATATTATAAATTGATATTTAGAATCGACAAAATCCTATAATTCTCTTACACAAAATCGCTAGAGGCTATTTCGAAACACCAGTACAGTATTTTCACATATAAACACGTATAAATGATGGCTAGGTGGTCTAAAAATATATCATAATGTAAAAAAACTAAATTGGTAATGGTATCAAAATATATATTTAAATAATGTGTTCACATCGAACAAACTTTCGTGATGCCAAAACTCTATAAACTCATAACACTTACAAAAATATGAATTTATCTTTAAGAAACCATAGATTTTGTGAAGAAATTTTACAGGAAGATAATTAATGATTTCGTGAAGATAATGCGTGTTGTAATGGGATAGAAAGTATTAACAGTTTTGTATTAAAACTTTGATGTATAATTAATAGTTCGGGACAAAAAAAAAATAAGAAGTGTTAATTTCTGTGGTTTCAAGGGAAAATATTTTTTATAAAATTTTAATTAAGTTTTCTAAAAATAAATAATTACCAGGTTTTTTATTATTGGTGTTGGATATTTTAAAGTGTTATGTAGAGATTATTTTCAATATTGCCTTATAAAATTTTTTGTAATTTCAATTTTCGATTGAAGGAATTTTGATGTAAAGTTAATTGATTTGTATTATATTGAAAATTGATTTGCTGACATTTTTATTAAAGTGAATAATGTTACTATGCTTCTGAGATAAGCACAAGCTATCTTTGCATAAGAAAGTCGATCGTAAATTTTCGCTAGTCTACTCAGTAAGTTTGGATTTATCTGCCTAACTCTTTCGATATTATGGATTACAGGTCAAACTGCGGTATAATACAAGGAGCTAATTAATTTCCAGTGATGCTTCCATATTCAGGTATCCTATGTATTTTGAATATGTCCGTGTGCTAGGTTGTTTAGAATAGTGTAAATTTCGAATTCAAGTGGAATATGTCATCGCTGTTTTGTAATTGCATTGATGAGTAAACTCAAAATAATTATTCTTCTTGTACTGCATGTTCTAATCAAATTTGTAAATCGTATACCTACTAATGTTTAAATCATTTGCCATTATTTTTTTGGGCTAATTCTTGATGTTCTACGGAATTGATATCCTCTGAACTAATTAAAAGAGAATAATATATGATTAATGGTTTTTGAAAATAAATTTTATCATATCAATATCAAATATGCAAAACATTGTCAAAAATCTATATAATTCTTCATCGTCTTCATAAAAACCAAATAAAAAAAACCAAATATATTCATAAATTTATATTATATTTCCAAATAAAATTCTTCATCATATTTCAAGCCCACCCAAATATAATCATCATCATATCTTATAATAAAAAAAATATTAAATTCAAATTTTTACCTTAACTTGGCGTCAATGTACGGTAGCCGTTTCTTTTTTTCTGTGTTTTTCTTATTGTATATATTTGAAAACTTAAACTCCACTGTTGTAACTGAACTCGTCAATTTAATTTTTTTCATTTTCCACCTTGACGATCACAATCACAATCTCTGACTCTAAGAAAACCTTCAGTATAATTAGAAACATTCATCCATTCAATCGTAATCAAATACCTTAATTGTACACTGAACAGTTATTCTTTTTCTGACAATCAGTAACCCATCAGACAAACATAAAAACAAGGGCTTGTAATCAAACTTAACAGCAGCAAAATTATAACCTTTTTCACAAAAAAAAAAAATTTAGCAGCTCCAAAACCAAAACAAAAATGATTCCGTCAATATGAAAACATTCCACAATATCTTAAAATTTTGTCATAACTTCATCATCATGATCATACCTATGTCATATAATATTTTTTATTTCTTTAACTGTTTCAGTTATTTACTACACCATCTCGCCAGAGATGTTCAAGACCTATTACCAGCTTTTGTTATTGTGATGTTAGGATGGGGAATTTAGGGATTGGTAGCAAAAAGCGTATATTCATCAGAAGAGTAATCGTTAAAAATTATATTTTGTTTTGTATAAATTTTGTTTTTTGTTGATACTTTTTTGGATGCTTATAATCTGCCCACCAGTTTTTGTTACAAATTTTGTACAACGACCCTATATGTATGAGAGTGAAGAGTAGTTAAGTGGTTTTTTATTATTTTAGAAATTATTATTTATAGGTGTAGCCTAGATTTCGTCACGTTTATCATTTGTCATTTTAAATTTGATGGCTTTTTATAGTTGGAGGGTAATATGAAAGACGAATGGTAAATTTGATGATAAAAGTTGATTTTGACAGATCATTTGTTTTGATATGAGGTTTTTTAGAATTAATTCACAGAAAAATAAGCAGAAGGAGATGATTAATAAAATTAGTGTATATTTATTAAATTGGATATATCAAAAGTATGGAATTTATTGTATAGAAAATATGTAAAGCAATCCTTCAGAATTGGTTCTAAAAGTTACAGAAAATATTTAATGTGATTTAGTAATTGCAATAATATGACAGCGGCTTCAAATTGCACAAGTTGCGAATAAGTGGAACAATCTTTTGACGAATGAAAGAATATTTTAACCATGTTTATATGTTGCTGTCTTTCAGTGCCACATAGAAGAATACGGTGTGCAAAACTATTACTAATTTTTATACGATAAATCTTTTATATTTATTTATTTTGAAGAAATATTATATTATCTGATTCCTGTTAAATTTCTATATAGTTTTAATAAGTTTTCTAGCTATACGATTTTCAGTCTTATTAAATTATATGCAGTCAGTAAAATTTGTAGCTTAATTTTTAATTAATTCAGAAAAAAATCTATTAAATTCATAACATAATCATTTAATCTCCCAGATATACAAAGTTTTCATGTACAACTTCAGTAACAAAATAGCTACCTAATTGGTATAGCGATATTAAATACAAAATGTATAATTAATTAATAGCATCAAAACGTCTCAGCTCAGCAAAATATAAATGGAAAATGATTTTTTTTTTCCAAATTAAACAACAAAAACTGATATACAGAAACATAAATGGCGCCTATTTTTGTTCATTTGTTTGGTGGTGATGTCAAAAGTCCGTGATTTATGATCAAAATGTATTCCGTATGTCTTAAAATATGAAAGGATTTGCTTGGAATGGCAATGCACATGATAGAATGGCAATGCAATATTTATGTGCATCAATAGAATACATTAAAATTAATTTGATTTTTTTTTCTGAAGGCATATAAAATTATGCTCGGTGGTTTGCATTGTAAATGAAGACATTTACACATATTTTTTTGCACAAAGTAATGCGTTATTGGTAATGAAGAGCTAGGGTTATAATTACAACCGGTGCTGTTATTTGAATAGTGAGAATAAAGACATTATTAAAAAGCGTTTTCATTACTTTTTAAATTATTTATTAATATGTTTATGATTTTTTATTAGGTTCCTGAAACTGTCAACAAAAACAAATCCAAATTAATTATCTGAATCACATTCAAAATTACTCTCTAAAATCAACCTGTACTTGCTAAAAATTCCCCTGTACATATTGTACTGTAAAATTAATTTAGGTATTCAGCAGTTTCATAATTATGCAATTAAAAAATATGGCAATTCAACATTTTAAATATATAATACCAAATCCATGCAATGACCTTGTCAAATATTATGCTATATGAACTTTAAAATTAATTTTCATGCTGTTTAAATCAAAAACATTTTTTTTTTTTTTAAATTTTTATTGCTAGCCTTGATGCTTTGCTGACAGACCCTTAAATATTAGTAGTATGCATATTGTTAGTATAGTTCACTGTATTTTACTTTGTATCGTTTAATAACGACAACAATAATTATTATATATTTTAATTTACACATCATTTAACTCTTGAATATGTTGTCGTTGTTAACCGTATCATTCAAAATGATTTATAATGTTTAAAGTTCCCATTCAGACAACGAAATAATATTATAATTATATTTTGTTACTTTGAAGACGAATAGTTTTGGGTTAACACAATTTTGTATAGGCATTGATGAACTGCATTGTGCAGTATTGTATTTTGTGCATAGATTGTGTTACATTATAAAAGTGTTAATAGTGACATGCACTATGTAATATAGTAATTCTTAGCAAAGACGTGAAAGATTTATTCTGCCTACTCTACTAGTTTAGATTTGGACATATGTTCAATAGAATCGTCATTACCCTGACGGCTGTGACCTTCACATCTTGAAGAGTTAGAAATTTTTAACAAACTTAGTGTGCTTTGCATCTGGTTCGGGATTCAACTACACATTAAGTTAACTCAGGTTTTTATTATTAATTTAATATTTCTTAATATAAAAAAAAATGTCACAAAATACTTTGGGGAAGCCAAGTCTAGTTTTGGGCGGTATCATAATTGCAAGAATTACAATTTTAATGATACCTTATTTCGCATAAGTAACTTCAATATATTTACATATCGTAATGCATTTTTGTGGATCTATTGAAACTTTAAAGTTGATGAAATTAACTATAATTATCTTGATTTTATTGAATTAATTACGTGCATTAATGAATTTTATTGAAACATATGCAAGGATTCGTGTTTCTATATATACCAAATATTTTAGTATGATAAACACAATCGCTAAGAATTCATCATTAAATTATAGCTTTGCTCTTAATTTCCAAAAAAATTGTGATCCTTGTTAGATTGTTGAAGAGGGCCAGCAAAAATATTTATTTTACCATATGTTAATTTCGAGTTTTAAAATTTCTCAAAAATTCTATATCTTTTTTAATACTGTGATTATCGACCTCTGAATAAAATTATTTTATTTTGCAGACAAAAAAGGGAATAATATTTTTTCTGAGTTCAGTTGACAACCCAAGACAATAAATTATTATGTGCGAAAGGGATTTTTTTAACAAGTAGAATGTCCTTTTTTTGCAGCCAAGTGTATAAGTGTCACTTTATTAAATTATAATTAATGTTAATAGAATTTTACACGGTGGTCTACAGATGCTTAATTTTATTCGGGTGGTCCTGGAATATTCAGAATGTAAAAAAAAATATACAAAATTTATAACCTTTACTCCTTAACATTTTAAGGAGTAAATTGTCAAAAAAATTAAAATTTATTATGGCACTTGTTCTTTGTTAAATAACATTTTAATAAAAATTACTTCTTTACGAAGATTGTTATATTTAGCAGTTTACACATTTCAGTCTCATCGCTTTTACTTTTTATCTAAGTCGGCTCCATATTGTGACATTATCAAAATTATGAAATAAAAAAAAAGAAAATTGGCTGGGTATATTTTTTGGGATACAAATTCAAATAAAATCTTAATTATTACTTCCGGTAACAAAATAATATTTACGTGAATAATGTTAAAAATAAGTGAAAATCTGTTAAAAATAAATAAAAATCCTGAAGATGTCATTACCCTTTTGATAGAGTTCACCTCAAACTTTTCATTTTTATGATATTGTCAATTAGCTCTATCCATATGTCAAATAATAATTACAATAGTGTTAGTTAAATAATGTGCATGTAGGCGTGATTTTAATTTAATATCATTTACACCATTTTAAATTTCGATTTTTTTTTTGTTTATCAAATTTATATTCTAAATGATTCTCTAAAACTTTATATATTATCCAAGTTCGTTTCCCTGGGTTTGTATATTTAAATTACATACTCCAAACAATTACAAAGCGCAAACTCCATACAAACATTCTAATAAAGAGAAATCCTTGTCTTTACCTCCACCAAAAAAAGAAAATTCCTGTTTAGATTATTTGTCTAAAAGAAAAAATCCATAATATTTGATTTTGGCTTTGGAAACTTTATGGAACATCACGTATCACAAATATACGTAGTACGTGTTATTTGAGGTATAAACATAATAGCAATAAAATTGAATTAGCTTAGAATTTTAGTATTGACATGAGGCCTCTCAGACCATATGTTATTCGATAATATGTTGAAAGTTTTAATATAGTTTTGTGGGAGATTTAGTTTTTGGGATCGTATTAGAGTGAAAATGAATAAATGGCATCCAAAAAATGAAGACGGTTGAAATGAAATTTATAAATATGTATATGTAGACAACCTGATAAAGGATTTTATATGTATAGAAATTATAAATGAAAAAGGATAAATTGTTATTCTAACTTTAGAATGTTAATGACAACATTACGATACCGGAGGGGTTGTCTGATGATTTTTTTTTTGTATATTAAAGATACAAAGTAATATGATTTCAAGGTACAAGTGTTAAGGAATTGGAAATTAATCTAATATTGTTTATATTAGATTCTTTATATTAGATATAATAATTCTATGCTAAAAATAATATGTTAATTTTGTTATAATTTAGATTATTTTTCACATTTACAATAATTTTGAATTACAGTTCAACAATATAAACGGAAACATTTATTGCTCAATATTCTGGGTTCTATATGTAAAATATTAGCTAATAATATGTATTTTAACATTCTAAAATTATGAGTATACGCCAGTAGGAGAGTACTGGTACGTGAAGGTCTCTATAATCTTCCTCCATACTCAGCAACCAACCAACATTTTACATAGGCTGTCGGTGGCGTTGTGTGTTATATTAGGTCCAGAGTTCAACTGCAGGCACAGACATTGAATACCAGTAATAAGAATTTGCCATATGTTATTGTGATTTGAAGACTGGGAAAATTGCTAACAGATGTAACAAATTTGTCACAATATTAAAAGCTACTAGTTTGTTGCAATTAAATCTTTCTATAAAGAAACTTATGGTTCGGAATCCTTATAAAACTAGTAGGAGTTATAATTGCAATAAAATATTACGAAACCTCTTTCAGGAGGCTAAGGCTTGAACTGTAGCGCTATTGCAAAGACATTCAATATATATTATATGCATATATAAAAAGCAGCAGCATATGTTGCTTATTGACTTATAATTGTGATGTTGTATACCGAAAGTTTAATTTGGTATTAGAATTTTTGATGAAGCAAAAAAATTCTACCAATTTTCTGGTTTCAAATTTTCGTACAAATATCCACAATTTTGTACAATATTTTACAGTGATCACTGAAATGTAAGAATTTTATGATAACAGAAATGTATTCATGGTCTATCCAGTGGATAGGAATTTCTTACCTAAAAGTGTTCCAGACTTTACCAAGCAATTAGAAAAGAATATGCTCCTCAATCCGAATAGAATCAATATTTATCATTATTCGATTTTCCATTTTATTTAAATACATACTTTAAAATTATATAAAAAAAATCAATTAATTGTTTTCAATAATGAAAGTCAATTAAATTACACGATTTTCATTTAATTATTTTCATTTGATTATTACATATTAAACTATCACGAACATCCCTTAGGAACAATTCGAGGATATTATATTTTTCTATTACAAATTTGGATCAGCTAAAATGTTTCTCAAAACGCTATTTCAAAATTATCTCATATAATTTACCAAAATTACATAGTTTTGTTATTTTATGTATAATATTTTCAGGTTTATTATGTTTGTAATTTGTTTGATACAAAAAAAAAATATAATGTTTTAATGAGTTCTTATGCTAATTACATTTATTCGATTAATTTTCTTTTTTGCTGGGTCAAAAAATTATAATAATTTTCTTTTTTCATTAACGTGCAGCACATTCTCAATTTTCTAATTTCTCGATTAATTAAGTATATAAGTTTCCAGGTTGAATCATTCTTTTATACAAAATTTCCCTTTTAGTCCAAATGAACCAAGATCATTATTGTTATAGTAATGGAGAAACGTCAGTAATAAAAATATCCTCACTATTAAAATTACAAAAAAAAAATACCTTTACGTGCTTAATATCTGCGGAGGTATTAAAAAATTTAATAAAAATTAGTTTTATATATAAAAAGGGTTCCTTGAAAAGTTTCCTTGAAAAAAAAATTACTTAAAATAATGCTGTATTAATTACATTGTAATGAAATCTACCCGAATTGCATGCGATTTTATTCAAGAATCTCATATATTGAAAACAAGAAGCTTACGCTAAATCTGGTAAAAGAAATATATATTAATAATCACTAATTTCAATTAATAAAATCTATGTTTATTAGATTACATGCCAAAAGGGACTAACATCACTTAAATTGTGATGTAAATCTAATCAAGACAATTAAACTGAATCTAAATACTAAAAAATTGTATACTACTAAATTGTATAGCCAATACACTAAAGTACAATAATTTAGTTGCAGACTTATATATAAAAATTGTAATTGCAATTAAAATTTACCTTTATATTTTCCCTGGAGTAAAATTTAAGGATGACCATTGGGACTATAAAAACAGTTCTTATAATAATACCAAAAAATAATAGTTAATTTAATGATTTTTATTTTTTTCATATTAACTATAATGATTAGGGTATAATTTAAATGTGAAAAAATAATATGTATAAATTTCCACCATTCTTTGGTGCGCGAGACTATATGCTTTTTATGAGAATAGTCAAAAAAAAGATACATAAAAGAACAATAATACAAATTTGAGAAAAATCTAATTAGGCTAATTGTCCTTTTTATTGGAAATTAGTGTGTTTAGTGCGGCCCTTTCAAAAATAATCTATTTAAAAGTTAATTACAAATTAAATTGAAAATGAACAATTTGGGATTTTATGCTATTATACATTAAAACAATAAAATATTAAATGAAATAGGGAATAACCCAATTGTGGAAGTCGTGTTTAAAATTAGAATTTCTAATAATATTTTTCAATTGTTTAGATATATGAATATGATATTAAATTATAATTATATTAAAAGCATATTGAAAAATATATATGGAGTAATATATTGAATAATACTAAAATATAGAATCAATATAGTATTAAATATATTAAGTAACATTCAAAGTTATCTTATTTGACATTATTTTTTATTAAAACAACAGATCCACTGAACAGGGGCCATCGAAAAACTATAAAAGCAAACAAAAATCATTTGATTTACTGCAGGACTAAAGTAAAGCCAGCAGATCCACTGTACAGAAACTACCAAAAAACAAGTGATTTACTGCTATATCAATGGCAAAATTACTGATCAGTTGCAGGAACAATCGATAAACTGTTAATAGATTACAGTAAAAGAAACAGCAACTCATCCAGTGCAAGAATAAATTAAATACAGCTGTGTTGCACTTATTTTTACTGTCTTCCACTATGAAGTAACTATAGCGAAAAATAAGTGAATCACTGTAGATATAAGGGAACAACTACTGATCAACTATGCAGATATAAGGGAACAACTACTGATCAGTGATCAGCATTTCTTCACTTATTCCTGCAGGATTAAGCGAAAAGCTGCTGATCCACTGTAATAATAAACAAAAAATATTGATCCACTATACTAGCGAAAAACAAATGATTCAATAAGGAACAATAGAAAACTTTCGATCACTCGAAAAACACCTGACACACTGAAGAAAAAAATGGAAATTAATTAACAAAAATTGGCTGAACGAACTGAAATAATTTTTGGGAAATTATATGACAACAGATTTTTATTTCTTAAATCAGTTATTCATTGAAATGTTATTTTTTGAACATATATTTTAACATTAGCACATTGATTTAATGTTTGGATTAATACAAATTCTTTAAATACAGAAAGACAAAAATACTTGTGAAGAAAAGAAATGGTCAGTAGTGGTTAAATTAGTAAATTCAAGCAATTATTATGATGATATGACAGACAGTTTAATGCTCTATTCAATTTTGAAATATTCTATATAATTGTCAAACAGCAATACGATTTTCTACAAAAATTATTCTGTACAAAAAACTAATCAAAATATGAAAAAAATAAAATTACGTTATTAAAGGAAAAATAAAATATATTGTTATGATTGAAAAAAATGAATTGAATATGTCAAATACAACAAATGACAGTGTCAAATCTTCGTAATAATAATATAAAATTGTCCTTTGAACATATATTATTCTACTATAGAACCACAATTATGATTGCAATATATTTTTTTTATATTGCATGGTAATTTAAAACGATATCCTATAAAAAAACCAGAAATAAAGTCAATCTTAATTTGTTGTCAACTAATTTGATTGACACCACAAATGAAAATAGTAAAAGAAAGAAAAAAACATATGAATGAGGAATAATATCATATCCCTAATATTCAGATTTTCTCCCTTCTGGAAATAACATTTTTGATGACGTGTCAAAATTTTCATTATCCTGTCAATTTCCTTTATATTCATTTACCATAGATCCACAATTTTCTTTTCGTTTAAAAAGATGACAATATAAATACATACAAAACTGGTAGTAAAAGTAATTGTTAAAATAAAATTTGCTTGTAAATATTTAACTATACCAAGACGAATTAACCCTCAAAATGTTATCCTTGTATAAATGTCATACAACCAAATCTGTTTTGACTATATTGTAGCAAAATGTAATTGCATATGATGCTTCATGTATAATGTAATGTCATAGATATCAATAATGTAATTAAATTGGCCCTATGTGAATAATTTTACTATAATAGTTTATAGTTAGGAAAAAGTTGTTCCAATATTAATAAATTAAAAACTTAGGTCATATCTGAAATTATGAAAAGGAATTAATTAGAGGTCCCAGGTCCTTGAGTTATAAGTAATGTAACCGCAAACCGATAGATAAGTCTAACGTAATGCTGATGGGAAAAAATCTGTAGAATTACTGTCTCAATTAAATTTTGTTGGAATTTCTTATGTTTTCTTTATAATTCCTTTCCACTATTACATTGCTAATATTTTGAATAAAATTTAATTAAAATTTAACAATATTTTGACTTCTGTATTAAAATTATCTTGGGCTGGCGGTTATATTCAATATCGTCCAATCTTGGCGGTGTCCGCGACCATTGAGTTTGTTTTCATTGATTTTCGTATGCTGAACATTATTCAAAGCAAGCGCTCACATTACGATAGGACCTTAAGTTTCTATTTCATTAATGAACTACTCAGTACGAAACAGGAGTTGAGTATTGGCAACCAATCCTAAGAATTATGGCAACCATCCTTCAATTTGTTATGTATGTATTCATAATTTACGATTATAAACATGATTTGGTTAGTGTTTCTATAGCCTTATATAAATTTCATTAATTAAATCAATTCCATTTTCTAGTTTCAAACTATATGTACCAGAAAGGAGCAAGGACAGCGAATTATAAATTTCTTCTTATGTTGTACTACCACAAAAAACTAAATCAAAGAATTATTTAAATTTATTTATTTTTATGATGAAAATACACATTTTTTTTTATTTATTCAATTAATTGAAAAATATACATCAGTAAATTAAAATTGATATACGAATCATGTTGACATATTTATGATACCCTTACAGTGGTCATAATTCATTATTGGAACACACGAAATACACAAAATATTTGGTTAGTTTTTATTATTTTGTATTTTGTTTGTTTACGACTTTCATTTTCTGTAAGTCTGATACATCAAAATATTTCGCATTTAACCATTCAGTTCAGTTATGTAGTTTTCAAGTTGTAAAGTTTAATTGGAGTATGTTCTTACAGTTCCCACTAGCAGATTTAGGTATACTTGCAAAGAACTGTTCTTAGTTATATAGTACCAAATTATTGAATTTAAGATAATAAATGAACTCAACCATTAAAACTAACTGAGTTTTTAGAGCAAAGAAATAAATAAAAAAGCACCAGATTAGAAGATGTATGTATGAACTGCAATCATTTGAAAATGAAAACTAAATTTAAATTGAAGAAAACTGTACTTGTAAGAATAAGTAAAGCATAGCGTTTGTGGAAAATTTACAAATTTTACAACCGAGAAATCGAACCAGAGAATGAACAATAACATATAGAAAATATAGACAGTGACACCAGAAAAATGCAGGTAACAAATTGGAAAGAGAAGTAAGAAGGCAGCCAAAGCTTACCAAGAGTTGTAGAGTATTAACTACTACTTTGGTTTGTTCATAAGTAGAATACTCTTTGTGTTTTTGCCAAATGGTTTACCCCATAAAAAAAATGCTGCTTTTCAACCATCTAAGAGTATTCTCTTTTTCGGTCCACATCATTAGTTTGATTAGTTCGAGTATCTAATCTTCATCAATCTCAGACACAAGATCCATCCTCTCGTTAACCAAGAAAATGGGAACCCGAGAAAGAGTTTGGTAAGTATCCAGGGTGTTATCACTCCATTTCTTGTCAGCTCGTCTGCTGTTTCACTACCGGAAAACAAACTATAAAAAATTATCTGAAGTATAATTAAGTCCAATTTTAAATTTGTTCATAATTTTTTTTTTTTTGTAAACTTAAAATTTAAATTTCTGCACGAAATTGTCATTAACATTTTACTTTAAACTGAAGCTACACAATAAACTTACTTCAAATATACGGTCAGTATCGCAATAGACATTTATGATTCACATATACCTCTTTCTTAACCATTTTTTTTTTTTTTTTTTGTAATTTATAAGACTTAAATCATAAAAATATCAAGGTGTGTTCTTTAGCATTACCTTTAAGAAGTAAATGTGTTGACTGGTTGTTTGAAATATCCTGCTGTGCTATTATTTTTACAATTTATCCTTTATAACACTGACTATATAGTCAATGCCATATAAGTTAACTTAGAGGTAATCATATTAAAATGAATCGATTTTTAGGAATTATCTAAAGAAAAGTATTTACAAAAAAAAATTATTTAATATTTATCTTCTGTATATATATAAATATTTCATTGTTGAATATTATTAATAAATATTTTGATATTTATAAATAAAAAGGTAAAATATAATATAAATTATGAGGCCTAAAGATATACTTTCTTATGTGAAAGAGAATAACGAAATAAGGATGATAATGATGCACATATCCTTTTGGTTATTTTCAAACGAAAAACAAGGATTAATTTCTTAGTGGGTAGTCAAATTTGTTTATATAATTTTTAATAAGAAAGAATTAATATTTCAGAACCAATTTTCACCTTTTATTTTTAAAAGAAATTAAAATCATATTGATAATAATTTTTAACTTAAAACTTAAGGAGTTGATGGAGTTAATCATATCCATCGGTTAGCATTATGTAATTTCGAAATAAAGGAAAGTCGAATATTAAATTTCTAATAAACCGAACATTTTAAATAAATATGATATATAGTTATTAAGAATTTGTTAAATTTAGCTAATTCAATATTTTCTTTAATTTTCAGAATTAAAAAATTAATTTAAATTGCAGTTTCACAGATGAAATCAAATATATCAATTTAAAATATGTACTCGTATATACATAATACTGAAAAGTTAACAGTTTTCCAAATTACTAACTATAAAAACTGTTAAAGAACTAAACCCTAAAATTAGACAATTACTATATACAAAATAGTAAATTTAAATTAATTTAATATAAAAAAAGGTATGACTTCCGTTCGAAAATTAACACTTTGGCACGATTTTACATCAGAATTTGCTATTTTTTAAATAGTTTCATGCAAGATTAACTTTATTAAATTATTTTATTTTAATATTCTATATATTTATTTATACGTGAATTACAGATAAAAAAGGGGTCAACATATTACAAATGTTGCGCTTACTGAATCAATAAAATGTAATTTTTGAATAATTTTTTTTTAATTTAAATTGTTTATTTATTATTTTAAGTACTGCTAAATACAATAATAAATACGGTCCTGAGTAGCAATTGAGCACTACTAATGTTTTATGATAAAATAACGAGCATAATCTTAACAAAGTATGCTTTAATGAGCTTAAACTAGAGGTTTTAGCTAAACCAAAAAATGTAAATTAATGTTTTCCACTAATAATTAATGTTATCTACCTAAACCCACGTTGTACACGTTAGATACGTTCACCAAAACTACAGTGTAAATGGAAATCGTGCAATATTGAAAACGTGTTAAATAGTTAAACTGAAAAATAGTGTCGCGTAAATGGATTTTTGCCTCATTTCTTCGAGTACCGTGTAAATCGAGGTCATATGATTTTATTTTCTATGAACTTATTGTAAAAATTTCGCCTTTATATTCTTCAAATATATTTTTAAATATCAAAATTGAGGCGTTCTAACCATTTGGCGGTTAGGTTAAAACTAATTTAAGAAAGGTTGTTAAAATGGTCATAATGGTTACTTCTATTTCGTGATTACATTGATTTTAATATATTGACATTTCATAGTACAATTTCATTTATAGTAACTTCTTAAAATGGGGACAAATTTATAACAAAACATTTTCCTATCTGCGTTCCTACGTTTTCTCGAATCCCATTCAATGAAATACGATATTTTCTGTAACACTATATGGTATATGCAAAAGATCATAGTCTCTGTAATCTTGAGAATATTTACATTATTCTATTATTTAAGATGCATTAAAATTTATTTATTTTGTATTTACGTTGTTTGCATTTGAATTTATCCATTTTGTCTGTTATCATGATATTTAATATTCTAAATTTTATGTAAAAATATTAAATCTTTATTAAAAATTATTGCTGAAACTGAAGCTTATGAAAAAATGTCTTAATTTATATACATTTTAATCATTTTAATTTCTGGGGTATCGTATATCATTTCAATAATAATGAAAATAATCTCGTGAATTACCGAATTAAATCTAGACGCCTCTTCATTATAAAGCAATCCTTTTATTAAATATTTGTTTACAAAAGAAGAATTAACAAAAATTTGTATCGCCTTTAAATCCTATATGAAAGATTCTATTCCTATTTAATGATAAATATATTTATTTTGAAAGCGAATTTTAAAAGTAGTTTTTAATATTTTCAATACATTTATGTATTGAATTTACATAAATGTAAATAAATTTTAGTATATTATTTGTTGTCAGGCAAGGTTAGATTTATATAATTGGTTCAATTTTCAAATTTCATATTACTTATTTATGAAATATTTAACAGCATTTACTAATTCCTTATTTACAGTGTAAATAGCTGAAGATTCTGCGCATATAAGTGAAAATCATCTTTCTATGAGACAGCTTTGCAAACAAATTTTATAATACCAAATTTTATCATCAGTTATCTGCTAAAGATAATAAATTTTATTGTACAACATAAAATTACACAATTCTTATATATATGATATCATAAATTTCTGGTGATATTTAAAAACCTTTTGTATCAATTTCATAGAAATTATCCATTCATGTTGAAAACTTCCCACTCTGAAAAAAAAAACATAAATTTTGCAAATAAACTTACTGTATAAATAAAGGATTATTACTTAAATAGCAGAACTAACAAGTTAACAATTGATCCACAAATTACACATTTATGTGCGGTCATAATTTTTCAGTTCATATCTGGTTTTCTATTTACATAACAGAAATATTTTCCCCAACCGTAGCTTCTTGGTTAAATTAATAAGTATATATTTAGTCTATAACAAGTAATTTTGATTCCCACACCACATAGAGGTGAACACCATTGTGTTTTGGACAATTATTTCAATTTGAACAGAAAGTAACAATTTATATGAATTCAAATCTTGAATATGGCTACATATCAATAATAGCTATGCTCTCATGATTTTACACTACACTATTATTTAATTTTTTTACACACTTAAAAGATGTCTTTCAATTAAGGTACTCAGGATTCCAATAGAGCTGGATTTAATGTGAATTAGGATTTTATGAATTCATATACAAACTTTTGAATGAAATTCATTCATGAATGTTAAATTTTTTACCACTTTTATGAGCCAGTCTTAAATGTACAATTTCTTTATGAGGTTTTTGGTGAATGGTTTTTTTGGTTTGTTTTTTAGCCCATTTCACGCTTACATATAGCTATGAAACAAAGGTTCGTAAATTACAATTGATAGTTAAGGTTAGTTGTTGATGGTTTTATTAGTAATTTCTTCGTTTACACAAATAAACAGCATTTTCATGTCAATTTGGTCCTTAAATCAAATTAGTTTTTTTTCTAATTTAAATTGGTCTTATTACAAGTTAAATGGTTTCTATCTAATTCAGATTGTTTTCATTTTAATAAATGCTTTTCAATTTAAAACTGAAGAACATAAATTAGTTAATGTTGCAATACTAATACTTAAAAACATTTGTTTTGCTTAGTGGCTTCCAAAAAATACACCAATTTGACTTCCAAAAAGACTTATTTGACTTGGAGAAGCCCAACTTCACTTGAAAATTCTATATATGATTTCTCAATATTGAAATAGCTACATTTGTATTTTCCATAGAATTCAATTGAATTTCATTATCGTCTGCTATTTAAATATCCGTCGTACTAAACATAATTCTTACCTCAATTAATATTTCTTAAAATTAACACCATGGAAGCATCTACCATTTACAATATATTATTTACTTTAAGTGCAGAAAAGAATTCAAAACCATAAATTCAATATTATAAAATTGCAATATTTTTTATGATTATAAAAATGTTGGTATCTTGGTGGGTGATGCAAAACCAAAAGATTCTCTTTTTTTTATGATATTCATATAATTTGGTGGTAGTTCAAATGTAAAGCTTCCCTGTTTAATATTTTAATATATAAAATTCTTATTATTATTGGATGTTATTAATAAAAACTAATAAGATCTGTTGGTGGTATGAAATCGAGACATTAAAAATTTATAAAATTTTAAGATCAAAATATTTTCGTTCATTCAATAATTTTATCATTTTTGTTAAAAAAAAAACTTAAAAAGGTGCTAAAAAATTAGTTATGTTGAATCATAATACGGAATACCTCTCGATATACACAAATTGGCTATAATAAATAATATTTTTACATTCTTTCTTTCAAATATTTTCTTTATCAAATAAAAACTTACAAAATATGTGAACAAGTTAAGAGGTTTAACGTATAAAGGAATAATGTCGAGTTAAAAAAATATATATAAAATTATTTACTTCATAAAATATAAATTTATTAATATTTATATGTAATATTACCAAAAAATATGAATAATTATACTATAATATGAAGATATAAATAAAAATATTCATTGGATGTAGGTTTTTGGAAGTCTAAATAATCCAGAAGTAATGATTCCGTTTTTTGAGAAATTATTTGTGTGTTTAGTTGGAATTTAATTTAATTTAAGATCATTTTAAGGACTCTACGAAAGAGTCAAATAATCCACTGCAACGAATTCTAATAGACTGATTGAACTACTCTAAATACTTAATCCCTCTACTCTACACTTTGAAGAGAACAGTCAAAAGATAAGATATTAAAATACTAGTACATTTATAGGGGGCTTCCTAGTTGACATAACATAGGTTCAATTTGTCAATGAAAATACTATCGCGAAACCATTATGGATCGTAATTATGAATCTGTAAATGCGATATGTTCGAGCGACAATTATTGTATATGACTATATGCCAGTTATTCAGCTTATTAAGCAGTATAGGTTTGATCAGTAAAATGGAATTAAATAAGATTATTAACACCCGAATTATTGCAGTGATGTGATTAGTCATGTTTTTCTTCTTAAGATACACATTTAAATATTACTACAAAATCTTTCAATTGTTTGCTTTTTGATATGAGTATATGAGTAATTGAGAGATGTAGTACATTTTGAGCATTCGCTTATTCAATTTTCATTATATAAGTGCATCGTATTTCTACTTCATTACACCCAGCCAGATCCTATTGTAACGCATATTTCCATTTTTATACTGTCTGTATTCTTAAACTTTTCGGCATTTTCGTCAGTCATTCGAACAATTTATGCTGTACGACAATTGCATTTTCTTCTTAATACATTCCGCTATAATATTCAAATTCTAAGCGTTACCACTCCATATATTTCGCTGTCATACATAAAAACTGGTTTTATAATATTGTTTTATTTTATATTAAGTTTAAGTTTTATAGCGCGTCTGAGTACCGATGCCTTAAAGAACTTGTGTAATTAATTGTAATTAATTATTTAAAAAACTGTATCAGTCAGTTAAGTCAAATTACAATTGGATTGGATTAAATTAGATTAGATTGATTTGGATTGGATTGGAGATGGGAACCGCTACATTGTACCACTATTATCCTATACTTTAGACATTTAACAGTATCTGGCTGAGCCAACAACTTGGACCGAATTTCAGAATTGTATTTCAACCTAAAACATCCGCTTCATGCAATTCGTTCATGTAATAAGAATGAACGAATTACCTTCAATAAAAAAAATACAATTTTCTAATGTCGCTAACGATCAGAGTCTAACACCAAATATCAAAAATTTTATGATATTTACATGACTGTTTTCATTCAATAATTTGTCTGCAAATAAATAACTTTATTTTCAAAATATTCTTTAAAATTATATTATAAAAACGAAGAGGTGAGGCCATTCATATACAATTATAAACGATTAAAATGTGTTAAGTTGTTTAATCGCAAATTATATTATATTGAAAACAGCACCTTTACAATTTACACAGGTTCCTAAAATAATCTTTTTATATTACCTCTTTTAATGTCATTAAATCATCGATTTTAAAGAACTACTTTTCTTTTTTATTTTTTGTTTAGCATTTTCAACTCCAAAGAATTAAATATTTTTTATATACTAAATAATAATAAATTTTGATATTATCGTTATTATTATTATTATTATTATTATTAGTGTATCAATATCGAGAATCAGGGTATAAATATCTTTTTTGTTTGTGGTACATTGAAACAAATTTCGTTTCGAATCTGTTACAAATTTTCTAGAGTGTATTATTACATACCAGATCGTTAAAATTTTACCTTTATTAAGACATAATAAATAAAATCTAATTTTTTTTAGTGTATATTTGAAAAATTTAAAATTCTTTTATATTTTTTGTATATTGGAAAGATTTGGTTTTCATATTTTGGGACAGTCACATTTTAATCTGAAATATAACAAAAAAACATTTCTATTAATATAAATAAATAGTTTTGTACTGACAAAATATTTTGGTTAAATTTAAGAACCATTATTATATTATTAGTCGATCCTTTGCTTGGGGGGAAGATATAATTTAAGTTAAATTTATTGGCAATTAGTAGAAATAGAAATGAATTCAAATATATTTTTTTTTAAAAAAAATTCTTAATTTGTTTGTCATACATTATAAATAAGTTGTTAAATATATCTTAACATTTTCTATTGCTTGATTAAAGAGATTTTACTGTGGTGATTATAATTTCGATGACATTAAATGAATAATATATTTTTGAAAAGATTATATTTAATTTATAGATATAAATAAAGATATACTCTGTCGATAACAGGCACTGATATAACCTTTTTCCTTGTGGCGGATAGTCAATGATATTCTGATAGCACGAATAAAAACGTTAATTAGAATATACCCAGAGAACACACTCTTGTCATTACTTTTATATAGACTTTATTGATAGAAAAAAGATTGCCGTAAAGTTTCCTATAATATTTAGTTGCTTTCGAACAGACGGTTCGGAAAATCAATTTTTGGCAGACGTCAATTATTTTATTAGAGATTTTTCTAAAATTTCCGAAGACAATAAAAATCAAATTCATTTAAAAATGATTACAAGGATACTTTTTTTTTGGCTATATGTAAACTAAGTCTTGGCTGAGACAATGTAGGTTATGTTATATTAGGTTTAGAGCTAAAAAAACAGAAGAACCGTGTTTAGGAAGAAGCGATATTTTACCTTTCGAAGTGTCGAAGCCGTTTAAACATCAACGCCTCAAGTATTTGTTCCGCCGTTTCGTCTTTATGTTTCCAGACCCAAAACCCTTGATCTGTTGAAAGTTAAATTGTATGTTAGTGCTTTTTAAATATATAGTGGCCTCTCAGGAAACCTACCATTGTTCTTGTTTTCTGTCTGTTCAGTTGAATTTATTTGTCGTTCACGCATTGTTCAGTCTATTTATTGATAGTGCGCAGTCTTTTCCTTTTGTACCGTTTCTAAGTAGCAGCGTGAAACATCAGAAAATGGTTCTAGTCCATTAATGTTGCTGCTAGCTCCATATTTCGGCAAAAGTTCCTAGCCCACATGGACTAGAATACAGGATAACGTGATACTATCTTCTCTCCTTCAAGTTATTAATTTGAGACAGTCCCATATACCAGTTTTGATTTTATTTAGTAGAAATTCAGAGCTTAGAGCTCTTTATGCCGCTGACATGCCTCCTAAGCAGATAAGACTCTCTAATTTTTAATTAAACGGAATTTAGTTGTAATATTATTTCGAAATTTATTTAGTTAATACTAATTCCTTTAAAAAAATACAATTCTAAAATAATTTTTTTGGAAAATAAACACAACTTCAAAAAGCGTTGAAAAACTCATTAAAAAATTAGAAAACCACCGAAGGATTCCGTAATCATATTCATGAAACAAAACGAACAAATTATGTATATAAAATTCCTTAAAAACCACATTTAAATTTTATATTAAAACAACGAAAAGTAAAATGAAAATCTTTTCTAATTCTATTTAGATTTATTATCTATAGTCAAAATGAAATTACATTGAAAAGTTTAAATAAATTGCTTTAACTTTTGAAGTTTCTTAAAGTAATTTACCAATTTCATTTTAAGGATAATAATACAAAATTTCATTTTTTTTTTATATTTTATATTCACGCTTTTCCACGATGATTTCCTTTTAAACCCTTTTACTTAAGGACATTGCTTGATGACTTTTTAGTTGACTGTTTAATGATCCTTGTCTGTCATTAAAATTTTGTAATTTTAATTATTGTACTGTCATTTAAAACTTAAAATAAACTTTATTTTATATAATTTCCAATTTAATTTGTTATGTCAGAAAAAAAATCAGTTAATTTGAAATGGCACTTAAATATTATAATGGTAAATCAAGATTTGAATTGGTGTATCATATCCGAAATGTATCAACGGGAGACCGAAACGTATCAATGGGACCAATATGAAGAAAAATTTAATGGTAATAAAATTTTATTAATTTAAATTTGATTCTATTTGATAATTATTATTAATATATAATTAAATTAATTCTTTATAACGACAACAATAATATATGGAAAATAATTATACGAGGCTGGTACGAAGGCCACTGAAATAAAATATTCTATTATGCTTTTTAATGCTAAATTAAACTTACACATAATTTGTAAATTCTTAAGATGAAAAATTTAATTACGATTAACTTATAACGAAAAAAAATGTAATTATTTCAGATTTCAAATTTATTACTTTTCTTTTAAGTAAATGAGTTTCTATATAATTTCGTAATTTACCAAAATAAAATATAAACTCTCAACAAAAACTTTATAGCTTAACTATATTATAACAAAATTTACATTGTATCACAATTCTACACAACATTAAGCTTCTTAAATTGGTTTTTTTCTTAAGTTAATTCGACATCAATTAGAAATTTATAATGAGTTGCTACAAGGATTTTATTTTGAATTTTTGCTAAAAACTTTTCCTTTTTATTTTCAACATTTTATTATAAGGGATTTTAATCTTTAAAATGGAGGGATGACATCTATAAAATTTTACAAGTATATATAACAAATAAATAATTCTCATTTTACACTCATCATACACGTCCAGTGGCGTAACCACATAGTTAATAAAAATAAACATTACTGAGGTCAAGAATAATATTTAATTCTTGTTTGGAGTCATCAACATCTTGGGTACATATAAAGATCGCCATATTACTACAACTTCTAATGTATAATTCCAACATTTGCGATTTCTAAAGCTCAAAAAATCGACAACAGTATGTAGGGACAAAGATGTACGCTCAGGAATTCAGCAGCTGCGCAACTTATGCACCCTCAAAAAATTGAAAAGCATCCAGTTTGCAAATTATCAATATTTAACATTAAAAACTATATTTTAAATTATTTAAATTAATAAACAGTTTAATTACTTATTCTTCATCATCAGAATCAACAATAAAAAAAACAAAATTGACAATTACAACTTTTGCAGCCTAAATTCTTCGACTGCAATAATTACAACGGCTGCGTTTGTATCCTGTATTTTATTCCGACAGACTGCGCTATTTTTACTCCAAATCTAAACTAATAGCCGACTGACTGTGAAAACTACGCAGTAGTTGAATTATTGACCGCACCCATACTATAACATATCCTGTTTGATACGTTAAGAAAAAAGAGTATACACGCCACTGTAACACGTCACAGTTAGAAATACAAAATTGTGATTATTTTCACAAAAAAAGTTTTCTTTAATTTTTGGCCTTTTCAATTTACAATATAATTTTATATGATTTTCAACTCCTCACAATATCAATTTTTATATATAAATATACTTTCTCATACACTCAGTCAGTTACATTTCGGAAGTTTAATGGCTTCTTCTGAATGGGATGTGTTGTTTTTTTTGTGACACTATAAAATTGATATCATAATTGGGGAATAGAATTTAGTATTTTTATACAAAGGGAAAAGAATTAAAATTTCGGTTTGTTTTTTGCAATGTTTTAATGTTTTTACATGATTTTTAAATGGGGTTAAAAAAGGTCTAACAAATAATGCTCCCGGGGTGAAATAAATCTGCTAATCTGTTTTTCAAAAATACATTACAATATTTATATAAATGTTTCGGTGTTGTATTTTATTATTATATTATGTTTATTTAGATATTAAAAGAGGGTGGAATTTTATGAGATAATTTTTATTTTATTATATAAAAGTGGTGAACAGTTGAATAAAAGTAATTTACATTTTAGATATTTGTTATAATACCGATTAACTTATATGTTGAGATGATACTAAAAATTAGATTCGAATTTACACATGACACTTTATATAAATTTTGTTTATTTTGTGGTAAGAGTTGTAAATTTATTTTTTTATATACAAAATATACAAATTACAGAAACTGTCAAATGGTTTAATAATATAAAATGTTACAATACTCTTAACAATGTTAATTTCAGAGAAAATGGGTGGGAACGGAACTATTTATTGGAATTGTGAGCACGTCAGACGAACCTACCCATGCAATTCGTTAAATTAAGAACAATTTATTTTAAATTTCTTAATTTCAACCAACGCAACAGCTTTGGAACTTCACAGCAAGTTTGGTACTGTAAACTGTAATCCGTAATCATAACTTGGAAGTTCTTATGTGCACCGTTTACTCTTCCATTGTAATTCTGATAATTTTCCACAACTTTGACAATGTAAATGAAAGAACGTTTTTCGTATATTTTAACTGTTACTGAATTCAACCGAATAAATATGAATTTTCATGAACAAAACAGTATATTCATATATTCTTCTTTGATGGCGTTACAGGCCTTCTAATCCCTTAGCCTACTGTACAGATCGCGGTTGCACCCTTTCGAATTATTCATATTAAGCTTCTTTAAGTCCACTTCAACGTTATATTTCCACCGTAAACATTGTTTTACTTGTTCTATTTTTACCATCCGACTTGAATTCGCAGACTAATTTAGGTGGATCATCTTCATCCATATGAAGTTATTGTACACAGATTCGCTTTGCAATGTCGATGTCGCCGTAGAGCTCGTACAGTTATCTGTTGTATTGTCTTCTCCAAATCCCATCCACGCAACTTCAAAAATATATTTTACTTAGCAAAACAAATACTTTAAATTATCCTGTCGTGAAATATGCACCAAATATTCAAATGGCAATTGGTTCTGTCAAATGGCGAAATAGATGTCAACTGTATGCGACACTTCAATTTCTTATAGTTTCATTGATTTCAGAGCGGATATGGTATTTTTCTGAAATTGTTATCAATTATTGAGTGACTATAAAAAAGATGAACACTTAAAACTAAAATAATCAGTTTATAAAATCGGAAAAGGTGTAATGTACTAAGTTCGGTAACCTTTTAACACTTTTTTTGATCGAAAATAAATAAATCCAATCTCGTCGTTCTATTTTATAACACATATTCTAAGCAAATCGATATTACCTTTTTTTTATTTTATACATATTATTTAAATTTAAGTTTCTCAGAAAATCCTCTATAAAATTTTTATATTTCTTTTCTCCTAGTTATTGATTACATTTTGTCTGGTTATATTAACATTTTTGCTCACCAAACTTTTAGCATAAATTTTCATATTATTGTTATCAGTTTATCACATTCTTCTTTCTAGATTCACGTTCCTGTGCGTAAGGATAAGGACATTGCTTCTATATATTTCGTAACAAAAAAAAAAGTAGAAATAAAAATATATAAAATAAAAAGGTATACAATAAATTTTAGTATCAGGACAAATACATTTTCAAAATTACATCAGATATATTTTAGCTCTTAAAAAATATAAATAAAAAAATATTTTATTTATTATTTTTCCATCCCTTAAAGTTATCCCATAATATAATTTTTATCTGGCCCATTATAAAACAAAATATAAAATATAAAACAAAATATTATTTCGAAAGTCTTCCAGCTTTCAACTATATCGCAGTGATAAATCGCGAAAATAAAAATAAATTTTGGTGTATTAAGGATATTTTTTTTGTATGTGTATATTGTTAGGATCATAAGTTTTTCACCTTTTTTATGCTAAAATGAGAAAAAAAAAATTTTTTGGGGGTTTTCATCAGATAATAAACATTTTGTTCCATATAATGTTCTAGTTCTAAATGACGTATGTGGAATACGAAGAGAAATCGGCTTAACAAATTGTGTGAGAATTTGAAGTAATGCCGCTTCCAAACTTTGTCACATTTGACATTAGTTTTGGAATCACATGGAAAAACTTATTGTACTTCTTCGAATGTACTGGTCTGGGGATACGGTTTTAACTTAAAGGTATAAATTACAATAGGCCCAAAGTGGCATCACTGATATGGGACACCGGTACATACCTAATTTCAATCTCATATTTAACTTAACATTTTGTTTACTCTAAAAAAAAAAGTTTGACTAAGTTAACAAGTTCTTTATTATAAATAAAATGCTTATTATTAGCTGTGGAGTCCATTAATCCAATTTTTATTTAATTAACAAGAAAAGAATTATGATAAAAAAAAATGATTAATTTAATTGCTAATAATCAGTAAACTTTTACATAACAAATATTTAGTTAAGTAGCGCTGAAACGTATAGAAAATACTCTCATACATTTAAATGGTAAGTATATTATTTTAATTACCATTCCTCCATTTCGTAAAAACTGACATACTCCATACTGTGACAATTCATTAGCACAGGATAAATTGTAAATTTATAGTAATCAATCTTGGACCACAAGTTGTCTGGAGCTTACATCTTTACAAGATTTAAATTGTTTCAGAGAAAATATATAAACATTGATTATCAAAAACCTTAAATTCAATGTATAGTTCAATGAATGAATAAACATACCAAGGATATAATTCTATACATCATTTTATATATAGAATTAATATACAGAAGTTAAGAATTGTCACGAAAATTCAACGAAATTACACCTTGGCATAAATAAATTACTAATGGTTAACATAAATTTAATAATGTAATACCAAACTATAGAAATAAAGTTTACATTTGTCAAATGATGTCAAAGCAGGATTTCCGTACCAAAATAATCGAAACTCACATCAATTGACAATGTAGAAGAAGTTTTTCTGATATCATGCTGAGTTTTGATTAATATAAAAATCATGCTAATAAAATTGAATATTTATTAAATAATTTTTAAACCTTATATATTTTTTGTGTAAATATCAAAATTTATTAATAAATTTTTTGAATTTTATTTATGAAGAGTATACTAAGTATTACCAGTATTACTGAGTATGGTGTGGTGTGTAGGAAAGGATTTAATAAAAAATATTAAACTGATTTGGAGCCAGCTCATCATTAATAAGGATAAAAATAAAAATAAATTACTTCTAAGCGTGTAAGTTTATTAAAATTAAACAACTTTAGATTTTATGTAGATAAGCGTTGGAAATATATATAAATTAAAAATAATCAAATTAATTAAACTATTTTTGTTCAAATACATTAAAAAAGAGTTTTGTAATGAATAAAATATTTAAATTATGTTATAATTTTGATATAGTTAATTTTACTAATAATTTTCTATTAATGACATAATATATCTCAAGACTCAGGGTTAATAGCTAATCAATATTATAGATTATGTTAGGTTATAGTGTCGGCAGACCTTTGTAAAGACAATGGGTTCATAGTGGTACTACTTTCATCGATAACTTACTATGAGCAAACTTAAACTGCAATTCACGACATCTTTCAGAGCTGGGTATACAAACGTTTTCTTAGATTGAGACCTCTATGTTGCCCGAATTCCGGGCAGTTACATATGAGTTTTTTCCAGGGTTTCAGCATGCTCTGTATCGATGCCAACCGATCAATCAGTGTCTAATGAGAATGCCGCCTGGCTGTCAAGAACGATTGGATAATTAGCGCTTATCCAGTAAAACTCTATATTTATGTATTAACATACCAGAGACTAGCGACCCGGAGCATTCTTATATATCAAACCATTAAACGTAAATATGAAAGTTACACTATATTGTCAGCAAGAACTTATTAAACTTGGAAATGGATTATATTTTTAATGAGCGATTAGGTAGTCAAAGTTTAATAATTAGTAACAGCCTATTAAATTTTATACAAATAATAACTTTATGATAATTCTTATTTAGTGCTGTAAATATAGCTTGCTCCTCTGACATTACATTAATTAATCGAAATTGTTTTATTATTTTATTGGATATACCAATAATTGTTGAATTCTGTTTTTGTACTACAATTTATTATTATCAATTTTAATAATTAATTAAGTTGAATTATAATAAACACAATTTTAGAATATTAATTATTTAATTTAACATATTTCATAATAGTTTTTAATCTAATTTTCACAATAGCATCCGATAAATAGAAAACCAAAAAATTTTAATTTACATTCATTATTTCAATATTATAATATATTTAAATGAAACATCCTATACAAAAATGATTATATAAAATTTCCTTTCCTCTCTAAATGATTTATAGAAATGTTACACAACACTTGAAAAAGAAATAATTAATGTCTTGTGATATTTCAATGCCACACACCAATTTAGTGAATCAACCAGCCATATAAGAAAAATTTAAAGTATTTTCAATAATTTAATACACTTCGTTATCATTATATCATACATGATTCTCCCTAATTTTTAAATGATGTAAGTATAATTCTATTTATATAAATTTTACATAAAAATTAAAAAATTCTTCCAAAATACCAATTCACACAACAACGCAATACTGTGTAAAATAGGCCTAAATCAAAACTTTGTATAAAATATTTCTTTGAAAATACTATTTGGAAATATCTCATCAAAAATTTTGTGTGGTTTGTTTTCGGAAAATTTTTGCAATATAAAATTTGATTCTTCCTCGGGCATAAAAGTGGGTTGGTAAAAAAAAAATACAATACGACGGGGTACAGCATTAAAGTAAACAAATAGTATACTCTGTGCGGTCTACAAAATACATACCAGATGATTACTCTTTTAACGCCACAATGATTTTGAAAAGTGCCAAATAATGTGTCACTGATTATGTGGTCCGCTTCGAATACCTAATAAATCTTCGTTCTTGTTGAACATTTTTATTTTTTTTATTTTTGGTGTTTGTTTGTACATTATATTTAAATTGGAAAATTCTTATACAATTTTGGAAATTCATATATAAAATGCGGTATTATTTGTTTTGTTCTTTTAATTAATTAGATAAAGAAATGTGTTTCCGTTTTTAATTGTTGGAAAATACAAAAATTCTTAAAATATATAATTTACCACCAGCAGCAGAGCAAATTATTTGATATTTTGATTTGGTGTGTATTACTTATTTCTGTATAATTTTGTTTGATGTGCTTCGATTTTACCATTTCACTATATAAATTATATATATTTTCTAACAATTAACACAAATGGTCAATGGCACCATCAGGATGTGTTTTGCACTACTAAATTTCATAAACCAACCCATCCAAATTATCTTCAATTCTCAACTTATTATGATACTCTTACGACTACTACTTGGTTTGTGTGGTAAATTTACCAAAATTTAGAAAGAGTTTAATTTTCGTTAAGTATGTCCACGTTTATTTCAGTGAAAGAAGTGGTCCTACAAATTTCAAGCTATTGTATACTTAAATATGTATTAGGCTTCTGAAAATACTTCTATAAATTTGTCAATATTGTAGTAGGATGCAGCACTAGTGACTGGACACTAGAAAGTTATTAATAAATTATTCATTATTTAAAAGTAAATTCATTTAAGCAAGGGTTAATAATGCTGCCAATATTGACCTAAAAAAGTTTTTTTTTATTTACCTTATTTCCTTATCATTTTTGAATCGGAAAGTTTTATCCAATTGGATTTTTTTTTTACTCTGATTTATATCAACCGTCAAAATATTTTGTTCTCTAATTTTATTATTTACAAAATAAACAAATTATTACATATAGAACAAGAAATATAATTCTATTAATAATAATCTGTCACTATAATTTATTCCATCTAAAATCCCTTAGAATATAGTAAACATGCCAACAAAATTATAACTTAATATAAAATAAACATCAAATATAATAATTAAATATCATATAAAAACCACCCCATATTTTATATAAATTACTTGTCTAATGTATCCTCATCCTTGGTATTAGCCGTAAATTATGTAAATTTCAATGTTTTAAAATCAACAACAACAACTAATTTTTTAAACGACACTTGTTTTCATTTCCCATTCAACCCCAGATGACACCATAATAAACCATATCTAAATATCTATCTCAATTTTTGTTATTGTAGTTCATTGTAAATCCTTGACAAAAAAAAATTAAAATCTATACAAACATATTTCCTCAAGGCAATTATTAATCAAAATCAATCAATTCACCCCCTGCTAAATACATATTTTTATAAGTAGGTATCATCCCTCTTGGTAATATACACAACAAAAACAACTTAACTTTTCTCGCTCTCTTTTACAACATTTATTTCAGCAAACAAAACACTGGTAGTTAACTAAAACCCCTGTGGCATCCTATAATTTAGATTTAGAGTAAAAAAAGCTCACAAACAGGTTATTTAAAGATTGATAAAAAAAAAATTCCTGTATAATTTTTTTTGGCAAATTTTAGCATCCCTTTATAAATTTGTTTAATTTAACCACAGTACAAAAAGATTTTTTTTTTGTAAGGGTAGTTTTTATTTGGGGTGTTTTCAGCTAAGGCAAATGATACACAGAGCTATCAAAAAAATCGTTTTTAGATTTGATGTTAAAGTTAAATTTGTGTATTTAGTTCTTGTAAAAATTATCAAAAAATATGTATACAATTCCTTATATGGAATAAATGATATGGACAGGATGAGAGAGGGTGGTATATAGAAATTTCCGTTTTTTTTTTCTTCAATTGTTTTTCTGTAGAACCTAATTTATTTTTGCTTTTTCATTTTTTTTTTATTTTATTTTTTATATAATCCGGAAGTTTTTATAGGAGGATGAGAATTGTTGGCTTCTATATTTATAGCAGAAAAATCCTGCAGATTTGAAAGATTTTTTATATGTAGTCATATATGAAGAGGGTATAAAGATTTTTATATATTATGAAATTTAAGGGTGGAACGATCGTAATTATTATGAAGACAATAAAAATGATAACAACAACGATACGACCCTTCTCTCTTATATGTTATTTTTTTTTTTTTTTTTTTGGGTGAGTTAATTCGACACCAATTAGGGATGATAAAAAAAAAATTTAAAAAAAATTATATATAAAAATATATTTTATGACTGAATTTTTATTTTTTATATATATTTTCTAATTTTGGATGAAATGGGATTAGGTTTTTTTTTCATATTCGAAAATCTAAAATGGAACATTTAATCGTCATTATAAAGTTTATTTTTTTAAATTATTGATATTTATATATATCAAAATTAATTAAATCATATCAAATTATTTTTTTAAACATATTGTACAAGTCAATCTCCATTGGAAGCTTAGACCTAATATTCATAGCTTAAATATATTTTGGACAACAAATGCAAAGATATTTCTATATGTTATATAAAATTTAATTGGTTTGGTATCCTGAAGAGAAATAAACATCAATCGAATCCAGTTGGTTGAAAATACAGGGAATCAGTCAAACTCGTTCATGTAACTTATTAGGCCACTGACTGATGACTTGCTTCTTCTTATAGAGCTCACCAAAACCCTCCCTACTTCTTTCTTGATAAAATTAACTACGTCGGCTTGATTTTACTTTATTACCTCTCAGCAACTTAACTAGAACCTTAAGTGACATATTCATATACTTAAACATATACTGTAGTAACAGACATTGAATACATATATTTCCGTCATTGCATCCCTTAAATACCATAGAAATGTTATACGCTAATCAAAATTCGACATTACATAAAGGTAGATACGAACCTGTTTGAAATTATCGATCACCAACAAACTTATGGAACCTAGGTTTATAAATATAAATATGGTTTATAAATAGAAGAATATTATATTTCCTGGTATTCTTTGCGGTTTACAAACGGTTTAAAATATATTAATGGTTATAGGTAAGATATATTACTTAAAATATTTTTATAAAGCTAAATATTTAATGTAATATTTTACTCTGTAGTTTTCCCACCACCTTTGTCATTAGAAATTTAAATTTGCGGTATATCACTCAGTAGTTTTTTAAACATCTCAAAGTAATTTCCAGTCAGTAATATATTCATTCCAGTTATTCAAAATTCTGCAACATTCTTCATATTTTTTTTTAATTTAATAAAATAATTCCATACTCAATTTAAAATTATTTTCTAAACTATTAAAATATCTAACAGAAAACTCCTACAGTAAACACTTAACCACTGTTAGTTTTAAATCATAGAATGTTTGCAACAATAACAAAAATACTACAAAATAGTATCAGACTCTACATTATTATGTATCTTTAGCTACTTCGCCAGCAGCAAATTATAACCATCATCTATAAAAACGTTTATACATCTTGAACTTAAAGCGTGTTAAATACAATAATTGACATAAAGAACAGTGCAACAGAATCAAAATAGTAAAAAAAAAGGTGAAGAAATCTGTATTACGTGCACAATCAAATCACTGTACAACACCGTACAAATATTTTCAGCACAATTTCATTGTGCCAATTTTTAAATAATGATATTGTACTAGGTATTCCATCCATAAGATCGATGTATTTAAATTGTAAATTATTTTCTAATTATGTATAACCAATTGAAAATTATGAAAACTTCTATTTTATTGTATAGTGGCTATTAGAGTTATATATACTTATTTTACTTACTTCAAAAGTAACCGACAAATGTACTACCGAAAGTAAAGGGTTTATAGACCTATACACAATATATTATTTTATTTCAATAAAAAACGTAGATGAAATTTAACCGAAGTTGAATTAATTTAATAAGTACATTTTGAAATTATTCGATATTAAACCCTTTTGAATTTGTAAAAATTTTGATGTTATTTGTCTCTCTAAACATTTCCCATGAAAATTATTGTATTTTCCTATGTCCTATATTGAAGTTCAAAATAAAATTCATATATTTATAATTTAATGAATTTTCTCAATAAGGATCAAAGTCAATTAGTACAGTAAGTCACGTACATAAAATATGAAATTAATTAGTAAGAAGTTAGAAGTCTAAGATTATTATACTTTTCACTATACAACATCGAAAAATATTTCATGGATTACTACCATTAAAAGTTGAATTTTTAATAAGAAATTTTATAATATAATAATTATTTTTATTATAATAATAAATATCATTAAAAAATTAATTTATATAATATATAATTATTATTGTTATTTGTTTTATTTAGCTTGAAATAATTCAAAATTCAAACATGACGTGACTAATTTCGTTATCGTTACATGCAATAATAAATAATAACTACAACGATAATGTAAATGCATATTGTTGATAGTAGATTATCACTGTTATGACAGTGTTATCACTTTTCAATATTAACATCACTGCCATTTAATGTATACCGTAGTAATGCTTTCAATTTTTTTTAAAAAATAGTTATATCGTAATATTTATTACGCAAAACTTTGGTTGAAGTCTTCGATATTTATTCTATTTTGCTTCAAACCATAATAATTATGGTTTGAAGACAAAATAATATGGTATTATTGTGAATTTTAAGTTCTAAATTAATTTAAAATTATAAAGTATTTAATTTTTTTTTGCAGCAATTAAATTTTTTACTAATTTGCACTTTATTTAGATATTTTAAAGAATTTAAAACATGACCAAAGAGTGTGTAACTAAAAGTGGAATAGTTTGAATTATTGCTCATTAAAATATAATTATTTTTTGCGCCAAAAATATATATTCGGATTGATGGATGATTTATTTATAATTCGCATGCCGCGTCCAAATGTTTTATGTAACTACTAAAGTAGCAATATTTTCTAAAAAGTCAGGTTATGAATCTCTTCAAAATATCTCGATGTTTTATATCCAGTTTCAGAACCATTGCAAATTTTAGAACAAATTACTTGTTGTGTTTACAATATCCTAATGCATTTTGAAAATTATTTTGATGTAGCGTAGCATCAAAACATACGAGAAACTACAAATATATCGGAGGAATTTGGGATAAATAACCATACGAAAATTTATTCAAAATAATTTATAAGTTTTGTTTACTATGTATGTCAGTCCTCTTGTTAAATTGTGGGTATATAATCCTATAACAATGGTATAGTTAGTTATAGTCGTATATATAGTGTATAGTAAATATTTTTATATTTGGAATTTAATGTTACCTTGGAAACCATACATACAGAAACTAACAATTTATTGTCGTTATTCTAACAAAATTTACTACTTAAAACCGATTGCATTAAATAAACTGTCAAAAAGCCAACAATTAAAAAACTAAAATGAAATTCTTAAAATTACATTCAAAAACAACCACAATTGTTTATAAAAATTCAATATGTTCACTTGCATGTGGTATTGTATTTCTATCAACAATGACATCAGTAATTATTCCAATTCTATTAGTATCATTTTTGAGTCCATATTCTGGTGTTTCAGAAGTTCGTACACTTTTTGAACAACCAAAATTAATTTTTCAACATAAATACATAGCATTTGGTGTAAATTTAAATAATGACAATATGATTGCATGTAGTAATTTTCCATATTTTAATAGTATCACAGAAAAATATCAAAAATGTCAACGGATTAAGGTATTAAATTTTAAATATTTAATATGATTTTCATTATATTTGAATTATACAATTATTATTTTGTAGTATTCTACTCACGATTATAACTATGATGGTAATATTGATAACGCAATATTTCAATTAAGTTTAGATACTGATCAACAAGATGGACTGTCAATAAACAATTTGTATTTAGTGTTGTTATTTAAAGGATTCCTAAAGGTATGATACAAAACGTATAATATCCATTATAAATGAATATATTAAACAATATTTATTTATTTTTAGCATAAATGTCCTTTAGAACCACCAGCAACAATTGTTAAAGAAATTCAAATACCAAATCATATTCTTCCAAATGGTGAAATTCTAATTAAAGGTCATTTAGAATTGGTACAAAATTTTCAATTCTTTTGTCCATACTATGGTCGTAAAAGTAAATCATTATTTCATACACAATTTTTATCAGAAAATTCATCTAGAGCTGAACTATTTAATATTGAATATATACGTGAAAAAATTAAATTAAATCCAGCATATTTTTCATATAAAACTAATGAAATTTATTATAAAAAATTACCAAAAAATGGTTTGAAAATTACATTAAATATTGATATTGTTGAAGTGGATGCACGTTACCATTTAAGTATATGGGAACGTCTTGGACAATTTTGGTTATATTTTGCATCATTTTTTGGTATTTCTTTTTATATTTGTAATAAAATTAAAGATTTTCTGTTTAGTCGACATATTCTAACATCATGGGAAATAATTCCATGGAAAAAGTTGTATTGATTATTCTTTCAGTCTCTATTCATATTGTAATCTTTATCAACTTAATAAATAAACATTTAAACAGAAATAAAAAAATTTAGAAATAAATAAAAAATCAATAACTTAACAAGATATTTTCTGTTTTGAAAATTATTATGATTTTTTATAGCTCGTCAAGTTGTGAACTGTTACTGCTACTAAACGAATTGTTTCGTTGATCAAGTGCTCTATTATCTTCCAATATTATTGTTGTTCTCGGATAGTGATCCAATTGTGCAAAGAGATAACGAAATTCATAATTACCAGAAGAGCCCTACCATAAAAGTTTCATTAGAAATAAATTAATATATAAATAATTATGTATTTTAATTCTTACCTCTTTCATTTCTAAATGAACAGTTGCTTTATTTCGTATACCTTGAACATAAAATTGCATTCGCATATAATTACGACCGTCTTTATTATAGACTGAATGAGCACAATGTTGGCGTCTCCTTCGTCTTGATTCTTCTCCAAATCCTTTAATTGGTGAACCCAATGCATCCTGTACTCGTGTATCCTAAATACATACATTTTATATTTTGCTCATATAAATACAAAAAAAGAAAATTTACATTTACAACTCTGTCCAGAGCCTTTGAGTAAACACTGTTTGGACTATTCGATGAAAATAATTCTCGAAATATTGCATAAAACATTACGCCGGTAACACCAACACCCAATATTATAATTCCCATGTAACTTGCTGTTTTTGTATTCTCTTTAATTTTTTCACCCAGAGGTCGAACATTTGTAGACACATCAGCTTTGGCTTTTGACTCCGCCAATGATGATTCTCCTCGCTGTGCTTGAGCATAACATCTTTGTATATTTTGGAGGTAAATTGGTTGAATTACTTTTCTAATATTTTGAGATGATAGTAAACGAAGTACTAATAAAGACATAATTATTGCAAATAATTCTTTTAATTTAAAGATTTATATTTTCAACAAAAATAAATTTCGCAGGCGGCAATTGAAAACAGCTGATTTATTAATTGTCATTGTCAAACAAAATTGATAGAGATAGGGCTGTGTAAATGATATGTCAAAAACGCACGGCAATTTTTATACTTTTTTGTTTCATACATAATTTTATAATCGATATTCACGGCACGCTACTTAGTAGATACGCAACGGTACTAAAATTTTAAGCATTTAATTAGAACGATTAGGACCGATATAATTGTGGATTCATAATAGAAAGTTAGCGCAGCGCAAAGCTACATTCAAAAGTTAAACTATATGAAAATAGTACTATCAATTCATAATGGAAATTTCTTAGCGCAGCGCAGGGCACAGCAAAGTTGAAGTTGATCAACTTTTAACTTTTTCGCAAAGCAACGCTGATAGATGTCAAAATTTATTATTTGACAACATAGTTGGTTGTCAAAAAGTTTGTAAAATAAAATAAAAAAAGTTTGGATAAAATTTATAAAATAATAATTATAAAATAATTATAAAAATATTCGTTTAAGTTTTATGGTCGTCCCTCTTAAGTTTATAATTGTGAGTGTGTAAAGTAAAGCTGTTGAGTATTTATAGTTATTTTACTCAATCAATTTCGAGTTTACAAATACACGTATTTTTTATAAAATCCTTCGACATCAAACGGATATACGTCACCCAAATAAACCATATTTTATCACACAAATTTGAATTAATGCTTAAAACTATACCCAAATATAAAATTTAATGAAACTAAAGTAAATTCTCATTTTTAATCCTATTATTTTCAATTAATTGTTCCAGTCTAATTTTCAATGTAACATTTATAACAGTTTCTACTATTATTTTCTATTATCTTTTACAGTTTTTACTGGCAAAATGCCAAATTATTGCATTAATTGAAAATTGCATTTTAACATTTTAACATTGTAACATAACGTTTATAAATACTATTTCTATTGTATATTTAATGTGATTTAAAAACTTCCAAATATATATTGCGTTTCTCATGCTAAATAATGTATTGTTGCAATATCTTTACACATTGCTCGTTAAAAAACGTAAACATATGTCACGAAAACGTAGCGACTACTAATTCGACTTGCGCGGCAACTCTTATTTATAGTACCTTTTTTTTCTTATAAGAAAATATTAAGAGAAGTGTTTGACGTTTACCTCTTTTTAATTATATATTTATTGACAGAAAAATACTCGCGTCGCGCAAATCAGATCGCGAATAAAATTCTTTAGAAAATGATTTAAAATTCTGTCTTTCTCTTATTATAAAAAAAATAAATAAAGTAAAACAAGTTTTTAATAAGTAAAGTTTTAGTGTCGTGCAACAATATACTATAATAAAATCAACTTCCTAATTAAAATATCCATCCTAGTTTAAATTCATAATTTCTTCAGGCAAAAAAAGAAAATTCTGTACATATTTTGCGATATTTTAGATTTTCTTTTTATATACATAATTATAGACATCATATAATGTACATATGTATATATATTTATTTAGTTTCGCAATCGATTTAGAATTTATATTTATTTATTTTATTTGGTCAGTGTGTAAAATCCATTAAAAGTTCTTTCATTTGAAAACAACCAAAAAAAAAATCTGCATATCCGTAAAAACAAATATAATTAAATAGAAAATTTATTATAAATTATTATAGTTATATATATTAAAGAATATTCTTGTTTTAATTTAATGAAAATATAAAATAATGTCAAGTGTTTAATAAAAAAAAATGTACACAAATTAAAAAAAAAAATGGAAATTATCTTCTAAAACAAAAAGTTCTTGGAGAAGAACTTCAATTTTTCTTTCAACAACACCACGCAACACAAAAAAAAAGATATCAAATTTATCGTTTAAGAACAAAGACCCCGAGTCATAATAGAAAGAATCACCAAATAAACGTGGATAAGAAATTTAATATTTTCTTTATTTATAAGTACCATATCCAATTCAAAGCTGAATGAAAAATTTAATAATTTATAATTAAAATAAGCTGAATTCTAAACTCACAATAGTTGCCCTACCGTCAAATGTGTAGGAAAATATAAAATAAAAAAAAATACAATAAACATAATTTTCAAGTTTGCCAACATTTTATTTTTCCATAAATAACAAAAACTTATTCAATGTCATCAGCTGGCCTGTTCTTCTGAATTTGTATAACAAATAATACTTATTATATTTATTTAATAAATAACCTTAAAAATTTGAAATTTTACCCGCTGGTTTTTACATAAATCACCAATAAGAACTTTTGTAAAAATAAACAACAAGAAAGAAAACATAGAAAAACATCATGGATTGGATTATAAATGATGAATTAGGTTTAACTGTTGGACATTTAGTTGGTTGGGGTGCTGCATCGGCAATGGTTATTGGTGGTATTATACCATATGTACCACAATATCGTGAAATTAAAAAAACACAAGATGCTGATGGTTTTTCATTGCATGTTTGTTTAGCATTACTTACAGCAAATAGTTTAAGGATATTATTTTGGTAAGTATATAAATTTTATAATATAGTATACTTACATATATATAACCTTAAATATTAAATTGTTAATTTATTTCCTTCCATTTTAATTTATATATTTAGTTCTACCAATTAAACAAATTTGTAGTAGTATAAATGTATAAATTGATTCAATTTTAACTTTTTAATTACAGTATAAGATACTTTAAATACAAATTATAAATTTCCTCTATTAAAATTCTGCTTCATTATCAAATATATTAAATTTTGTGGTCGAGTCGAAATGAAATCAACGAAAAAAAGTTTTTCGTCTGGTGTACTAAGGAGAAAAGTGTTATTTTTTTGAACGAAGGGAAAAGTACTAGATCTTGCCTCTTGCGTTTAGATTGACATTCTTAGAGCAGTTTGAAAATCGTATGCCCCAGAATGAACTATCCCTAAAATGAAGCTTATTCTCCCACTCTTTATGAGTGGAATAAGTTTAAGTTTTAATTTGAAATCCTCATAAAACTGTCAATATTTGATGTAGGATCGCGGATAGTATTTGATATAGGAACTTGGACATTTAGGTATTTCGAAATTACAACATTAATTAAGGAGGCTCTTTTACATATCAAATTGTAACCGCATAATTCGAAAATTTCGAATTTTGTCAAAATCTTAATTTGTCGGCAATTTGAAACACTCTTTGCTATGATTAGTAGCTTTGTATAATTATTGCACAGTATAAAAAATAAAGTACGAACAAAAATTTTAAATTGGGGATTATATATTTTGAATATCATATTTTGTTTCTTGGTATTATATATTTAGAAAATGATAAATATATAAAGCATTATTGATGACAATAAATAAATGCATTTTGTTCATATTCGTAATATAATTATATAATATAAATAAGTATAAAAAAGAATTATTAAAAAAATATAATCTTATTAATGCGTCATGAACAGAAATATCTTTTAAAATGATCCCCAAACGCGCGAATAATTATTATAAAAATAAAAAATATAAGAATGGATGAAAATTGAAAAATATACAATAAAATATATAAATCGTAAATTAAATATGATACGGGCTCGTTTTTATAAATACCAATCAATAGAATTATAATTTATTTAGAAATTAAAATTATTTTATTGAAAATGTAATGGCAGAATCGAGTTGCATTGAATAACGAATGAAAGTTAATAAGAAAATGTATTGTTAAATAAGTTGGTAATATTGTTTAGATTTATGGAGAGGGTACAACTCTGATGGTTGAGTTATTGTTTGTCGCTTAAGTACCTATATATATAACTGAATATAAGACAGTACATTGTCTATGAAATGATATAGCTATTTCAATAATATTCCCCTAAAAAAAGAAATGAATTGCGACATAAGAAAAGGTGAGATACCGTGAAACACTATCAAAAAATTATAAGGATTAAGTAATAACAAATAACAGCATATTTCAGCATAATTTCGAAATTAAATTAAGATATTACATAAAAATACAATAATAAGAGGATTTATTCTACAATTTTTACTTGCAAGTAGACTATTCATTGCAAGTAGACTATTAGATATTAGATTAGGAAAATCAATTTCCTTATCTATTAGATAATAGGTTTTGGCCACGTCAGATTTTTTATTATCACTAAAAAACTTTCCGCAATCTTGAAAAAATACCAATCAATAGAATTATAATTTATTTAGAAATTAAAATTATTTTATTGAAAATGTAATGGCAGAATCGAGTTGCATTGAATAACGAATGAAAGTTAATAAGAAAATGTATTGTTAAATAAGTTGGTAATATTGTTTAGATTTATGGAGAGGGTACAACTCTGATGGTTGAGTTATTGTTTGTCGCTTAAGTACCTATATATATAACTGAATATAAGACAGTACATTGTCTATGAAATGATATAGCTATTTCAATAATATTCCCCTAAAAAAAGAAACAATGTATGAAGATATCGAAATCTTAGTACCTTATAGCTAAGCTACATAGTCCTCGGTTTAATAAAATCTGCACAATTAGTGTGCCTACACGTTGTACTTACACGCTGCAGAATAATTAAATTTCCCAATTCATTTTAATTGGAATAAAAAGCTCCTAATCTCTTAGTCTCAGCTCATTGAACTTAAAACTGTTGCCATATTTCTCTTGAAAGTGGAATTACAGTATTTTTATTGTTAGGAATTTTAAATATCACGAATTAAGTTATTTTTCTTGCTTTGAATACTTAGTGTTACCCAGTTTCCTTTTCGAAGCCTTTATACTGTTGACAGGCACACTGTTATATTGGTTTATAATTCGTGTAAGTAAATATATTTTCTCCTCGTAATTTTGACACCTTTTTACTTCGTTTTTTGTCATATACTTATTTTAATATGTGTATCAAATTCTTATCCAAAATGACTTTTTATAGTTTAATTGAATGCAAATTTCGTGTTTCCAATAGAAATGATGAAAAATTAGAATAATATTCTGTAAGAAATTAATGTTCAATTTAAATAATTTTAATTAGAACATTGCGCATTCAATCTTGTATACATTCAGTTAATTCCATTTTATGGCAAAAAGTTTTTTCTTGAAATCTTAATTGTATTTAGACCTACATTGTGCCTTAGAACATTACGTTAAGATTAATTATCTTCCATAAATAACAAATAACATTTCATTATTTTCTTCGTTAGTATATTTTGTTAATAATATTTTGGTTTATTAATTTTTACGTGCGTTAATGATGTACAAAATTATATATATAAAAAATGAATGTGCTATAATATTTCACTTATTAAATATACGAAATATGTAGTCTATTGAGAATATGTCTCCCACTAACTATTCGCCATTCCATTATTATATATATAACTTTATATCTAGCGATTAGTGACTAATTGATCAAATTGCACAATTGAATGGGTATACATTTACAGAATACACGATTTAAGGTAAACTTAACAGAAAAGCGCATATAACAAAATCAGATTTTTGTATTTTGTGAATTTAGTTTCAGTACTTCAATAAGTCATGTTTTTTTTTTAATTTACCAATCGATTAATTCTGTTTTCGGTCAATAATAGTGAACCTACGATATTCGGTCAATAATTATGAATTTGGCACTTGTACATCGGTCAATTGTTTTCGCTATTTTAATCGGATACCATATAATAAAAGATCTTAACTTTTTTTTAAATAAAACTAAAATTTATTTATTTTTTACAATTTTAACATTGTAGTAAGATTTATAATAGAGATTATTCAATTAAGTTATCTAAATTATCATATTAAGTAAATTTTTGTAAGAAAAACAACATTTGAATTGAATAGGAATTTGAAATCAGAATTAGAATTATAAACTTATTCGAAATGGGTCAGCCATCACAAATTTATAATTGTATTTTCGACGTAGGATGATAAGTATAATTAAGAGATATATACTTACTTATATGAAGTGAGATATATATGAAGTGTAAATAGCTTGTTGATACATAATTAAACTATTTAAAGACATAACTTAGTATTTTAAAATAGTTTTGCAGAATATTGAGGGATATTGAGAAATACTATTGATATCCTACCTTGAAAGCAATTTGAAATGAATTGCGACATAAGAAAAGGTGAGATACCGTGAAACACTATCAAAAAATTATAAGGATTAAGTAATAACAAATAACAGCATATTTCAGCATAATTTCGAAATTAAATTAAGATATTACATAAAAATACAATAATAAGAGGATTTATTCTACAATTTTTACTTGCAAGTAGACTATTCATTGCAAGTAGACTATTAGATATTAGATTAGGAAAATCAATTTCCTTATCTATTAGATAATAGGTTTTGGCCACCTATTATCACTAAAAAACTTTCCGCAATCTTGAAAAAGACATTTATAAATAAAACAATCTCAATTTTAAACTTAAAGCTAATTAAAATTACGAATTTTGTATTTGTAGCAATAATATACATAAAATATTGTTTTTCTTTTGAAACCATCTGTTTAAATACTAAAATTATATATTGTTAATAAAACTGTTTTTCTCAAGGTTTCTACTATATAAATCCTTATGTATTTATTAAAATTGAATCTGCAATAAATAATTATATTAAGTAGAACGAGGATAGTACAGGTGAACTTCATTAAATATTTCCTTATTATCATAAAGTAAAAACGAATCAACAAATATATTTTATATATTTTTGAAATAAATTTTACCTTGATGACAAATGTGTTCTTATTTTAATTAGATTTTTAGCACCAGTGATACTAATCCGGAAATAACATTATGTAGATCATATATTTATTTTCAAATTAAATGAACCTATTTCTGGAATTGTCTAGCATATGTAATGAATAAATCTATAAATTTTATATCATTTAGAGTTTATTGACCATTGCCCGATATACATTTCATTTAATGTGCATTTCATATAAGATATTCACAAAATAATGCATTTGTTTTTACATCTATGATGAATTATCTTTTAAACTAGATTCTTGAAATTTCAATGTATATTTTATAGTATTTTCAATTGGACGTACAGCGTGATTCAATCATAACGAAGGCATTTAAATGTTTAATAATTTTATTATTTTGTAATTAATCATTATTAAGTATATATATAAATAAATGACATATCTTGTAAATGACAGCCATGTTCGCCTTCTCAATGTTGATATCTTTCTAAGGTCATAACAATCCACAAACATTTATAGATTAATGCTCAAAATTCTTCTCGAATATGGGTTTTTAGGGCCAGAATGGTTGTTATGCTATTAACGTTGAAGCCATTGAAATGACATTTTGAATAAATTCACTATATAAGTATATTTAAAGGAAACAACTTTGAGAAGCCGATATATAACAAGTTATCACATTTCATGTTAAGTTTATAAAAATTCTAAATATAGTTACTTATTTATAAAGAATTTTATAAGCGAAATAAAAATTAAATTATTACAAAATATACAGGAATTATTAAATATTGTGCCACCCTGTTTAACAATCTCTTTTTTCTTGTATATTTATGTTATGAATAAATTGCTATTAACTTTCTCATGCAACAAGATTAATAATTTTAAAATTTATATATGGCAATATTATTACCCCGTTTATCATGCTTGTTATAAAAGTTCAATTATATGTCAAATTGTATAGAAATCTTGAATAGAAATTGGAGCAACGTATACACAATTTATATAGAGTTACTTTAACAAAATTATAATCTTATCAAGAAAATTAATGTACATATACTTATGTATATATAATTAAGTTACAAATTCCTATATAAATATTAAACTTTTAAGATTTATATAAAAAACTATACTTACTTATATAAAATATAAATTAATTGTAACATTCAAGTTTGGTATCTCAATTAAATTAAATGCATTTCTATGGTTATCATTTTTCCCAACAATTAAAAAACTACATTTATAACATTTTTTACAATCCATTGACCTTACAGCCTGAAATTGAAAATAATTTATGGTTACTTATGGTTTATGGTAATTTATGGTTTAATAAGGATGTTTGAGGGTAGCCATTTCTTCGGTAGTGAGGAAACTTTTTTCCAGTATTTTTGACATGACGATTTTTTTAATATACTTAATTAATATTAGCTGATTTGTAATTTATACAAGTAAAAATGAATTAATATACAAAAAATTGTACGTCCACACATCCCAAATTCTATCCCTTAATTGATTCACAATTTTCATAACAAAAAACTCGATTTAATTTTGCGTAGGTTTTGTTATTGGCTCCAAAGTGTCTATGAAATCTGAAAGTAAGTAAGATTCTTGTTTTAATAAGCATTAAATTTACATTTTTAAAATGAAATAGAATAAATTCAAAAACGAACTGAATCCATTTGGAATGGGTGTAATAAAATTAATTATTTGATTAAGTAAATTACCGGAGTATAAAGGAACTATAATTATATATATATAAATATTAATTATTAGCCTATTTCAGGGTTTTTAAACTAAGATGTCAATCATATATATCGCTATAAATAAAGATTATTTCTGTATAGTTACCTCCAAATTACGATTAGACGATGTTTTCTTATGCTAAATGGCTTCGGATATTCGGTATCATTTGCTACCACAGTGATTGCGTCGGACAGTTTTATATAGTTATTGCTGATTTACAAAATTTAATTCAGATGTAACTTTACTGGTTTTGTAAAGTAGGATTTATTACTGGTTTTGTACTGGTAGGAATATTACTGGCTTTGTAAAGTAGGATTTTATCTTTAGCTCTCTGTACAGTCTATCGGGAGACTTATTGTAACGTGTTATACATAAATTTTTGGTTATCATCATGGTCTGATTTCTATTAAATGAATCTGGTATATTCTGCTATCTATTAGTCATTATAATTCTCATTATAACTAATAGAACTAAAGAAGTCTGTAATAAAATGTTTCTATCAAATGAAAAATGTATTCGTATAATATTACAAATATATAATCTGTCATCGTATTTTAAAAAAACTAAATTCATTCAAACCATTTTTTTTATACTTTTATCATCTTGTTGACATAATCTGTACTACTTATTATATTTTTCATCTTTTTCAGTATATATTTTGTATATTTAATCAGTAACAATAGCTACACGTCAACAAAATTCTGTATAAAAATTTAACATATATTTTTATTAAAATATTATTTATTAACGAATGATGAGTTGTATGATTTTTTTTAAACTGAATATCTTTATTTCGAAATTTATATATTTTATTTAATCTTAATGAATTTTCTATTCAGTTAGTTAATATGTGATTTTATTGCGGTTTTTTTAATACCTACTTTGAATAATTTAAAATCATGATCACATACGACATACGAAATTATGATAAAATAAATTAGTTATCTATTATAATTTTAATTATACGGTATATATATCAATTATAATATTTATTTCTGAATCAATTCAAAATTATTATTGTCAATGTACTATTGAACATTTAATTCTTTTATTTCAATTTCTCCATACACTTTTACAAATTATAGATAAAGTATACCAGATGCCAGCAAAAAAAAAATTGTATTTATTAATGTTATGTAATATTTTCATATCAGTTATCACGAATTGATAACATAATAATTAGTCTCTAAAAATCATCCATAATTTTTTTAAATATACAGCATAAAAAGTATTATATGTTTATCAGCTAAATTTAATCCTATTACAGATTTATCATATATATTTATAATACATTAATTAATTAAATATTATATGAACTAATTTTCAACAATTGTTTATTTTTTTAATTTATATAATATATATAATATTTTATATCAGTAAATAAATAAATTAATAATGTTATCTTGTAATGGTACCGAGTTACTTATATACTTAAAATAAAAATATTTTTATTTTAACTATATACTAATTTAAACTATAGTAATTTACGAGCAGTATATTAAATATAACCTCGATATGTATAATAATCAGAAATCAAATTATTGGCCTTGAATATTATTTAAATTTTAAGGGCTATATACATAAGAGCAGAGTTTGCGGAAATTGATGACAGGTCTGATTAATATAAATAATACTTTGAGATTAAATAATTGCGGCTCACCTATGCTAATATGATATCATCAGTTTTATAAATCCCTTCAAAAATTAAATAAATAATTAAGTAAACCTATAAAATATTTTTTAAAAAAAATAATATAAACTATAAATATACAAGTCCTATATGAACATAATTGGATACAAATTGTTCGAACATTTTTTTTTCCTTTATGTTCTGAACTGATGTTTTGTATTATAAAATTTCACTGCACTAATGTCAATAAATTAGTAGTGCTTCTCTCGAGCATGTGGATATTTGGTATAATAGTATCGCATGTATTTTAAATATATATCTAAAATTCTGCCGAAACAGGTCGTGCATCTACCACTTCAAATGACAGCATCTGCGATTTCTAAAGAACAAAAAAATCTTGTAAGCTATACAGAACTATAATATAGCATAACATATTCAATTATTCTATGGTTAGTATTTAAAATCTGCTGTATATATATTTTAATAAAAATATTTTAAATAAACCTAACCTGAGTAGTAAACATAACCTCAATTCGGTCATGCTAACAACAATGCTACCAATAAAACAAAAATAATTGCAAACCTTTAAGTTTAAATTGTTTATAAATTCGGCCCTAAGACATAATCTACTTAATGTATAATTGTAAGACATTAGTTAATTAAGTTAAACTGTTTTAGTAAATTCTCAAAGTTTATAACATTTATATTATTTTAGATATTCTTTTGAAATTTGACTCGTATACTATTGTAATGCTATTTTTAATTAATTCACATAATAAATATGAATTTCATGAATCAAATTAATTGAATATAAGTTATCATCTTCAATTTTTTTCCCAAAAACATATTCGCATTTACGTTCTGTTGTTTAAAAGTGAAACTTATATAAATTTAAGTTTAATAGCGCTAATGAATATTTAATTTCAAACTTTGTTATTAGACAAACTTTTCAATTTTTCTATTATACTTAGTTAAGAACAATCAATGCTTTTAACGTTTTAACAATACGAAAATAAACGTGATTCTTTTATTTTATTAGCTTTTTGTATAACTTTTAAAATCAAGTTATTATAAAATCTGGTAACTTGTTAAATATTAAATTATTTATTTAATCATTGGGTGTTGAATATACATTAAAAATGAAATTTTATATATGATTTCTTTAAGAAAATATTATAATATATAAATTGAGAGTTTTCTTCTTTTACAGTTTTCATTAATTCGATATACTTACTTGAATTATACATACATTTTTTTCAAGTTCATTTTTCATATATATATTTAATTTAATTTAATGCTAAGAATTCGTTGAAATTATAATCTCACTCGTGTGTATATTTTTAGATAAAGTATTTACTTTTATATATATGTATTATGAAAATGAAAATTATACAATATCTTTTCGCTTCAAAACATATTAATTTTTTTATTCTCGTTTCTTGATTTATTTAATATTAAGTATAATATATTTTATGAATTTATTTACATTTTTTGAACATTATAGTGTGTGCAAAAAATTATAATATAAAGTCAATTTAATCTAATCATTTGATTAACATTTTATTAACATTGCATGCATTTCACATGTTGTCATACATAATTTGATCGCTGAAAGTAAAAAATGTTTACCATAGTAAACTGGTTTAGAATTTTAATAAATATAAATAAACTTTCTTAAAACATTTTTTTTAAATCATGAGACATGATATATTTATATATACCTACAATGTTCATATCATAAGCAATTTAAGGAATTTAGGGTGACAGCAAAAAGTAAATGAAATGAAATCTAATTATATTAATGCGAGAATCATCATGGCTTAGTCCTTAGTGAATATAATATGGGAATTGACTCTCGTATTCTCTTTAGTTATATTGAAATAAGTTATTTGCTTTCAGTAAGTGTAGTGTAAGTTTCATGTCACTAAATGAATGACCAATACCATTTCTTTGAATAATAATTTAATGAAAATTATAAAATAAAATTACTATTGAAAAATCTGAAAAAAGGTCAATCTCTCCAAAATTATACATGCTACAAAATATTGTAAGTATATATATATTAAATTCTTTTTCGCAATAAACTTTGAAATCGCCTTTGCTACCGGCTCTGCTCTACTATGTTAATATGTCCAGCAAACTCAGTCTGTATCTGCTGTTACATGTACAAACTAGTTAAAAAATTATTGCTATGCATGGAAGATTCTGAATTTTTGAAACCTTGAGTTCACTATTCCTGTATGATCATAGCAAATAATAAAAGTAAAGTGGAGTTAGGTCATTGACAGCTTATATAGTAGATAAAAATCATTATTTTTGTTGGGATGTAATGGACGAATTCTGTATGAAAACATTACTTACTTATATTTTTCTGTTCAGCAAATATATATATATTAAAAATTAAAGTTAATATATTAAAAAATCATAAAATCTTAGATTTTTAAGAAAATTGTGTATAACTTATTTATGTGTAATACGAAACGGGTAAAAATACACGATATTTTTTATTGTGGTTAAGTAATTGAAAACTTTTCTTAAGGATTAGATTTCAATTGTGGGATAATGAAAATAATAAAATAATAAATTATATATTAATTGTGATATGAAGTGATATATTTCCGTATTAAATTTAATTAAAAGTGAAGTACCTAGTGACCGAATATAAGGTTATACTTGTAAATTTTTAGAAATGTTCTGAAAGATGCGCTTCATAAACTATATAATTTAATTCTTTTCAAATTGTTGACCATGTAGTTTGTTTAGTTTTAATTTTACAAAGAGGCACACTACTAGTGCTAATCGCTGCAGCCATACAGCTTATTATGATTCCCATTCATAATTATGTGTCTCTACCTAGATCCGGATTGTCGATAAAACAGTACAGCTACTTCAATTACAGAGGCCACGATTCTGAGGGTGTAATTATATAACTAAATGGTGTCGTAGTCGTTTTTAAGCTAGCACATGAAGGTGTTTTATAACTTTCCAGTACCCTGTGAGGAAACGTACTATAGTGTCTTTATTTTCTTCTTATTCATTCCAAGCATTTCTTTTGCTTCTTTTTAGATCGGTCTGATATGAACATCTTCGAATGTCTCATATACATACTCGCCTGTTACAATAATTTGATGTATAGTATTGTAATTGTCAAAATATTTATTACCAATAATTTACTACAAAATAGAAATAATGTAGCTGAAACAGGATTCAATGTTTTTATGTAATAGTTTGAATACAACTAGATCTAAATTGATTGAACCCTAAATGAGAACAAACAATTTTATAATATAAATTATTGAGAGTAATATTAATATTTAATTACGAGATTAATACCGACAACATTTTTAACATTAATTTGTCAGTATAAAAGTACTTTCAGTAGAAAGTAATTACTTATTAAATTATTTAAAATATATTTAAATTTCAAAAATATCAGAAGAGGTTACTATTTATATGGCCATTACTGTAACAAAACAATTATTCAAAATAATTTTAAAAGCTTATATTTATTCATATTGTTGTTTTTCCGGAAATACGATGTTTCATTAATTGCAGTAATTTCATAGTTCCACCGAAAAATGAATGACTCACTCTACATTTATAAATTACATTATTCATCTATATTAGCTATTCCCGGCTATTCATAATACTCTCCAAAAATAAACTTTCTTTAGATCTTATTACTAATTTTTGCACACGACTTAGCTTATCATACTCAGAACAGAACACTCCATTTCTGCAAAGGTACATACATAACAAAAAACAAGACAAAACTGCACAAATAAATATAATTTTCATATATTTATTATATAAATTAATAACCTTGTCTAATTTATTATAAATTTATTTTTATCATAAAAATACATTTTCAATATTACATAAAAAAAAATCAGACAAAAAGACCAGAGAGATGATCTCATTACTATAATATGATATTGTGACGTATTGCTGTCTGGTTAGTTATCATCATAAATCTCATTCAGTTTAATTCATTTCTACCTTGTTTTTTTTTATAAAAATATTTTTTTTTGTAATAGCCAAAAGGTCAATATTTTATTTCATTATATAAATACTTCTAGAAATGATTTTGAATTTCTGTTTTCACTATTTTTAAATAATGAATCGTGCCAAATTCAGTACATTTTATTTAATTATTTATTTATTTTTCTCAATAATATATACTTAATAATTGGGCGCTAATGAAAATTATTTCAAGTTTATATATATTGTGTTTTCAATTATATAATTCTAAATTAGATTTATGTGTTTATTGAAAATTTATGATATTTATCCACCCAGGTTCATGAAAAATCAGTCCAAAATTTAAATTAAATAAAACACAAAAAGAAAAATTGTACAAGGAAAACTTCAACAATTTAAGAACATATTAAAATTTTACTTATAAATATAAATTAGAGAAGGTTAAAATTTCCGTCTATAATATTTTCTATTTCTATTCTAAACTTAAATGCTGAAACGTGTTGATATTATATTATATATAAATAAGTTTATATTTCCGAATATTTGCCAATTTATAATTATAGAATTTATATTTTTGAATTTGTGTCAATTTATATTTTGTATATTATGGAATTTTGAACTATGTAAGAAAATTGTTTATTAAGAAAAATGATTTTACTTTTTATAAGTACAAAGTCGAAAATTTTCTTAAATATAATTTTTGTATGTTACAAAGAATCTGTCAAATCTGTGTCTGTCAATAAAGTAAATAATAAAATACTAAATAATTTATGTTTGTCAAATAGAATAGTATTTTAAAAATTAATCTGTAATGTAAAGTGACAGCGAATGAATCATCTTAAAAGGTTTGGAAGAGGCAAACTTCAGCTTGGAAAAAGCTTTGCCAATTTTTAATGGTAAGCCATTGGTACAAAACTGCAAAATCATCTTTTAAAATATATTATGACTAATTCTGCAAAATACTCACAAACAACAAACAAACTCTTGCTCTTAACCTTTAGCATTAATTTTTGAATATAACCCAATCTTAGTTTCGATTATTTTTAATCTCAGGTGGTGATATTCACATTTTAAAATTACCTTGATTATGTTTTCAATGGTGAATATTCAACTTTCGTATTGAAGTTATAAAACATAATTTACATTATGGAGATTCATCTTAAGAGTTCCACTTTAAATAAACAAATTAAACCTCGTAAATAAAATATTTCAGACTAGTTTTCATATATGAGTTTAATCTTCGCCAGGTCTCTTAGCCTATAATGAATCAATATTTTACTAAAAATAACAAATTGTTGAATAATTTTATGAACCTATTGAAAAATATTAAAATCATTTTCAGATTTTTTTATGGTTTGTTTAACTTGAAAAGGTTAAATCCATAAAATTCTTTTTAATATTATATAAGAAGTTTACATTTCTTGATGACTGTACTTATTGTAGGAGTTAAAACTATTTATACGTTGAACCTAAAATGGTTATATAATATTACTTGTTATAGGCTGCGTATAGCACTATGTATATATTTTATTGGTTTATTTTAATTATATTAATTTTTAACAATTTTATTAATAATGGAAAAAAAAGACAACAAATTGAATAAATATTTGTATTTTATATATTTTTTATAACATATATTTTACATTTTAACACAAATTTTCAACGTTTATAGTAGCTATTAAAATAATTTCAAGTTCATGTAAGTTTTATTGGCAATAATGGCTATAAACACGAAAAACGTGTTTAACTTGTAATAACAAACAAAATGGAAATACAATATATAATATAAAAAAAACTATAATATAAACGTATATCGTTGCCTTAGTGGTGAATTGTCCTAATCCTCAAAATTATCATTTTTGGGTTATTATTATTTATATGAATTAAAATAAAAGGAAATTAAAATGGTAAAATTTAACATTGGTTAATAAATTTAAGTCAGTGATAAATTTATTAGTTAATTATAGAATATTTATTAATAGTTAATAGTCTTAATTAGTTAGTAAGTATAAATACTGAAATTTATCAGATTGAAGATTATTTATTCACTCTATGATAATTTATTACTTACTACTAAGTAGTAAGTACGGACGAATTTAGCAAATAAAGTTTTATTATATATATATATAAGTTGTATTTGTTAAAAAATAGTACTAAGCAACAAATAAATCATAGTAAAATAGTCTTAATTAACGAAAAGTTTTAAGATAACAATCGATTTTTAAGATTAAAGTTTACGTTAAATTAAATATAAGTGTTTTTTTATTTAATATATAAATTGAAAAAGTTAAGTTTAGTTGATTAGAACCATTCGGAAATAATATAATATTATTTATAACATTAAATAATTATTATAAATCGAACAATTTCTAAGGTGTTGTAATTAAAATTTACACAATTTACACAATTTTTAATACATAATAAATTATAAGTCATTTATATCTAATCAATTTCTTGATTATAAGAATTTGTTAATCATAAATTTAACAACCAAACGTTTATATTTCAGATAATATAGTAATATTGATTAATCATAGACAGACACATTAGTTTCTTAGTAAATAGATAACTTGATATAATTGCCAAAGATTAATTCCAAAATTTAATGGAAAAATAAGTAATCGTTTTTCTATAACTGGTCCTTTCTGGTATTATTGCTATTTTAATTATATATTTATAATGCTACATTTCGATTAATGCTATACCTACTTATAAATTAAGTATTTGTAAGAAGCTTATTTTTCTAAGTAAATTAGTTATATACGTATAATTTTAACAAATTTGGTTAAAAGCATAAATTTTAAGGACATGTTATATATATAATCCGATAAGGATTCTTATTTATGGCCGATTTATCAAATAATGTTATCACTTGAAACTAGGAATTTAATATATAATTTATATACAAAAGTATATTTATTTGGACAACTATATAATTGATGCTGTTTATACTTCTTTAATTAATTTATAACCTTTGTAAATTTGAAAAATTTCATTTAATTTGATTTAAATAATGTGTCTAGTAATTATTTTTTTCATCGTTAAATATTTTTTTTTTTAAAAACTCGAAATATTAGAACTTTTTGACAATTGTGGAGTAAAGATATATTCCAATTTTGTGCTTCTATACACATTTTAATGTATACCCTGACTTGTCACATGTAGAATTCTTCTATGTGATCAAACAACGAAAACTTTTCGTATCTATCCTTCGTTATGATATTCAAATAGAGACGATCGTCACATGTACCAATCGAAATCAATTGGTGCCTGTGCACATGCAGGCTTTAAGAACTTACAAGGGAAACATGGAATATACTATACCTAAAAACTTCTACATCTTATTATTAATTTCAATAATTTCCAAAATTCCATTCTTATGATACTATTAAAATTTTTATAAGATGTGTTTTCAAAATTTGAGTCCTTTAATCATGGAATCACCCCTTAATAGATTGCTATACGCATTAGATTTTAATTTATTCTAAAAACAGGTTAATTCGGACTGTTTACGACCCTATAATCTAATTATTGTGTAATTTCTCTTTTCGTTCATGGTTAATAAATTTTCAGTCTTATTAGTTAAATTTTGAAATTTAACTTAATTTAAATACCGTCAATTCCGGCATTTTATTATTATTATTTAAAAACCGTTTTCTTTCTAATTCTATTATTATATATTTTTCAATCGACAACAAAATTTATCGGTAATTTTCCCACAAAAATTAAATAAGTACTTTAGTGAAATTCAAATAAAATCATTGATTTTTATTTTAATAATAAAAAAATTCTTATGCATCCTTTTTATACGTTTTTTGTACAAAATCGTAATAAATTTTATGTTCGCATAGTAATTTCATTATACCAGAATATAAAAACATAGTCAAATGATTATTATTACTTTAACCATCAACAGCAAAATATCAAGAAACCACAAGGAATAAAAAACAAAAACAAAAAAATAGTGGAAAAAAAAAAAAATCTCATTTTGAAATTCCTTTACACAAAAGTCGGAAATCCTCTTGGGAATTATGATTTTTTTTTTTTTTTTTTTGTTGTTATCTTCTCTATAAATAAATATAAATTCCATTTTAAAAAAGAACTGACAATTGACATTTATACACTTTATTTTTTGTCAATTTTATAAGGCATACACACATACATTAACATATATTCTATATCCCTGGTAAGGTTGAAAAATTATCATGAATATATTTGAGGATGGATACGTTTGCATAATATTATGATATTGTATAATGTCAAATTATGGGTTGTGAATTTATATAAAATTTATGAGCTATTCAGGGGAATTGAGAAAATTAGGATATTGATCTTTTAAATTTAAAGGATTTTCAAAAATATACAGTGATAATAACTCTGGAAACGTTTTTTTATAAAGAATTTCGATCTGCAGAGGTTGTGAAGAAAAGGAATCCTTGGAGCAGCTCGTGTGTCATTGTCGTGCAGTAAAAAAAATTACGACTTTCTAAATAACCTGTTAGAAGTGGGTGAATGATCACGTTCTATAAAAAGGTGGGATGGGTTGATGTGCTGTAAGATTGAGCCATCATTTTGGGGTGTACAATGGACCTATATGTGGCTGCAGTGCGAATAGTTTCACGGATCCTCCTCCTTAATATTAAAAAAAACAACAATATTAACTGATATAAAGACCACGATCCCATTAGAAAAACGTACAAAAGATTAACGCGTCAACCAGATTTGTATCTTGGTCAAATGTGATTCTATTTATATAATCTTGATCGATTTACCATAAAAAATATTTCTTGATTATGAACAGTAGGATTTATATATCTGCTGATGGAGTAGTGGCAGTTTTCAATTATATTTTGTATTTCTTCAATTTATAAAAACATCAAAATCATTTCAGTTACTTAGATGGTATAGATAGACTATAGAGGGCAACAAATACCAAAATGTTTACTTAACTTGATGATTAAATGAAAAGGTTTTCATTGTTTATTTAAACTTAACATTAAGTAAATGGGAAATAAAAGTCAAAATTATTTTTTGATTGATCATTTTAAAATTCGTCCTTGTTTCTTAAAATATTTATAAAATTTGTGTACATTTTTTTTTTTTTTTTAATTTATTATTAAAATTTACCTTTTTGTACAATTTTTACTTTTTCCCTAATGAAACAACAACCACAATTTTGTGGTTGATTTGTTGTGCTTGTTATCCCTTGTTATATAAAGCTTTCAAAAGGATTTATTTACCATTTACCACAAAATAGAATAACAGATACACACGTGCCATATTACATAGAAATATATATAGATAATAGAGTAACTTTTTTTTTTGCAGTTTTCAAGGTCATGTTAAAAGGAATTTTCCGTTGAATGGGGAAAAATTTGATATTTTGATATTAAAATTCATGTGTATATATAAATTTTTGTCATACAAGTTCATGTTGATCCTAAATATCTGTATATATAATAGTAAGCTTTTTTTTTTGTACATAAATAAAGTATATTTTTCATTGGGACTGCTTAGCAAAAAAAAAGGGATTACACATACAGGTGATAATAATCTAAATTTAGTACCCTATTTGGCCTTTAAAAGGAGTGAATATTTATATCCTTATATACGATATCAAATATCAAAATAAATATATATTTTTTTTTTTTTTGGTAGAAAATGACTTGTAATAAGAGTCGATTTTATGCTATACATATAGAATTTATTATAATACTTAAATTATAATAAAGAAATTGAGAATTGTTTTTCAGAACCGGCTCTGAGTCTTTTACGTTTTTTAAGACATATAAACAAAAGACTGATTGTCAGTCGCTTCGTAATAAGTTTAAATGTAATACATTAAGCTGTAAATGATTTTCAGTTGTAGCTTATCTCAAATCATAATTTTGTAAAATTCAAACAGTCTACGACAATTGTTGGGATAAATAAAAAAAATTAAATGATCAATTGTAGCTGTGCCTCCTGCTTCGAAAACATTAACATAGTTTTATGAGCTGCAGATAAGGTTTCTAAAAAATATGCTGCTCAATAATCTCATGAGAATTGATTGAAAATCAGCCTTAAAACGATGTATAAGTAGCTGTTTAACCTTAATTTGACGTCAGGCACATATGACATTAGATAAGGAACAAAATTACAATCCAAAAAAAGCCCGAACTAATAAGATTATACTGAAACCCGTATGGACTTTTTGTTAACCGATAAAATAACAGCCGGTTCTAAAAAGGTTTTACTGAAAAACAACCTTAAAAATTATATTCTTAAATTATAAAATAATTTGTCTATGCTTTAACTTATTTCCAGCAATAATATTCATGACTTTTATGTGACAAGCTAATTAATTAATTATAATTTTACCATCTTTCTAATATCGTAATTCACTCTAGAGCTTTACGAGGACCAAAAATCACCAAATACTTCTATAAGTGCTTTAACGTATATACTTATCTGTATCCTCCAGAGCTGTAGGACAAAATTAATTAATATAATATTTCCCAATGCAATGCACTAAATTTTCCATAAAAAAAAATATATTATCCAATTTATTTATTTTTCTACTAATTGCATGCAAAAACACACCAACTTTTTCAATGGGGGTTTCAAACACAACATTTGATAGTACAAATTTCCCTAGTGAATATAACGTCCACAGAACAGAACCTATGTTTTGACGAATGTAATACATACATACTTCTGATTATCCACATAAAATTGGTTTGCTTTAAGAATTACTACTTCTTACCCACGAGAATATCTTCATAATATTAACTTTTTAGCATTTTTAATATAAATTAAAATGATTTTTTTTAAAAAAATATTTAATCTCGGAAATATAATTAAATGATAAAAATCTGGAAAAACTAAATATTTTTTTTTAATTTTCCTTCATCTAATAACTTCAAGGAGATAAATTAAATTACTATTCAGTTTTTTGCATTCTAAAACCTAAAACAATTTACATAAATTATAAATGTAGAACGGATTATAAAAAAAAAATTGTCCCCAGACCCTCATTAAAAGTTTATTTGTTAATCACAATTTACAATGTGAACTGTGTAAGTGATACTAATTACTATAGTAATCATTAAATTTGTAAATTTTTAATCTAAATATATAAAATATTTAAGCTTTTTTTCCCAAAAGTGGTAATTAATAAATATAAGCTTTTGCCCAGCCGGCTGTTTAGCTTATTGCTTATGAAAAGTCTGTGTACATAAAATAATTTTGAGATTTGTTAACTAAAACGTTACGAGTAGATAGAATAACTAGGAGTGTTGGGTTGGACTTGAGGCTTTCAAAAAATGTATGAAGCTGACATTTTATTATCTGGTCGTTCTCGAGATCGGGGAGACTAAAATTTTAATATAAAATGTTCACATAAAATCTGCGTCTGCACACAGAGACATCTCCTAGAACCGATTGTTACATTTTAATGTAACTTGTAAGCTTGTAACACAGATTCATCCATACTTCTTCTCGATGATATTCAACAGTACAGTGCATACTTTCGGTGGGTCGATGATATAATTTTTAGATTATGTTGAGAGCCGAGTTTAATCTTAAAGGAAAAATTTAAATAAAATTTTATATCACTATTTTGATTGATTTAATGCTTTTGCACTTACCTACCCAGGAAAAGGCTAATAGCTTCACCTTCATAGGTTTATAATTAAGTTTGCCGTGCATGATAGTTTCTTTATTTCTTATTCGTTGGAATTTAGAAGTCGGTGGTAGTTCATGTTAAAATCGCTGTCATTATATTTCTTAAGTTCAATCACAAAAATCATAAAATACTGTTGGGCATAAATCTCTGTCGAACCTTACTGCGAGTTATGCGCTCCCCCTAGTTTTTAGCAGTTTTTATTTTTATGAAAAATGATATTTAAATTTTATTTTTAGTAATGTGTGAATAAATGTGTAAACATGTTTACATTACTCATTCAAATTGTATTGATATAAAAAATTTGATTAGAAATACATAATAACATAATTATTTTAAATAATAATTGCAAGTCCAACGGAAATTCATTAAGTATTTCTTCGAAATTAAAAAAAAAAAATAACTACTATAATAAATTTATATTAATTTTAATTTTGTATTTTTAAAATAAAATTATATCACATTTCCAATTTCATATCAAATTTCTGCTGGTAAACATTTACATTATATTAAAAGTCGTTATAAAATTTACATTTTTGGTTAAATATTGATATAAATTCTTAAATTATTTCCATTATTTTAGAAAATTACATTTTTTGATTTCCTCTAAGCTTCCGAATAGTGATTAGATTAGGGAAATATCGAGTTCCTTCCTTATTTCTCGGCAATATTTAAAGAATGTTATTTCTCGAATTCTTATTTATCTTGAATTCGAGAAATATAAAAAATTAAATTCACTACATTTTGAAAATTGGGTTTGTGTTCACGCATGTGCCTACCTAGGTATAGAGATTAGTAGCTTTAGGGTTAATCTTATGGAACTGTACTAAAGTAAAATGGTATCAAATCTTATCGACACAAAAACAAACTATATAACATAAAATAGAATTCATAAAATATTTTGTCCAGAAAACAATTTTAGAATTTTATTTTGAAATTGATGTCAGGTCAGTTAGAAAATCGATTCTATTGAAGAATTTTTAAATTCAATTTAGAATTGTTCAATTCAAACATTCATAGAACTATTATACTATATAAATTTGGAAATTGATTGAAAACTTTATGATACACATCAAAAACAAGAATTCAATTGAAGGATTGAAACCCCAAGAATTAGTTTTTGGATATTTCCCTCCTAAATCTTCATTTTTTTTTTTGAACACTTAAATCGTTTTTCTGGGATGAGTGATATTTTAATAAATTTAATAGCATAATAATTAAATTAACAAATTTTTATTTTTAACAAATTGCTTTATTGACATCAACTGTCCGTAATATTTGTATACTATATCAAATAAACCATTAAAATTGTATTGGTAAATGTGCAGTGCAGTCACGAATTTTTATAGTGTATATTAACAATTTTTTTATTATTTATATTTGTTTCAGAAATTATGTTAACGCTTTCCTCTGTCCACACATTATAAAGTTTTGCAAATCGAATTTAATATAGTAAATATTCATTTAAATTTTTAGTAGATAAACGGACTGGAGAGATTTGGGAATTCAGTACCAGACTGAGTACACAAGGTCGCTGCTTTTTGAAATATCAATTGTACATTGTAAATATGATAATGGCGATTAGTAACAAATATTGTGCAAATTAAATTTTGGCCATTTGTGACGCCTATACATAAAAATTAATGTTAGAGAAATGTAAGAAATGTTAGAGAAATTTAAAAGGCGTTTAGTTTTAAGTCTTGTACGCCAGGTAGAGCTACAATGTAAAATATTTATGCTGTTCTTAAAACCTTATATACACTCATAAAAGCCCATTAACATAAAATCACTGGAAAAGCAGCTGTGCTGTTGGGCTTATTTCACTTTTTCCAAAAGTCATTGTTTTTTATTTTCATGCTCATAAAATATTGATTATATCGTTTATGTTAGAGTAAATAAAATATAACAACAAAATTTAATCCTAAATTTTTACCACCTACACAAAATTGTAATAGCCAACAAAAATAATAATAAAAAAAAATTCTTTACGATATGATCTAATCGTAATGAAAAAGAAATATAAAAATATGAAAAACTTTTTTATTTAAAAAATGAATCACGTTTTGTTTTATGATGAGAGCTGTCGTTAGCTACTTATATAATCATCGTCATTTCTTTCCAATTTCCATGCCAGAACAATGTTACGAAATTAATAATTGTTCAATTTTCTTAAATAGTTCACATCTATAATTTCAGTTGCAGATTTTTAAACTTAACAATGAAAAAACACGGAATTTAAATTTATAAAAATTTGAAGAGATTCTGTAATAGAGAAAAATTCTCTCTGCTAAACGATTAGGTCATTAAGGATTAAAGAACCCGAAATCTAAACCTTTTTAGTTTCTTCAATAATAAATAAAAATATAAAAATTTTACTGCTTTTTTTTTATATGAAAAGGATATCTTTTCGGATGTATAACATACCCAAAATTTATTCCAAAAATTATTCATTCATTGATTTTTTTTTTGTTCCAGTTCATTTACTTTTGGTACAAATCTGTAAGGTCGTTTTTACAAACCTTATAACTGAAATAGTGCATGATTCTTAGAATTTTATTTATAATACATAAATAGTATTTTCATTATAAGAAAACATATTCGTTACACAACACAAAGAAAGTTTGAGGATAATTATTCACATGAAATTTTGTTGATTACTTTCTTATATTTTTGATAAGAAATATTTTTGTCTTCCATTTTAGAAGAAACTAAAGAAAAACATTGGGAAAAAAAAGGTCTTATACTTTTAATATCATAAAAATTTACTTTGGAAATCATGTTACACAAAGAAAAAAGAAAATAATAAAAAGATAAAATTACACAAATTTGTTATTTAGCAAAAAACTTTTCACTTTTCTACAAACTTAATTTAATTAGACAACACTAATTAGAATTATATATAACTTGAAGTAAAAGTAAAAGAGTAGATGAAGGCACGACCAAAATTATATGCTATATTCCTCTAAATATTAATATTGAGCGAGTAGAGGCTTGATTACCTATTGACCTAAATAAAATGCTTTAAATAATTTTACGAAAGTTGTATATATACAAATCAGGTATTTTAAGATCCGTGTCGTTGAACTGTTCAGGTTCTGATGTCTCTTTTGCTGAATTTGATTATGTTTTTATATACTTAAAACATTAATATTATTAAGGCTGCCATACGTCCCGTTTTGGGAGGGACAGTCCGGTTTTGACATCATCTGTCCTTCCCAGAAATTATGTCCCTCTTAGTCCCGTTTTCATGCTTTTTATCCCTTTTGTCCCTCTTTATGAAATTTGTTTTTCGAAATACAAAAACTTATATTATTTAAATAGTATTAGGGATATTTCTCAGTATATAGAACTTATTTCGTATAAATTACCACCACTAAATCCTTATAGAAATTAATTGAAGTACCTACTTAACTTAAAATAAAAATCAAATGCAGCGGTTGAGCGCACTTTTTCGATTATAAATCATATATGGACCGGTGATAATTTAGCTTTGGGACTTGATACTTTGACTGCACAGGCTGTATCCTGTATTAAAGGTAAATAGCAATAATGATCTAATGATCTAATGATAGAAGTGGAGCAGAAGGATGACAACAACTAAAAAGCAAATATTAATAAATAATAAATCTACATTTTTTTTTAAAATCTATGAATGTGATTAGATTTTTTTTATATTATTCTGATGACGATTTATTCAAATGAAATGAATTAATTAAACCAATTTATCAATTATTTTTAGTTATTATTTATTATCTATATTTGTTATTATAATAAAAAAAGAAATATTATTTAATATTTCGGAAAACAATATTTATAAAAATGTCCTTCCCTGTCCCTCCCAGATTCCAGAAATCCTTAAAATGTCAAGTTTTGGCCATTTCGGAATCTGGCTACCTTAATATTATAAACATCAGGTACATTACATGCTGAATACTACTAATGCCGAAGATAATTATTATATGCGAAAGTATTGGTAGAAAATGAGTTACGAGTATTCAGAATTATAGAAACCGATAGAACGAAATGGTGGCGGATTTAACAAGAATCAAAGGTCTAGTGTTAGATCTAAAAATAACGTAATTATACCACTAATTTCTAATCTTATAATGAACAATCTTTGACTGTTAAACTTTAGTGTTATCAAATTGTTCGTAACATTTTGAATAGATTAATCCAATTCTATTTTATAGATGAATTTTATAGAGTCGTTATTTTCACTAGTAAAATATACTATATAAAACACACAAGTTAAAGTAATATCACAATTTCACAATACTTAGCTACTAAAAAAAATATCTATTTTACAAACTTAAGAAAATATATTGTATTCATCAAATTTGTAATCATTACCACAGTCCATAAACTTTTTTTTCCAATTCACCACTCCCATTCATTTCATTATCACAGTATATTATTTTCTTTATATATTATCCTGACTATAATATATTACGATACTATAAATTTCCGTAATGGCATTGATAATATTCTTTTCACATACCTTAAAAAAAATTATCTAAAATGGAATTTCCATGTTTTGGTCTGTCTGTTATCAAGTTCTATTATATCTCTAGCATTTGTACAACTAAAGATTTGTAAAGAAGATCGCATTTCATAATAAAAAAGACCTGTAAATTCCAAATAGGCTTATGATTTACCTGCTTGTTATCAATATATCACCGGTACCTGTTTAGCGATTAGGTACCGGTTTCTAAATTAAAATTCGATTAATGAACTGATACTGTAGTGATATTTTGTTATTCATTGAAAGTATACTGAGAAAAAGATATTTGAAATTTTATACTTTACCGAATATACTTTAAATTAATCACTTGCTTATTGTTTATGATAAAACTTATTTACATAGATTACAATTATTATTAATGATTCATTATTTAACAAATATTTTATGTATGATACTAATGAATCACTATTTGGTTTTGTGGGTAGAAAAACACCGTAAAATTATAATTTCATTTTGAATTACATATACTTATACTTTTCTTTAAGTGAAATTAATTATTCAGTACTTTTTTTATAGCAGAATATATTAAATATTTTAACCCTTTAGGTAAATTCTGGTTATACTATTGTACCTATCAGCTTACATGTTTTTATTAGAAGATGAGTACGAGAAGTGTCGATATGATTACATTCCATTTAAGTTTGTTATAAATTATAGTTAGAACATATATTTTTTTAACAGCTGAAAAAATTTATATATTTTTTCATTATTAAATTGAAAATTTAACTTTCCTGCTTATAAAAATAGTCTTTTAAAAATATTTTGATGAAAACTTATTTTATGTATAAGTTTTGGACCGACCTAATGGGTTAAAACTAAATTTGTAAAATAGTTATACAAATTTAAATAATAGTCGAAATAATTATATAAACACAATTTAACTATAAAAATTCTGCACGAAAATTTGTTAAACTCTGTCTATAACCAAATTAAGTACAAAAATGTTGCTTCAAAGTTGGCATAGCCAATTTAATATCTCGATTCTGTGTATCTACATCACAAATATTTAATTTTTTCTTACATCTGGGAACCTTGGCTTATAGTATCTGATGTATAAATAAAATTTGTGCCTTGATGAATTTGCCTCCTACTACATTATTATAAATGGTATTTCATATGGTGGTGGGTGATGTGCTGTAAATGATATACAATTTCATCTTGATAGCACAATCAAAACTTTTTTTTTTTAAATTACGGTAATGTCATTATTTATGTTTCTAAATTATACTACAAAATCCATAAAAAAATAATATTGCTTAATTTGATATAATAAAAAAATTTCAGTATAATTCAAATAAAAGTAAATGCATTTCACCCTGAAATTATAAAATGGAGAAAGCAAAAAAAAAAATATTCACTAATATTAAAATTGCCCTAAAAATTTCAATTAGTAATGTCATTTTTAACGGAAAAGTCTATAATAAAAATGATGTTATACTAAAGTAGGTACTTGCTTTTTATTTCTGCAATACGAATTTCCATAAAATACTATTTATATATGTACATATTAGTTTGTCGATAAATATAATTGGTAATAAATATTATTGAAAAAGTCGAAAAATTAAAAACAAATCACGAAATTTATGTTAATATAACGTTGATCGACAAAAATCAACAAAAATATGAAATTTTACTTTCCGTTTCTTGTTCGCGTTTATTTACAATAAACCTATTAAAAAATATTATATAATATATATATACACAGTAAAAAATGAAGTAGAAAAATATGAAAATAAATAAAATTAAACATGCCGGAAAGAAGAACAAATTATACAGTGGTTTTATATTGATGAGGTTTTTTGAGTGACAAATGTTACATTTTCAATGTTTTAAGATCTGCATTATTTTACGGATTTTCGAAGTTGCATCGATAATGAATTATAGGATTAATTTAATAATTTAATTGACGACTGAGTCGTCGTTTTTTCTAAAATATTTTATAAAATGATACTAACAGCGAAAGAAGTTTGAAAGTGCCTCAGGCGGTAGCAACCGATATTATAATTGTTGAAAGAAAATTTACCTGTGATAAGACAAAAAATTTGTTGATCACATTTTTCTGAAAAGTGATTGCAATGGTCATAAGATTGCGAATAATTTTATATTTTTACTTATCTTTGATATTTATATGACATTTTAATTTGGGTCGTGTTATTTTGGAATGTATCTACGACGCCTTGTGTATCCAGGGCGAAGTCTTGCTAATTTATTTTGAAAAACATTATAGATTCAGTATTTTAAGTACAGTTTATTTCCAGCGTCACCTTAGATAAAGAAGCGGAACAAACAATTATTTTAATCTTTTCCAGAATTTTTCTAGAACTTTATGCAAAAAAATATATTAATTTTTTTAAGCTGAAGCTGACAAAATTTAAATAATTAAGCCTCCAAAACATTTTTGTAAATAACATTTAGAAGCACCGCTTCTAGTGGAAGAAAATTATATTACTATAAATTCTTTTTTATTGTATACTATTCATCACCTTTTCTATGTGTATCATAAATTTTCGTACATATTTTATTTACTATGTTAAATTGGTATTTTTCGTTAATAGATGTTCTGTAAAAGATCCCAGCAAAGTCAAATTCAGAATTATCCAACCCTTCCATAACACAATTTGTAATCAATAATTTTGATGGATTATATTCAATAACAGATTTGAAAAATATTACAAAGTATACGGACATACCAAAAAGCGTTAACATAATATATTTTTTTACTTTTTCACTTAAAAGCCATATAAATACACAGGGTGGGCCAAGTTGGACTGAATGATATAAAATGCGTATAACAAAACTTTAGTAATTTTACTCTGGCTGCAAAATCAAAAGTTACAAATTTTTAAAAACAGTCTGTCCCTCCTTGTAAAATTAATTTTTAATTAAATTTAACATTTACAATTATTTAATAATAAATTACACACATTAAAATTATATGTACGTCTATATAATTTTACAACATTAAATATTGGTTTATTAGTTTAAATTTGCCAATTGCTATGGTAAAAATTTAAGACTGTGTAGACTGTTTCACTTAGTATTAAGGAAAATTATACAATATTTTTTTGGATTTCAAAGGTAATTGTAATGTATTTATTATTCCTTAAGTACAGTAGAAATGTTATTCTGAAATAATAAGCTTTTATGTAAGAATTCGTGCATATTTAAATAACCTTTAGGTAATAGGTTCAAGGTTTACTCAAAAGTACTATAGCTATAGTTAAAGTGCGCTCCATTATTCAACAAACATTTTAAATTTAATTGTTTTCTTTATTATAGTTAGTTACTTTCTAGGCTTTCTAAATAAATTTAACAATATAAATATATCTGCAGTATAAACATTATCGTACTCGGTATCAAATAATCAAAATAAAATTGATCGACCAAATCATTTACTAGTTTCCTAAGTTTAAGAAACTTGAATAGTTTTTATTTTATAATTTTATCTGATTTATATTATATAATTTAGTTCATTTGTGTACTTACAATATCTTTAGAGTTTGAATAAAGAAATCGGCGTAACTCCAACTAAAGACGAAAGGAAATAAAAAAATGTGATCTCTGAACATCTTGTATATTATAGAATCTTTGCTCGAACGTTATTTCGGTTTAAAATCATTATAAAAATTGTGAATATAATTTTCAAAGTAATACAATTTTAAGAATTTTACTGATAACACAGTGGCTCATATATGGTTTGCTACAATACCGTTCGAGGTTATATAGAAGATTGAAAGTTCACTTGTGAATATGTAGGTTCCAAATAACACCCTGCATTAGTTGTTACTATTAATTCTATATTCCTGTTTAACTGTCGAATTCTATATTTCTGTAGTGACAGCTCAAAAATTTAATTAAAATACAGATTATTATTTGATAGTATATTTTATACTTTTAGCAACACCAACTGCCCAAATTGAACTAATTTTCGTAAAAATATTAAATTTTGACATATGATTTTTATATATAATACTGTAATATAAATGGATATTTAATTATATTTTAAATATATTTATTATATTTGTAATTGATTGACTGTTAATGATGATAATTATTTTTAGTTTTTTTATTTTAAGATCTAATCGTACTCCATTTTGGACCCTATCCAAAAATAATAATACATAAATTTTTGAAAAGCACTTAATATTTGTAATTTATTCAAACCAATATAATAACTTTCTTTAAAATATTAAATTTTAAAAAGAACCTTTTAAAATTTTATTATATATTTTTATATATATAGTATATATACAAAAATGAGTTTTTGATTGTTAAAATATGTTAAATAATATTTAGTAAATAGAATAGCATACCATCAAGCATCAGAAGGGGCTTTACACCAGAAAATTAATGGATATTTACAAAAAAAAAAAAAAAAAAAAACAATTTTTAGTCTTCCTTTTTGTACAATTATAAACAAGGTTATAAAATTTCACTAACGTATAAATTAATATCTGTTCCAAAAATAAAATGATTATACACGAAAAAACGAATATCGATTTTAGTTTTCTGCTCTTTATTTAGCTGAAAGGACTTACTTTTAGTATTTGTGTTGGTTAAGAACTAAAAATTTTTTAGCCATAATCATAAAAAGGTAGGTCGATTACTTTAAAATCGTTATAATATAGTTATACTTACGTTTTCTTGCTACTAAAATAAACCTTTGCATTACCTTCTTTTTTATAAAGGAAAAGTAATTAGTTTTTTGCTTAAAAACATATTTCCGGATTTTATTTGTTTAGTGTTATAATTTATATAAGTTATATATAAATACAGAGTGCTTGAATAAATAATTTATTTAGATTTTAATATTTAATTAAACATAATTTATTATTTATATAAATAAATGAATTTATTTTTCTTTGATCATTATTGCTTTGAGGGATTACAAAATTTATTTTCGTATAATGATTATTAATTAATAATTACAAATATCAATTTTTTCTTAGTAATGTAATGATTTTATAATAGAAGTCGGCGACTACCGAGTAAGATGCAAATTTATTGATTTATTTCTGCAAAGATGAATTCTGCTAAAATGAAAATTGTACACGCCAATTCTATTGAGAAACAAAAAATTCCATGAAATGTTAATGTTTTAGAGTCTGTAAGTCCGTGCTAATAAAATTTACATTGGAACTGTAATCAAAAGTAGAATAAAATATAAATTAGTGTAAGTTTACGTTACTCCCACTAGGACTGTATTTTTATATTAAACTTCAAAAATTAAATTTTATATATGATAAACGGACATAAAAATTAATGTATGTAATGAAAAGTAAAATAAAATGGTACCGTTTAGCTTTTATGTTTTATTCACTAGATGGTGCTATTTTAAAACATATTTATTGCAGAATATTTGATCTCTAGAATAATATTATTTTAAAATTTGGTTTGAAAAGATTTTTTTTGCATTTATTTTATTTTATTTGCATGGCAAACATGACACTATAAAAATTCCAATAATATAAAAACGACTATACACAAATAGTTCCGCTGCGCAGTATTTGTTTTCAAATTGTTGTTGAAATTGTGTTACCATTAGAAATTAAAATATCCCCAGTAAAATCAATATATCCCATACTTATTCGAAATTGCTCCCTACTATGGAATCATAATTCCAGGAACCAGTAAACTCTTAAGTATTTATCGCATTATCTTCTTAAATATTGAAGAAATCTTTCATTCGAAAATTGTCTTAGCTTAAATCAACCATAAAAACATTGTAAAAGTTTTTATAAGCTAATTCGACAATTTTTCGTTTTATTTATTATCATGAAAATAGCATCTTATACAAAATTTATCATTGAAGGCGAAAGAAAATTTGTAAAGTCCTTGTGGAGCATATTTTTTTATATTTTTTTGTTCCTTTTTTTTTTTTAATCAGATTTTTCTTTGTTTTTATTACTTTTATTCTGTTTTTTTTTTTTGTTTTGGTTGTTGGGTAGTAAGCACTCCACCAGGATTTATTAGTTTGTAATTTCTTGGTAATAAAATATATTTAAAAAAAAAGAACAATTTTTGACCTTGAATATTATTTTCTAAATTTCATTATGACAGGACATAATATACTATAAATTAAAGAAAATCTTAAATGTTTAATATATTTTTTCATAAAAATAAATAATGCCAATTCATAACCTCGTAAGTTCCAATTCATAACCTCATAAGTTTTGTTTTAATTCAATAATATTTGAAAATACACGTCGGATCATCTGGTTTCTGGTTTATTCTATTTAGACTTTAATTATTGGAAAGTTCATTAAAAATTCAGAAAAATAAACTCATAACTTTAATTTTAATAACAAAAAATCGTTACCTCGTAACTACAAATTGTTAGATGTCAGTATACCACGGAATTTTAAATTGTTGATGCAGGACGTTGTATGTGTTCAAAAAATTGTATTTAAAGTTTATATATAATTTTCATTTTTGGTATTTTAAACTGTGCAGGCCTAAATATTTTGTATCACAACACAAAAATAATAAATATATACTTAGTTTTTTAAGTTTCCTGTAGAATTTGGAAAAAACACATATACGGCGTTATGAATTTTTGCTATCGTAATGTGACCTTGGATGCCTTTAATTCTGGTTTTTTTGATCTGATCTCGAAATATCAATATATTTTTATATCATTTTCAGTTATAAATTCCCTATCACCCTGTAATATTTATATTTTCCAACAAAATCATGCAGTAATTATATAATTACCTTATTTAAAGCTAAACGAGCTCAATTTCGTGGTTTATTATATTAAATTCTATATTTCAATGTAGTAAGGAGTGTTAATGTGCAGTATATTCTTCATCTGGGTAGGTCTTTGAATTGATTTTAATGGTTAGAATATTATAAATCATGATAAGAAATATAAATTATTATTTAGTAAAACAATTAAGTTAATCATATTTATATTTAAATATAAAATTAAATTTATTTTATTACCTTTATAATTTTTAGTGCTCAATTAAAAATTAATTTTAAAATTCATCTAAAAGATTTTATGATATACCAATTTTGAAAATATTACGATCAAATTTATAGTGCCACACAGCACATATGTTTTATTTACTCGCTCCCCATCACCTCAACCGAATTACGAAGTCCTCCTCAGTCTGTCTGATTTTGTTTATAAAATTTTAATTTTTTTTGGCAACAATTTAGCTAAAATAAATTGATTAGTTTTTGAAAACATATAGAAAACTAAATTTATATTTTTAATTATAAAATATCTTATATACAGACGAGTAATATGGAAAGTTTAAGAATTAATTTGTTTATTTATTATATTTATATACACTTATAATTTTATAAATAAATATATTTAAAACATTAATAATTTAATTATAGTATACGAAAAAAAAAGTTGAAAGTAAATTTGCGACGTTGTTTATTTATTATATCAAGAAAATTATTATAGTTTTATAAATAAAATTATTTATAATTTTCGAAAAACAATTTTTAAATTTAATTAAAGTTTTCATAATTTTTTGTAACAAAATTTTTTAATTTTAAATTATTTTGCGAGCTATGTAATAATTATGAAGTGTTGTCACGGATTTTTCGCTCAAATATATTTTTCTTTACTTGTAGATCATTCATCGGACCATTGCACAGCAATATGTCATAGTAATGTACTATATTACTCTATTGTCGTATATACTCTGTAAAATTAGGGGCTTCTACATTCTAAAATATCGTATAATTATATAAAATATATTTTTGATGTCTTCAGAGATTTGATATTTTGTATATAGATGTTCCAGAAATGATATAAATAATAAATATTATTGAAATTATTTACAAATCACTATTACTTAAATATAAGTTATTAGCTCCCCCTAGTTTAGCAGTTTTTAAATTTATATATTGATAACGTTAGGTATATTACCCAGCATTTGTTTTTTTTTAACTCGGTTACTCGGTTTTCTTAGCCCACAATTTTCATTTTCTATACTATGTTTTTTTTTTCTAATTCCGGACATTTAAAACGCCTTATGGCTTCTTGTCATTAGTCTGGCTTTTTTAATCATCAATGAGTTTGAATTAATCTATTGCAATTTCGACCTAATACCGCTAATCGAAGGATTCTTACGTCACCTCGACCCGGTCGATATCCAAACTTCAAACTCCAGAAATTTGGTTACGAATAATTCATTTTATTTAATCATGCTTTGTTTTGTAGATTTGTTCTACATATCACTATCAAAGTGAACCATTTTCATTATATTATCAAAATAATCGTAAGTTTTGACTATATATCCATTAATTCAAAGTATTAAATAAATAAAACAAAAATTGAGTTTGTTATATTTTATATTAACGAAAAATGTTTATTATAATATATTTACAAGATTATTTTTCATATATATTATTAAACTTTGTTACAAGGCCCTAATTAAATAAGCTTTTTTAACAAAAAACAACTAAAATATTATACTTTTTAAAAATTTATAAATTTATAAATCAAGGTCTCAGGATAAATATTTTTAATATTTAGTTATATCTAAAAAATATATACAAAATTTGATTAAAATATCAAATCCAATAAATCTCTTACATTCAAATTTAGCAACTTCGGTTGGTGCAAAATAAATTTGTTAAATTTATATATATGAAAATTTATTACACATAATAATTTTAAAATTACAATATATACAAATTTTCATTTTAAAACGATTTTTCACTCGTTTGTATCATCCCCGATTGTTCCATATATGACAGTCTTATGCATACTGACGACATATTAAGTCAGTCTACAAAATTGAAATAAATATACTAAAATCTACACAGATGAAAATGAATTTATCAAAAATAAATAAATTACTTAAATTATAAAATAAATGGCATTTCAAAATAAAAAAAAACCATTTGTTATTTGTTTTCCGTTAAATTAAACCAGCAGGATAATAATATTTACGAAATTTGAGCTCATTATCACATATATGATCCTATGAATATGGTGAAAGCAATAATAATTATTGTAATTATAAACAAAATTTTGGAAAGAATATAAATATTTTTTAGTGATTAAAATGTTAAAATATGTATTAGTGATAGACTAAGAGCTATAGCAACGAATTTACTTTGATTAAATCCAGCAGCTATCAAAATGAGTAGATAGAATGTTGATTGTTTTTTAAACTAATTTTAGAATGTCGATTGTTTTATAAATTGATTTAAGGTGTATAGACTTAAATTACCCAATTAGTTTAGTTAAGTTTGGTTTTATGCTTGCACTGCGAAACGACATTTGTATTATTAATTGAAACTTGAAGAAATATTTCATAATAATTGTTTATATTTCATACATTTGCACAAATACAAAAAGACTGCAACTCTGTACAAGGTAACAGACTTGTCAAACAATTCATACATATTCACTTAGCTCAACGACGCGCGAACTCCTTGATATGAGCAGATTTATGGTACGAACAATAACTAGGCTACTTACTAACAATGAAATCTAAATAAACATCTACATAAAATGGGACTATAGCTTCAAACAACTTATATGTAAAATTTGCGAATACGAAAAGGAAACAGCTGGAAATAATCTTGTGCTAATGTTTACGACATTACTAGCTCGATCCAGATATCATCACCTTAAATACGACTTCATGGATCCAATGAAACTGTCATTGTACATACTCAAAAACCTACTGCACTTCTTTGAAAGATTAAGTTATAACAACTTAAGGACATATCACAATAGGCCTACACTGACCGCAGAGATTTTAAGCCATCAGTATCTTTATCTATCTACGATTATAACTTATTAATTGCAAATATGGAATCACACAAATAGCAATGGAACTTCAAAAGATATAAATTAAGTAACATTCAGGGTTTGAAATTGAAAATATTTTGATTTCAAAAATCCTTTATAATTTATAATTTATTGTATCCTTCTTAAATTATCAAGTTTTGGAGTGAAAAGTAGTCTGTAGTTCATAATATGAATTGTAATCGACGTAAAAATGTTAATCCATTCATTATAAAATTTTAAATAATTTTATAATTATTTAAAACAACCACTTTAGAATTTAATTTAAATTTAATGTTGACCTAAATTTTAATTGAATTTTGATATTGCAATTATAAATTCATTTACGGTATTTCTAAAATAAAAACTTAAAGGTTTATTCATATTTGTAATGACATTTAAGTAAAAGTTTATTGCAATTTAAAATCTATGTTATTTATTATTATTTAAATTGAATTTTCTGAAATTTAATTAAATTTATTTATATACAACAAGAATGTAAAAGGAATAGGTACAAAATTTGTTAAATTATAATATCGCATATATGAAATTAAATAAATGTTAAGTTATTCAAGTTAGGTTTCTACGAAGATCCTGTAAAATATGTATGAATAAAAGATTAATCAATCAATACTAACTTACGGTGTTGAAATATGGAAATTGTCCATAATATGGAAACAAAATGAAAGTAACCTTTGAATTTTCAAAGGAAATATATACTAAGAATAATTTATGGTCCTATTCAAAATCAGAATGGACAATACGTTCATTGAAATTATTTAGAACATGAAGAACTTATAAGTGGTGACGATGGGACATGTTTCTGGAATTGATTTATATCATTAACCAAAAACTACTTGCACGAGGCATGAGAGTGAGAGGCAGAAGTCGTCTTCTTTGGATAGATTGTCTTGAAAATTACATAAATAAAATTAAATTGAGAAAATAACTCAAGATTGAAGTCATTGTAGAGGAAAAGTAAACCAGGGTAATGTCATTTGATGATGTAATGTCATTTGATGATGATTATATGTTGAAAAAAATGTTGTTAATTACGATTTTCTAGTTCAAAATCTCGTAATTTTTAATCTGGTAAAAATCTTAAATCTAAGATTTTGTTAAAATTCAACTGTTATGTTTTAGCATCAATCACAATAATTACGAGACATTATTTTCGGAATTTTGAATTTATTAAATATATGATGGTACCCAAATCAAATTGCTTATTGGTGTAGTGACAGTACCAGAACTTTTCAGAACTTTTCATAACAAATATAAATATAATCTATTGTAGAAAGAAGTTTTAAAACTAGTTATATTTTGTATCGTTCAGTTTTAATTGAAAAAATTTCAAACTTTTTAAAAGCAATCTTTAATTTTCAAACTTTACGTAATAAAAACATCACAAAAAAATTAGGTGGTAATAAAACCCATTCCATTTAAGTTTTTTACAATAAATATATAATATAAGTGCAGCTCAGTCACATAATAATACCAAAAATGTATGAACTTATATCAAATTGTAATTTAAATTTGTTGAAAATCAATCAATGTCAACAGTTAGGATGCTTCCCTTAAGAATATTTTCAATTACTGGGAATCATCAGCAGAAAAATTCAAATTATCATATTTAGAGAAAGTCATATGAGAATAATATAATAAATGTTGTTGACAATTTAGAATTTTATCATAATTCTGGGAATCATTAATCTATTACTTGTTAAATATTACAGAATTGTACTGTAGATGTGCAATATACAATGCTCGTGTTGGGGGGGATAGAATTGACGTACTGTCGAGTAGATACATTGTGGATAATTGGTTACAGACAGGTGTAGGCATGTAGCCTAATAACAAATCATCATTAAACAGCGTCAACAACTAATAATTGAATTAATAATAATTCTTCAGTATAAATAGATAAAGTCTAATTTTCGGTAATTGCCTAACAAACTGCGTAAGTAAAATTCAGATCATGAAACCAACGATTTGTACGAAAGTAATAATAAGTTTTCTTAAGATCAATGGACGGTGGTAATTTCGCAGTTAACCTAATCTAACCTGAATGTAAATTGTAAAATTTAAATTTACTCATAACATTACAAATTTTATTTATCTTAACGAATACTTTTATAATAACATTTAAATATCAAATAATATTTAAATTATTTATATTTACTTATGTTAACCATGAATTTTTTATGTAAACTCTTGTAATGAATTCATTCTGTTCCAAGCATTGAGCAGTAGAAAATGTATATGTACTTATGTCATATGAACCCCAGGTTAAAAATAAAATTTTTATTTACTAAGCAATTTACGTAAATAAAAAGAAATCAAAAAACCAGAAGAAAAATATTTTTAACTTTTTACCAAACCCTTCCTTAAACAAAAAAAAGATTGAGCTATTAAATTACACAAAATATTCCAAGGATATAATTTTTAGTTTGAATAAATATTTCCTTTCAAACTTTTAATTTAATATTTTTCTTTTTTTTATTATCAGTGAGGATTTTCTTTAAATAAATAATTTTTCCGGAAAATACCATTACATATTGATTTTTTTTTTGTTGTTTGTTAGTAATTTTGAAGTACATGTCATTAAAGACGAAAATTCCTTGTGGAGCATACATTTTTTGGTTTCTGTTTTTATTTTAATCAGATTTTTTTTCTTTGTTTTTATTACTTTTATTTAGTTTAGTTTTGTTTTGTATAGTTAACACTCACCAGAATTTATTAGTTTGCAACTTCTGGATAATAATAAAAAAGAAAAGCCGAAACTTTTTCCATTTTTGACCTTAAATATAATTTTCTAAATTTTATTACATCAGGACAGAATACTACAAAATTAAAGGCAATCTTAACTTTGGTCTTCGTGTCTAAGTTTTATGCTAAAGATATTTTTCATACAAACCTACGAAGAGATGGAATGAAAATTTACAAAGACCCAACAAAACTAAATAATTAATTATCCCATAAAAAAGTTAAACGTTAAAATTAGTAGCTCAAAACGCTTAAATTCTGTGAGTTACACGAAAAAAAAAAAATTTTTTTAGAAAAAATTGCATGGATGGATTTCTACTTGTACTGCATCGTTACGTCGTAATGTGTCATATTTTGAGACTACTTCCACTATTAGAATGATAAGATGCTTCTAAATGGATAAAATTCTTTAAAATACTTTTTCTTTTGACAATATTGTAATCTAATTTTAATAATTTTAACCCATAATTTGTTTCAATCACCCAGTAGTCAACTATAGATTAGAAGTTCAATTCTATATAAATAGCATTACCTTCTATTTTTTAATCGGCATTGGTCGAGCCAATTTATATCTAAATTTTAATGAAATTCATTAAAATTTTCTTTATAATTATGTTTGAAAACCCAAATTTTCTTTTTGTATATTTTTCTCCCGAAGAAAAAACTTTTTAATTATATTATAAAAATTTATTAGATTAAATTAAATTTTATATTATATTTTGTTTTATTTAATTTTTTAATTTATTTTTTGTATATTTCAGGTTTTCCAAACGCTATGAGCTTCCGCTTCTTGTCCAGAGTGTTGTGATGAATATTACAATGTTCCTAATGATACACCTTTGTGTCAAAGTTAAACGAAATAATTCCGTCACTATTAATAAGGAGCACGCATTTTCAGGTAAATAAAACAAATTTGAATAATATTTTTTTTTTTGTTCTACATCCTAATCATAAAACCAAAATATCTTTGGGAAATATTTTATAAATGTTCATACTTTCGGGTTTAAATTTAAAATATTTAAATTAAAAATATTATGAGAAATCCTAAGCTTATAATAAATTATAGTGAAAAAATAATCTTCAAAGATATACAGAGGAGGAGAGAATAAAATTTATCATTATGGACAGCGGGAAGCTGATATAAATGCTTTGTCACATTTATTAAATTAAAACTACTCCGGAGTGTTTAGAAGTACGTCAACTATGGTTTTGACATATTTGAATATTAGTAGAGTTTATTCACAATAATTTGAGGGTGTAGTAAGACATAATTTTAATATTTTGTATTCATAAATAAGGTGGCCATTTACAGACTTTACGTTTAATTTGATACTAAATTTTATCAGTTATGATTAATAATATTTAGAATAAGGAGTTTGTTAAAAATTCTATCAAATATTTCATATAGCCATTTGAATCTACTAATTACTAATGTCATTGCAACAAACTAATTGGCTTTTAATACTGAGACATTTTGTTCTCAGCAAATGGTTTCTCATTTAAAGAAGTGACACATTTAAAAATGAGCGATATTGATGATGTATCGGTCTGAAATTGAACTATGGACCTAATGAATCACATCATTTAAAATCATATTATTTTGTAAAAATTAAAAATTGTATTTATTATTCTGAATGCAATCAAAAATTTGAAGAACCAGAATATGAAAGTCAAGAAGCTATTATGACAGTATATCACAAATTTTTAAACTGAACAATTTATATAAATATTTCCCAATTTTAATTTAAAAAAATAATAATAATGTACGCAAAATTTAAAATTAAGATTCAATTACAATTTAGGTTATTGAATACTAAAATTAAGAAATTTAATTTTTTTAAATTTTTTTTATAATTTATCATAATTTTTCCATTTCCCATATATAAAATTAATTAAATTTAATATAAAAAATATATTTTAAAAACAAAAAAAAACGAAAAAAAAACAAACCCTTCTTAAGGTGATGACCGTCACGATCTTAGGCTACCAAAAGTAATTGCCGATACAGATGCTGCTGGTATACCCTCATCTCCAGGTGCAATGAAACGTGTCCGCCCAAGACATTACTTAAGTGGTATGTGTAAATTATACCTTATTGTAGAATCATCAAACATTCTTCACGTTTCATATAATAACAAAACATTAAAATAAAAAAAAATAAAAACAGGACATCAAAATTCTCATAAATATAAATGTCCACCTAAAATTACAGGATTCAAAATGAAATATAATTGAAAATAATTATAACATTTCTAATTTTGTGTTGTTCTAGTTTGTAATTTTGTCTTTATTTATGGTTTATAGTTAAAATTATATAGATAAAAAATTGAAAATGGAAAAATAATTTTGATTTTAGCAATAATATTTATTTTCTTATATAAATTTGATGATTTTTGAGCACGTTTTTAAGAATCACGAATTTGCACAATAACACTTTTCTTTTGGAAATTAAAATTCATAATGTAAAAAATATAATTTTGATATTTTTGTTTGTGTTTGTATTGTGTATTGTTTGTATGTGTGTGAATGGATGTTATTGTTATGCATTTAAAATTTGTTGTATCTAGAAATAAATAATCACAATAATTATATTTATCGGTGTCTGGCTAATTGATCGAAAATAATTTACTGAATGTACAACTGACCAAAATGCACAATTGAGCGAAACATAATTTCCCGATTGCAAAATTAATCGATGGTAAATTAAAAACAAAAAAATCATGAGTTACTGAAAGCAAATTTACCAAATTCATAAATTAATAAATCGATTTACGATAATTTTTCTTATGTATTCTGTCAATTGTGTTATTACTTAAATTATATTTCGGTCAATTTTCTGTCAATTAGCCGAAAACCGTATTTATTATTAATTAAGTATTTATTGCATTTATATTTACAAATAATTATATAATTGTTTATAAATAATATAGAAAGAAAATGTAAAAAGATTATTTTTATGGTTATAATAAATTCAGATATCGTTATCGTTTAATAAACCCAATAAATTTGTTAATGTAAGATTGTTAGTTATCTTATCGCCCGTGAAGATGTGAAATTTCGTAAGTCGCAATTTTTCCAAAAATTAGTTATTGTACTATTCGGTCTAAAATCAATAAAATCTATCATTAAGCCTTTATAATATAATTTGAAGGCCTTTCAATAGAACACAATTGTTGCATAGTAATATCATTTTCTCTTGTAAAATTTAGTTTTTGCTACTTACGAGGTTTCACAGCTTCGCCGAACGATTTCTGTTTTTGTTACGAACGTCTGTCATAGGAATTAATTCGTTTGCAGTTCTCATAATTTGTTCAATTTGTACGACAAAATTAAAACTACTAAATTTTGTATAGTACAGATTTGGACAAAGTATGAAAATTTCTACAATATAATTTGGGAATAAACTTTAAAAATTTAGATAAATGCTAACTAAAACCAGCCTTTTTTAAGAAATCTTATTGTTTCTGTTTTTTATCAAATGTCAGTTGTTTATCAGTTGTCATTGTATGAGAAATTTTAAATATTAAATACAAAAAATTAAAATATTTACAATTTATAATATATTTTAGAAGAAGGTGAAATAAATTATTTTACAATGGACTTTATTGCATTTTTGTTGCAAAACATAATTATCTTGCAATGGACCTTATTTCTCCAACCCATGTTTAAGGAGTAACTAATATTTAGTATTTAAGGAATTAAAGAAATAATAAAAATATCATAAATAAAAATTTGGTATTTTAAGATCTAACGTTAAAGAATAAACGGTTTTTCGTTCCGAAGAATCTGATTTTATAATAGCTTTTTTGATAATAATATTATTGTCAAATATTTAATGTGTAACGTAACGTTTAAAAATATTTACTATTTTAGATAAAAACTATTTATATGATTTTCTAAATACTGTAATCTTATTTATGTTATCAATTGTATTCAAAAAAAATCTGATAATATTAATTTATATATTGATAAATTCATAAAAATTATATAGTGAAGGAACACAAATGAAATCAGTTTTATTAAGAAAACTTTAAATGATTCTGAAATAGCTCAACATATCTCAAACTGTAGTATACAAATGTGATATGAAATATGATGTGTAAAATATGTACTAATGATTCTCTATGCATAAATATGACACTTCAATATAATTTTTTTTTTTGTTTAGCATATGTATATGTGAAATAAAAACAAGAGTTCAATTAGTCTTAAATATGGTCATTATTACCACACTTTAAAGCTATTACCACAGAATATAAAAGTTTGAGAACTTTTATATAAAATGAAGTCATTATACCTTAATGAAATATTTACTTAAGATAAGAATAATCTTTACGATATATTTTTTTTTATTTTCATATCTTGAACACAAATGTTTTTCACAGATTGTATTCCTGATTAGAACAAGCGAACCGTAAAATTTTTAAAATATTCAATAAAAATACAGTATTTTTAAGGAAATCTTGATTTGAATGTTAAGAAAGATTGAATTGCGCAAATGATTCGATATTGTCTTCACCAGATCCATATACGTCATCTAAAATATGTAGCTGTATATGTTGTGCTTTCTATTTTTAATTGAAGGATATAAAATTAGATTGACAACCACTGTTATCGAATAGTGCAACAAAGAAGCCTCATTAGATTTATAGATATTCAATTTGTTGTACTATAAACTATACCAACATTTTTTGAATTATTTATATTAATACCAGAGTCTTCTGTCTTTTCATAAGATTAATGTCAGCGATACTTAATGTTTGAACAATATCATAATTTGTTCTGTAGTGGTTATATATCAATTCAAAAATATAGAAAATATAGGGCAGTTGATTATTTATTAAAGATGGCTATAAAAAAATTTAATTTCTACAAATAAAAATATGCCCAAAATAAAAAACGGATATATAAAATATATATAAAAAAAAATTTAATAATAAAAGTCGTGGAATATCAAATTTTAGTCATACATTTTTGTTGCTATCTTTTAATACTTCTCGTTTAGAAAATGATTTCAATTTTCATTTAAATAATTTCTATGAAAAATTTCATATTGTCTAAATGAAAAATATTCTTAATTTAGCACAATAAATTTTTAGAAATTTCCATTTCTATACTTTTCTCCTAAATGTTTGATATCACAGAACAACGCCGGAAACAGTGCCGGCTTTGCATGGAAGATGTAGAGTCAAAGTATCGAGGCGCCTCTTTTAAGACATATTCGGTATAAGTACAAATTCACTTTTAAATAGCCTATTATAATCAGTTTAGTTATTTCGAGAAAAAAAATACTTTAAAAGCAGATTACTTACTATACTATAGTTGTATTTAAGTGAAAGTGAAAACATATATCGCTAATAAAAAAAACTAAATTAATATTCAAATTTCATAGATATTCCAAAATGAGTTTCGAATCGGTGTACTAATAAGGATGAAAATCCTGGTAAAGAAGGGGACGCACTTAGAGTGTATATAGTGGTTAAACTAGAAATCAATTAAAATTCTTTTTAAAACACGAGCGAGTCTGCAATTTCCATAAGTGTGAAGTTCGTAGTTGTGGTAGGACCAAGTTTTTCAAAAAAAAATATTCCCCCTGTATCATATTTACTCCCAAGCCGTCCCTGAATGTAGATTTAACTCGCCTGAAAGGATTTCTTTTTAGCTCTGTTGAATGTGCATCATTAGAACATTTAAGCAAAGCATGATAATGAATATAATCATAGGAAAAGAAAATGCATATAGAATCTAAAAAAGTAATTAATAAAGAATTTTCTTAAATGTTTAGAATTATAATTTTTATTTGTTATATAGAGTTTTACATTTTGTGTTCTTCCTGGTTTTATTTTTATTGTTGTTCGTATGTAAATCTAAATTTCATATTACACTCAACAAGATACATAATCACAAAAAATTTAATATGAATATATTTTATTTGTCGACAACATAAAACCAACAAATTTTCATTATTTTGCAAAATCAATTAAATATAAAATATATATAATTTTAAAGTTTGTTTAGTCTTAAGAATGGAAAATTCATATTTTTATCATTATATTTTTAATTAATTTAGTTTTTCTTGTGGCATCTATCAAAAAGGAATGTAAATTTTATTTCAATGTTTATTTTATATTTTTTGTAGATGATTTTAAATAGAAATTAGTTTGAAATAGATTTAAAATAAATTAAATATTTAATAAGTATTGATTACTTTTTGTTTTTGTTTTTTTTTGCAGATTTTGATAAAAAATATTTTTGGGCATGGACCGACTTTCAATCATATCTAGATTTTATGTTAATATTTTGGGCAGTTGGTGCCGCAATAACATATCTAATGTTGCCATTTGATTGGTTTATGGAGACTGTTGGGTTTTTTGCCGTATTTACAGAAGCAATGTTAGGTAAGAATTATAATAATTATTTATAATAAGTAGTAATTTTTTTTAGCCATTCTAGTCTTTGTAAGATTTGTGTATTTTATAAATATCGTCTTTTATAATAAAAAGTTGATTGAGATCAACCTTTTTCCGGAATGTTCATAAAAATAAGTAATTCCGAAATTTCAAAAAGTCGTTCTACCCTGTCGCACATGTTTGAAAGATGAATAATAGTGTCAACCCCGATTAGAGGATATTAATCAATTGAAAAACATATTCTAATAAATTCTGAATATTCCATTTATCGACCATACTAAGAACTTTTATTCTACTTTTCAATATTCTAATATTTAGATTTTAGAAATTACTGAAAATCAAAGTAACACTAAATTAAAATAACTAATTAACATATAAATATCTAACAAAAAATTATATTTAATTATATGTTTATATTAATTGATCTAGAAAATATAATATATATTCACAAATTTATATATATCTTTATTTTTGTTAATTACCATTACCATAATAAGGAAAATATTTATGAATACGACCAATTAATTTATCATTAAAAATTATTTTCCAATTAATTAACTTATATTTAAACAATATAGAAATTATTTAAAATTTTATTTATTTTACCAATTCGTATTCGATATTAAATTATCTAATTAAAAAATTTTGTTTATTATTTTTTTCAATTACACTACATATAATATTTAATTGTGTTTTTTTTCTTAGGTGCTCCACAATTTATTAGAAATTTTCGAAATAAATCAACATATGGGATGAGTATTCACATGGTTGTTATGTGGACACTTGGTGATATGTTTAAGACTGTTTATTTTATATTAAGAAATGCTCCAACACAATTTTGGATTTGTGGTACATTACAGGTGATATATTTATTTAAATTATATTATTATTTTTATTATACAGGGTGTTTCGTATATACTACGATGTTGGTAGAAGTATATTGTGTGCAGTGTGTGCGTACATCTGAAATGAGAGCTCCCATTTCGAGTTATAACCAATTTGTCAATATTTTCTTTTCACCCTGAAAATATGCAATATTTTTATTTATAAATATTTTTTACGTGAGTGATGGCAGATTTTTTTTTTTACAATATTTTTATGATAAAAAGTAAAATGGGAGTTTTGGTCGTATGTAATTGAGTTGAATTTATGTTCATTAGAAACAGGATATTATTATACACATTTATGGTATTTATGAAGTTCCAAAGAAGCGTAAAGTAGTTTGACCAATTTAATTCGTTGGAGACATTCTAAGATACTTCTAACAATATCAGAGGATACTGTGATACCTATAAATACAATACACCCTATATACATATATATTATATATAAAATTGAAATTAATCTTATAATTATTATTTTTTGTTTATAGGTTAGCTTAGATCTAGCCATTTTATTACAAGTTTATATATATCGTAAAAATTCTGCAATACGAAACGTCCATCGTGGAGATTAGCAGTTTGCCCCCGAAGAACAACAACAAAATCAACAACAACAACTACAACAACATATTATTGATGATCATTTATCAACATCAACAACAACATTACAACAACAGCAACATCAACAAAATCATATTGAAGAATTAATAAATGAACAGCATGTTAATCATGCATTTCAATTTAATAATAATAATCATAATCATAAAAAATTATTTAATAATCAAAATAATAAGAAAAATAATGGTATAACAAATCGTATTGTTGGTGTACAAAATATCAATAATGATAATAATAATATTGAGAACATTAAATTAGTAGGTGATCAATTAAATCAAATAACAACAATTGAATGTAATAGTAGTAATAAGAATTTAATATTAAAAAACTTATGTAATAAAAGACATCATCATAAATTAAATAATAGTCGTAATAATTGTAATAAATTAAAAAATCATCGTCATCATCATCATCATAATTGTGGTGGTGGTGATGATGATGATAATGGAATTAATTGTTGTATTCATCAAAAAAATTATCATCGTAATTGCAACTGTTGTTGTTGCTGGTATTCTAGTCATTGTTATACTCATAAACATCATAATCATAATAATCATGGCCATAATCATCAACATCATCATCATCATTCAAATTCCGCCCAACATTATCTTAAAAAACATAATACTCCTAATGATAATTTAATAAAATCAATATCACAAAATTCAATATCATCAATTATGTCTTCGTCATCGTCCAATTGTTGTCCAGATGATAAAAATGATGATAAATTAAATTATCAGAAAAAATGTATTATTGAAACTAATTATGAAGATAATAAACGACGAATATCAATTCATCATTCAGAAAATGATAATAAAGAATCATTTGCAATAACTGAATATGATAATGATAAGAATGATGATGTTGATGATGATTTTAATGATGATAGCCAATGTAGTAGTAGTCGTTCATGTATAATGACAGCTAGAGATTATTGTTCTAAAGATGGGGGCAGTGCCAAATCTACGGATCTAGACAGTATTAGTTTTATTAGAAATAATAATAAAAATATTCATAATTGCAATAAAAAAATTCATAATCATAATCGAGATTCAATTATTAGTAGTAATAGTAGTTGTAATTCAATTTATTTAAATAATCCAATTATTCAACATCATCATAATCATCAAAATGATTATCATAGAAATGATGATTATGATGAACTTATTAAAAATAATAGTAATAAACAATTTATTGGTAATGTTGATGTTAAGAAAAATTTATTAAAAAATAGTAATAAACAATATGGTGATATTAAAATATATTATTGTAGTGAATGCAGTAGATGTAGTAGTTTAAATAATAGTTGTAGTAGTACAAGTACAATTAATAATAGTGATGATAATATTGATGAAGAAAAACCAATTAAACAACAATCAATAAATATAATTAATCCAAAAGATTATAATACTAGTAGTAGTTGTAGCAGTTTAAGTCATTTTGAAACTGCCGATGAACAAAATTATTGTAAACATTGTAAAAATTGTAGTAAAAGACAACAAAAACCAAATAGAATTAATAAAAAATTAACAACTGTATTAAATCGTAATAAATCAAAAATTATTGCTGGTCATAAACGTTATTTTTCAACAACAAGTACAGAAAGTTTTTGTTCATGTAAAACACATGAATCACCAGCTACAATTACATCAAATTCAAATTATAATTGTTGTAATGAATATGATGTTGATGTTGGTGATAATGACGAAATATTAGAATATAATGATAATGATGAATTGTGTGATTGTATATCATCATCATCATCAACATGTTCTTGTATATGTAATGACGAAGACTGTGATATTCTAAATAGAGATGAACAACAAGATAATAGTTTTATACAAAATTCAAATACTTTAACACCAGTTACACCAATACAATTATCATCAACAACATCATTAATATCAACAAGTTTAAATCAAATTGTTATGGAAGTGAATGAAAAACTATCACCACCAAAATTCCAACAAGAACAACAACAACAATTTGATGATAAATATTATAAAAAACGACGTCGATATTCATCGTCATCATCAACAGAACGTAATTATGATAAGGGTCAACAACAAAATGTACGTGTATGTCATTTAAATGAAACAACAACAAATAATCAATCAACAGCAGCAACAACACAAGTAAAATTGAAATGTAAACATTATAGTAAACATCATAGACACAAAAACAATGATAAACAAATAAATCCAATATTATGACGAAGTGTATCGCTGGTCGCGTGGCCAGCGATTGATATTAATTCATTAATACAACAAACAATACGTAAATCAAATGCTTTACATGAATCAATTGTTGCTGCTGAAGAAATGCAATTACAACATCACAAACAAAAACATCATTCACCGCTAACATCTTCTACGGATACAAAATCAATACAAAAAAAGCCAATAATAAAAACATCTAACAATACAAAATGTCCAATAACAAAACCAATTTCATGTATTACATCAATAAATCCAATTGGCGGTGGTAGTGGTAGTACAAATTCGGTAATTACTACAATAACAACAACATCACCAGTGCCACCACAAACTATATCAGCATCAACATTAACATTAATGCCATCAACAACATCCCAAAATTATGTTATGATATGTAAAAATCATAATAATTTATTTAAAAAAAATTTAAGTGGCAGTGAAAATATAAGTCATTTAAAATCATCATGTGATTGTATTAAATGTGATCCGATATTTTCAAAACAAGATCGTTCAATGGAAATTATTTTATAGCATTTAGGATTGTTGATTGTGGAAATTATTATTACGATTTCAAAAATGAAATTAAAACAGCAATACAGTTTTTTTTTTTTGCAATTTATCAATTATATAATATATTTATAAACATTTAAATTTAAATATTAATACATACTGGAAAATTATTAATTATATTATAAAATGTATATTTGGAATATTATCTGCCAAAAAAAAAAATGTAGAAGTTTTTAAAGATTTGCGACTAATTGACCAAAACCAATTGGCCAAATTTACAATTGAACTAATGTAGATGGACCGAATAAGCAATTGAACGAATAGACAATAAACTGAATGTAAATTTATCGAATATTTAAAGGTAAATTTTATGGAAAAAGCTAAAAAAAAATTTTATCATCGATTAAGTCTTTTGTATTCAGTAAAAGTATATTCTATAAATTGTTTTTCAGTTAATTGTGAAGTTGGGAAATTGTTCATTCGTCCAATTAGCCGGTTACCTATTTTAAGTATATATTTCTGAAAGTGATTGATAGATATAGAAAAAATATTTATGAACCGCTTTACAAGTAGAATTTAATTTATTGTAGTAATTTTCATTTTATTTTTGCTCTATAATTAATTCTACATGTTATGCTATATACTTATTCTTTCTAGCAGTTTTTTGTAAATATACATTAATTAAGAAAAAGGTGAAAACACAAAAATATATTTCATATCAATCCATAATACTCATAAATTAGATGAAAAATTATATAGTTGAAAAATAAATTGAAAATTTGCAATACTAAAAAAATGTATAATAATAATTTCTTAAATCAACAATTAATTTTTTTTTTATTTAAATTAGTAATAAATAATTTGGTAAATTATTAGTACTATTATAAACTCGTACTGTCGTTTTATGATTTTGGCGCTGCAGTGATACAGATAAACTGTGCCATATTTCCAGAATAAATTTTAATCGTTTATTATCATTTGGTCAATTATAAGTTTTCGATGTTTACTTTTGGCCGATAATTACTTTGGTGGTGAAATCACATGGTAAAAAAAATGGCACCTAATACTGATACCAGGATGTATCAATTGTACTTCATATATTCGCCAAAGTATTTTCCATCAATTCATTATATAAAAATATGAATTTCGTCCGAAAACTGACCAAACCAATGAATAATAAATGCTGCTAAAATAAAACGATAAACAATATAATTTAAATATCAGGTCAATTTCAACAATATGACGTAAGAATACAGTGCAGTGCCTTTATGTTACAGTACCGAAAACAACGCTCATAAATTCTTAATATGAATTCTTTATTTAACATATAATATTAATTTTAATAATTAATTTTACACAATTATTTTCGGTTAGTTAGTTACATAAATTTTATAATTGTTGTTATTCAAATATATATAAAAGTTATATATATTTTCGGGGACAAAATATTAACTGTAGGGCAATATATAATTTTAATTATTCAAGATGGACAGTATTTATGGGAATAAAACAACAGCACAAGGCAGATAAGAGTAAAGTGATAAGTTTTGATGTTATTAGAGAATAATTCATTTTCACTAACAGGAAAGAAAAAACAGAATTAAAAAACTTTAAATTGTTATTCGAAAATATGAAATATTTTATTTTGAAACAGTTTTTTTTATTATTGTGGTAATTAATTATTATATTGTAGCAAGTCATCAGATTAGTTTGTAAATGGAACGCTCATTTACATTATCGATGGTTACTAAAATAATTATTTAATTGTCTTATATATTTACTTTTATTCAGGTACTTTCTATTATACCAAAAATAATTTACTCCTCCTGTTTAAATTACATTTATCTTCTGAGATGCAAACAAATTGTGTAAAATATTTGGATTAAGTACCCTGCCGCTGTTATCCCATTACTATCACTCTTTGATATTATTAATAAAAAAAAAATATTATTTAAATTTAAGTAAAATTGAAACTATTTTATAATTTTAAGTATAAAGAAAGTTTATTTTTGTGTGTAAAATTTTAAAAATTAGTATAAATTTATTTGTTTTCAATATTGAAAAATTTAGTCAATATTAATTATTAAGTCGATTTTTTTTAGTGTGTCAAATTATTATTTTATTTTATGTATAAAAATTATTGTATAAAAAAAAAATCTTCCAAAAAAAAGAACTTTTTTAATGAAAATTATATGCCATTCTTTTGAAAACTTAATTAATTAAATTTTTTCAATTATTTATAGATTGTAAATTATATTTTTTCACTAACGCATATCAATCAAATATGTTAATATCATTTTCTAGTCAAATATTAAACAATACTTTTATTTAAATAAATTAAATTAATATTATGTTCAGTTAAATAAATTTAAATATCACAGTTTGTATAAAACAATCAATAAAAATTTAACTTCGATATTATTTTTCTATAAAGAAATGTTATCTTCCAGTTCAAAAAAGAATATAATATAAAATAATAGCATAACAAAATTCCAAATTCTAATAACTCAATCATACAACCAAAAAAACCATTTATGCATTATATTTTATTTAAATATATATCAATATGAGTTTTTCCACATTTGCATTCTAACATCTGAGACATTTCTCTTGTACAGAATTAAAACCAATAGATATAAAAGTCACTCGTTGTAGAGATTTCTGGTACATTTTTATTAACCTTTAAAATTAGAATCAGATGCAAGAATACAGAATTTGGAAAAATTTGTATAAAACAAAAAGAATCAATTTAATAAATATACATTTCTCTACTTATCCAAGAGGATTTAAAATTAAACTCAACTTTCAAATTAATATAAATACTAAATAATTATCACATATTTAAAAAAAATATTAACTAAAAAGGAAATTATTAAATATTTGATCTATTTGTAATAATTAATCTATGTTTTTATTGATAAATTATTACATTAAACTAATTGCAAAACGAAATTTATTAACATAATTAATATTAAAAACAAAATACACAACAACACATTTACACTAAATACTATAGCATTTGATAAAAATTTTAATATAAATAAAATCTATCCTTGGAATATTTCATTCTGTAGCAATCCCCGATCTGATAATTTAATTGATAATTTAATTTATTAGCTATTCCCAGTCTAATTTAGTAGAAAATCAAAATATATATGATGAGAGAAAGAAGTTAAATACAGAATTTATAATTACACAATTTTTCTACAAAAATACACAAATTTCACAAACAATTTCAAAACTAAGATTTTAAATATTTACTAAAATTTAAAATTAAATATATATATATCAATTTTAATTCATAACAGTTATTTAAATATATTAAATTCCATTCAAAGTTTAAAAAATTTAAAAATACTTTTAAGAAAATAAAAAATAAATATTAAATTGAAATTGTTTAAAAATAAAAAGAATATAGTGAACAGTTTGGGTTAAATTTAGAATTGATTATAAATAAAAAATAAGTATTAAATGAAAAATTAAAGCAATTAGTCTGATGAAAAACAATAAAAAATGTAAAGTATGGTATTTAAACAGATTGATATGTAAAATTTATTACATTTATTATTCATAATTAAAATTTAAAAATTTTGAGATATATTTTAAAAATAATGAAATGTATAATAACTTTCCACTACGGTTTAAAAATAAATCCGTTTCTCTCCTCCACACAATTTATATGCAAGGTGGGCGAAAGAATACCAATGATATAAAAGACTTCTTAACTTATGCTAAATATGCTAAATTTTTAGAATAGTAAGTAAATATGTAAAAAATCTAATCATAATACGGGAACGGGACCTAAAACAATAATATTCGTTCCAAAATAAGAATAGGTCTATTATATCTTTCGGTCTTCTTTAGCCTAATCTGGTGTATAGTATATAGTTCTAAAATGGTTAATCATTCGGAAAGTGTTATGTATAGAAAGAGCAAGATATTTTACTTTTGTCCAACCGATCCTGAAGGAAACTATGACGAACACACATAATGAAAAAAATATAAACCAAGTTCGTTAAATACTTTTTTGAAGTATTTTCTAATAAAAAGTTAGGTCATAATTTATTTTTCAAAATATCAATTTTTATTTATTAGTTTTATCTGTTAAATAAATTCAGATTCAGATATTATAACTAAATTAAGTGTTTGTCGAAAAAATACAAGTACAAATTGTATGAGTATATAAATAGAGATCTCAAGGTAAATTTAGAAACATTTTAAGATTTCGTTAATTAATAATTATAAAGTTTTTGAAGAATAATATTGAAATTAATACTTGTACAAAATATATTTAATAAATATAGTTACATTATGCAGTTATTTTTAACTTAAAATGAAAATAGAAAATTTTCATATAACCTAGAGAATTTCATTGTAAATAAAAAAAAAATATATATTAATATTGAAATAAAAATTTAAAGAAATTATTTATCTTATATTGTGCTTTAGTTGTTTATTTATTTTCTTCGATTTTCATAAAAATAAAAATCTGATATTCGTTCCTCATAAGAATTTATCGCTATTCCCTATAGCTTTTACGGGAGTATGGAGAGAAGCATAGAACTTGTATTGTGATCTAAAGATTTAAAATAGTCGAAAAAAATAATTTTACACAAGTCAACTTTTTTTCCATTTGCGATTTCCCGGGCTGAAATTCTAAAATGAGAAAGTAAAGCAATTGGCAAGAGACGTGGCTACCAATAAATCCCCAGTCACCTACCCAATAGCATTATTATTTAACTTTTATTAAATGCTAAGGAACTGATAGTAAAATGTGCAACATACTATGTTTTTCTTAGGTAAACAAAATTGAGCATACTAATGGTATCGTGCGAGAAGTTGCTGATTCTCTACAAACTTTACAAACCAACATTCAAATATGATTTATATAACCTTTTCATACGATATTTATTTTCTTAATGCAATATTCTGCAAAAAAGATATAAACTGAAAATTAAGATGGTAAAATGTTACATTTGGTCCATTTTGTTATACGATGTTGAAACTTGGACACTAAATAAACAAGACGTTAAAAAAATTGAAGCCTTTGAAATGTGGTTGTATAGAAGAATTTTAGGAATAAAATGGCAAGATCACATTTCTAACGAAGAAGTTTTAAATAGAATAGGAATAAATAAGCATTTACTATTGGCAATCAAAAAAAGGAAGTTAAGATATTTGGGGCATATCATGAGAAATGATAAGTACAGCATTCTTCAACTGGTAATCCAAGGTAAAATTATCGGCCAAAGGAGCAGAGGTAGAAGGAGAATTTTCTGGATGAAGAACCTGGAAGAATGGTACAATATGTCTCCAAACAGATTGCTGAAAGCAGTTAAAGATAGGGTGCAAGTCGAATAAATGGTGACCAACGTCCGGAACGGACAGACACACTAAGAAGAAGGATGCAATACCAATCATACCAATCAAATACTGTACGCGTAAATTTTTAATAACTTTTTTTACTATAATCTATAACAAAATAAAATATTCGAAAAATTTAAAATATTTAGTTCCATACAACGCGATTGCGATAAGCATTATTTACCATAATATTGTGGTGGTGTGGTGCAGTATCAGACTTTTTTAATTTTGCTAGTGGGGTTTCTAATTATACTCGATTTTATTCAGCTAACTGTCATGCAGCGCTGAATAACTTTTTGACATTTCGTTTATAAATTCAAAACAAAATACGCCGCAAAGGAAATTTGCTTTGTTTATTCGCGCGAAAAGTATAAATTATTATTTAACAATTAATTATTGAAAAAAATTGAATCAAATTAAATTGTGATTTGAAACCAGAAATCGAAAATTGATCTTACTTATAGTTAACTTCTTTATTACCTGCAAAAATGGCCCAAACTGCTCCAAAAGCTATTGAAATCGAGGTAAATAAATTTTCTATTGAAAGTAAGGTTAAATAATATAAAATTTTATTAAATTTATTTAGCAAATACAATTTAAATTACATACTAAAGCAAATATTTTCGATTCAAATGGTCAATTAAAAAGTAATATCAATTTGCTGGCAACATCAAGTAATTATGGACTAATTTTTGTTGGTGATCCAAATAAACCACAATTGAAAGGTAAGAAATTTCATATATTTATCTCAAGAAACATCTTTGTTTATAAAATATTGAAATGGAAATTTTCCAGCTGTGCCACTTCAAGGTGTTATAAATGCTAAGAATCTATCAGACAAACTACTTTGTCGCGAAGTACCTTTACCCAATACACCTGATAATATTGCGATAAGCTGTGATGGATCCTTATTGGCTGTAATTTATACTGTACAAAATACATGTTTTTTAACAATGTATTCGGTACCATCATTTTTATCCCCAAATGTTATTACGAAATTTGCTAATATACCATTGGTTAATGAAAATAACGTTACTGTTACACAAATCCTTTGGAATCCAGTTATTTCAAATACACTAGCAATTATCCTTAATAATGGTGCTCTGTTAATGTATAATTTAAAAGAAGCTACATATGAATTTTTCACACTTGACAAAGCTGAACAAGCAAAATGTGCATCCTGGAGTCCAAAGGGTAAACAAATTGTAGTTGGTTTTCCATCTGGTAAATTAGTACAATTTAAACCAGATTTAAAACCAGCACGACAAATTTTATGCCCTAATAATATACATGATGGACCATTTGATACAATTGCTATACAATGGCTGTCAACATATCAATTTGCTGCTGCATTTCTACAACATGGCGAAGATTTAACACCATGTATATATATAATAAATGCTCCAAAAGTTGGTAATCCAAATTATATAAATTATTATGATATTTGTTATGGTGCAAGTGGTCCACGAATTGGTCAAATATTTTTAATTCATATACAATCATGGAATTTATTAATAGTGGCGAGTGCAAATAGTATGGAAATGGGTATTTTAGGTACAACAGAAATTAGTGAAACACCAACTTGGTTTGAATATACAATGAGTGATTCAGTTCGTTTAGCATTACCAATGACAGCTGATAAAGAAGAAACATTTCCAATTGGTATTACATTGGATACCGGAATAACACATCAATTAATGATGAATGAAAATCAGTTACCAGTTATGCCAATGTTTCATTTATTATCAACACATGGTCAATTAGTGTCATTTGATGTATTAAACTTAAGTGCCAATACACCAGGTATTTGTTCCCCACCACAATTTATAGCTGGACAAGCAGAATTAAGTTATTTTAAGCCATTTGAAAGTGCAACAACACAAAAACAGCAACATCAAGAGCAAATACATACACAACCAGCAACACAACAACCTGATATATCATTTATGGATAATTTTGGTGCAGCTACATCAACTCCAACAACGGTAAAAATATTACTATAAAATTGAATTACAACATTAAAATTTATTCTGAGATTATATCAACCTAAATGAAGGCCAACATCTCATAACATTCAATATAATATTGATTTAATCGAAACTATCTCATTATTTTTTTTAGAAATCTAAACCGAAACAATATTTTGGTGATCCTTCTGTAACAACACCGAACACTCTATCATTTGGAAATTTAAATAAACCACCAGCAGCTGGAAATTTGTTTGGTGGACTTCCACAACAACAACAAACTACTACACCGGATACGTCTCAGTTCCCAGGTCTAGAACAATTACCAGCATTAAATTTTTTTGGTGGTTCAGCGCCACAACAACAGCAACAATCGTTACCAACAAAACCTACTGGCCAAATATTATTTGGTGGTGTTCAAAATACTACTACTACAGCCAATTTATTTAATTTACCATCTTCTACAACAGGTTTATTTACTATAATTTTTTTCTTCGTTATATTTATAACTATTTTTATTTTATTTATTTTTTTCAGTTCAACCGGTGCCAGCTACTATGCCTAAAACTAAAATTACTGAAGATGTTATCACCAATAAACCAGATAATTCTGAAAGAAATAAACCATTATACACAATTCCACCAACATTTAAGCCTACAATAGATAATAAATCAACATCATCAGTGAATCTTCCACAGTATAAAGAAAAAACTGAAAAAAATATTAATTTCAATGATGCAATTACACTAAATGTTATACAAGAAATGATTGCTATTGAGGTTAATTCTTTTGAATTAGAATTAAAAGAATTGTCGAAGAAATCAAAAAGTGTAGATATTTCGGTAATAGTAAAATCAAATAAATATTATGAGCATATTAATAAATTCAAAAAAAAAAATTTTAGATTGGCAATATTGATGAAACCAAAAATTGTACAAAACGTTTAGATGACTTAAAGGTAATAAATGAACAAGCCGATGAAATATTTTTTGAAACAGATGTACAAGTATTACGGCATTCGGTTAATGAATGTTTCAGTATGATAGCTGAAGCTAAAAGTAAATTAGAAATATTCGAAAATCCAGAGTAAATTTTATAATATAAGAAAATATAATTTTAATTATTGATTCTATATTTAACAGAATGTATAAATTGGCGAAAATATCTGGTTGTGATCAGTCAAATCGCCGAAAATTAGCTAAACTAAATAGCTATGTAGCTACAAATCATGTTGAATTAAAAATGATTCAACAACAAATTGATTCAAACTGGTCTGCATATCAGGATTTAGTACATCAAAATTCAAAAGTTCGAATGCATATACCCAGTTTAGAAGGAATTTATCAAACTTTAACTAAACAAAAAGATATTTTAGCAAAACAACGCAAAAAATTATCATACATAAAAACAAAATTAAATATTCGTGAATTAATTGGTGACAGTAAAAGTTTATCAACAAATGGAAATAATTCACATTTGTAAGTTTAATTGTAAATATATATTGGCGTTATTCGATATATTATATATAGCATTCTAAATTTTGTAGTTATTCTAATCTATTTAGAATAACTGAATGGTATTACTATTTTTTTTTTGTTTACATACAAACATTTCTTTGAAATTTTTAGAACAGTAGATTCCTTAGCCGATTCTATACTTTCTATGAGCTTATCGGAACATGTTAAAAAAGAAAATTCCCGATTAAATCAAGATAAAATTCAAGCAATCCGTGATACATTGAAGGGACGAAAAATATTAATAGTTAAACCTCATAGGCCGGAACGTATGAAATCTGAAGTGATTTTGGAATGTAAATTAAGAACAGGTATTAAATAAATATATATTTATTTTTTTTATAACTAAGTAGACCATTGTCAGAGAATATATGTATATAATTCCCCCCAAAAAAAAAATCATATTTAATAAGAACTGTTTATTATAAAATGCACTATAAATGAATTCAATATTTTGAACCTCAAAAGCTACTATATAGTGTGATTTATAGAGAGATTGACAAGAAATTATGTACTGTGATAAGTGCAAGAAAATTATAACAACAATAGAAGCTTTTCGATGTAATGGTAACTGTAATAAATTATATCATCGGAATACCGAATGTACGAAATTAACAGATAATGAAATTGAAATGATTTTAAAGAATAAGAATATTAAATATGAATGTGACGATTGTTATGAATGTAATAGATCTTTATTTAGAAAGTTTGAATCTCTATTGGAAAGTGTTAATCAGAATAAAGAGAATATTATTAAACAAGAAAATGATATTAGGGAAGTAATAGAAGAATTTAAAATTATATCTATTAGTAAAACAAATAATGGTAAGGGTTTTTTCTTAAATCATAATTTTTAAATTTAAAAAAAAGAACCTTTAAGTCCTGTAGTTTTAATTTAATTATTAAAACCATTTTTAAAACATGAATAAATACATATATTTAAAAAGAACTATATAAAAAAAGTTATAATATCTTAACTTTATTAAAATATAAGAATTAAGAAGTGTATAGAATTAAGGTTACTTAATAATCTTATAATAGATTATTTTTACTTATCACATACTAGGAACGAACACATCAGACAAATTAAAATGATGATTTTGATATAATAATTATTCTATCTAATTTTCAGAACGTAAGCGTGATGGTGCTGTTACTAAACCTGAAAAAATGATGTCCCAATCAAGAATTGAAAATCAATCACAAAAACAGCAAGAACAGCAAATTATTTTAACTAAACCATCGGCCACAAAACCAATTGCAACTAAGCCAATAAATAATGAATCATTAAAACAGGAACAACTTAAACTTGATCCAGTCAAACCAGTATTGAATTTTACTGCTCAGGGAAATACACAATTTGGTACCACACAACAAACACCAGATAAAAGCAAATCTTGGGGTATTCCCCATTCAAACCCTGAATCAACTAATATTTTTTCCTCAACAACTTTTGCCAGTCCACCAATTCCGACCACTGTTGGTGGTGGTGGTGGATTTTTTGGTGCTGCTAATCAAAATAGTGGTAATTTTTTTGGTTCTAAGCAACCACCTACAAGCACATTATTCTCAGGAAGTCAATTGCCAGGTAATACTACCGAAAAATCAGCTTTTGCAATTCCAGCTACATTTTCTGGATTTTCTGGTTCAGCAGATATTAAAAATGACAATATAAATTCATCACCATCAATGCCAACATTTAATATAGGCGCCACCAATCAATTTTCGGTAAAAACAACAACAGCACAAGAAAAACAGCAACAACAGAAACAATCAAATAATAATGAGATTAATAATATTTTTACACCATTAACAAGCTCAAATTCGGCACCAACCTTTAGTGGCTTTAACTTAGGAGCATCTTCAAAAACGTAATTTTTCCAATTTTATTTTACATATAACTTTTTAAAATGGAGTTTCTTATTCAATTTTAGTTCTGTTTTTGAAACATTTTCTACTGGAGCAAAGACAACAGGTAATAATCCAGCTACAACTATGACGGCAACGACAAATGCTCCTACAATAAAAAATCCAACCGATGAACTTTTGGAAAATTTGAATATCTGCAAACCCACAGCGAAAGGTAATTAATTATATTTGTTGCTATGAATTTATATCTTTTAATGCAGAATTTTACAGTTCCTGAAAATTTAAAAGCCGAGAACTTGTTTGGTTTACAATCAACAACTACATCCAAGAGTCAATTTACTGATTTAGGTTCTGTTTCATCATCAAATAATGAAAATGTTAAAACAACGTTTTCTGGATTTGGATCAGCAACAACATCTACAGATAGTTTTAAACCGACACCAGTCGAAATTATAACTCCCGAACCAAATACTTCAAAACCATTGTTTTCAGGTTTTGGAACTACTAACCCGCAGCAAAATAGTAAAATTTCCTTTGCTGGATTTGCATCTAATATTAAAGCAGGCGAAACACCAAAAATAGCTTTTACTGGTTTTGGTGATGCTGCAAAAACAGCTGGATTTACTGGTTTTGGAGCAGCAAACACAGAATTATCAAAACCTCTTTTTAGTGGATTTGGAGCTTCCGCAACTACGACTTCTTCAGAAGTTACGAAAACACCATTTACTAGTTTTGGGGCATCCACAATTTCATCAGAATCATCTAAAACTCAATTCACTACAACAACATCCGAACTTTCGAAAACACCGTTTAGTGGCTTCGGTGCGACTGTCGTTACTACGAGTTCTGTAGAGTCAAATAAATCTCCATTTAGTACATTGAGTGCTACAAGTCCGACAACAACAACAACAGCTGAAACATTAAATTTAAATTTTGCTGGATTAGGTACAACTGTTACGTCAATTGATAATAATACGTCATCAATTTTTGGTGTTCAATTAAGTGCTGATACAAATGCTACTACGTTAACAACAACAGCAACAACGACTTCATCAGCAAATACAATTCCTTCATCGACATTTGGAGGAGCTTTAAACCTCAAACTTTCAACTGCTCCAGTATTTGGGACACCTCTTTCACCATTGGATACTACAACTCCGATAACCTCAATTCCTGATGCTACTACTACGCAAGTAACAATACCTGCCAGCCAATCATCTATATTTAGTGTTGCTGCGTCTACACCAACAACAACAGGATTTGGAATGTTTTCATCAAGTGGAAGCTCATCCATTTTCGGTGGAAGTACCATGGCTGCAGATTCTCTTACCACCACTGCATCACTTGGATTTGGTAACTTTACGGTTACAACTACATCCGCACCATCAATTTTTGCAACTGCAGCTGCAAACACATCTCCATTTGCATCATCGCCAGCATCTTCTGCAACTTCAATTTTCGGCACTACTTCTGCTTCAACACCGGGTACTATTTTTGGAGGTGCTGCGGGGGCAAGCACTGGAGGTAGCATATTTGGCAACAGCATACCCAAACCAGACCAATCTGTGTTTTCAGCAGCTGCAACACCATTCGGAACCCAACCTAATTCTGGTGGATCTATATTTGGAAATGCAAATGCGGCCAATCAGCCAACAAGTCCATTTGGCCAACAAACTAGTCCGTTTCAATCAGCTGGTACTTCAATTTTTGGTGGTCAAAAAACAGAAACAACTAGTTTTTTCGGAAAAACAAATCAACCTAATCAGCAATCATCTGGTGGCTCGATTTTCGGTCAGCAACCAACATCACCGTTTGGGGTAAGTCAAGAAATATCACAACCATCGATATTTGCAGCTGCAGCTGCAGAACAGTCAGGTTTTGGTGGTGGAGGATCAATTTTCGGTGCTACTAATCAAAATATTAATTCACCATTTGGGGGTGGTGCACAAACCTCAGGTTTCGGTGTAGGAGCATTTTCAGCTGGTGGTTCCACTGGCGGAGCATTTAGTGGATTTGGTGCACCACCAAATCCATCAGTAGGTGCGTTTGCTCAAGGTGGCCCTTCAATTGCCCAAACTGGTTTCGGTTCCCCGAATTCATCATTTTCTAAACCAGCTGGAGTATTTGGTGCTGCTCCTGCATTCGGAAGTCCACCAACATTTGGTAATTCACCATCGTTTGGTGGGCCACCAACTTTTGGAGGTTTTGGAAGTCCACAGCCAACAGGTGGTACTTCTCCAACTGCTTTTTCGCCTACAACACAGAAAAATAATTTGTTTGAAGCTTTAGGATCATCTGGCGATAATGTTTCATCATTTGGTAATTTAGCTCAAAGTGCCAATCAAAATACATCTAAACCTGCTTTTCCTGGAGGGTAATAAAATTAGATTTTTTTATCTGTTTATATTATTAGTTAACCTTTTCATTTTTTAGGTCATCATTTTCGAGTTGGCGTTAAATTTTTGGAATATAATTTTATAAATATGTTATGTTAACAATATAAGAATTCATAGAATTGTAATTATGGTTTTTATATATATATATACTTAAATGTAAATTATTGAATTTATTTTATTCTCCCATATTCAAAACAACCTTTCAACTAGTTTCTGTTATATTTCTTTTATGTCTTGCATTTGGTAGAATTTAGAATCATCGATAAAGAATTATCAGCAAATGAAAGTTTTTGATTAAACCTATAATTTAATAGACCCTGAAATACAATACATAATTACATGTTAAATTGTAGATACGAATCAATTTGATTAAATGTATACATACTTTAGTTAAACTTTTTATTAATGAAAATTAAAATGTAATATCAAATTTGAATTAGTTATTTATATTTAATTTACATAATTTTAAAAATAAAGTAAAATAAATATCAATATTAATATATTTTATCGCAACGAAATAACGATATTTTTAGTGCTGTCTGTCTGCTTCTTGAGTCTGCACACTGCATGCATATCTAACGCCATCTGTTGTTCGGTATATATAGTTATTGCGAAACATCAATGGCAATGCAACGAACAAAATATATATAAAAAAAGAAAGCAAAAACAGCAGTCAAAGCAAAATCACTCAAAAATAGTTTAATTTCTCACGAAACAGTCAATGGAGTCAGGTGTGTCGTATCTCGTTCTCGTATGTTGTGTGTTGTGTTGTGTCAGTGATTGTGCGTCGGTCCATAATCTGTATCACGAATCGCGGACGAAACATTGAAATAATTTTTAAATAAAATACTTTAATTGAATTAACAAGATAAAAAAAAATATAATTAAACTATTATTAAATATTATTGTGATTATTTTGTGATTGCGCAAAAATAAAATACAAAAAAAAAAAAAATAATTCGATAAAAATAAAAAATTTAGTGAATAACTTCTTCTTTATCAGATTAAATAAAAATTGTAAGTTTTTATTGACTTATTTAATAACATAATAAAAATATAAAAATTGGAAATTATTGTTTTTTAAAATAAATTAATTTATGTTGAATATTTTATAATTGGTCATGTAACCGATTCGATATGGTTCAAATCAAATATATTTTTGGTCCTTATATTATCTTACTAAATAATATTAAAAAGAGGATGTAGGAGATATTTTGGTATGCAGCAGGAAGCTGGAAAATCAATAATAAAAACCATTTTTCATACAGAATTACATATTTAATTGTCACGAATTAATACTAAAAACAAAGTTATTTTCTATTTCTGTTAATAATATTAAATTTTCAGTTAATTTCTAGTAAGGACTGCTCTATAATATAATCTTAAATCTTAATTCTTATGACCTTCAGATGCAGACTAAATTTATTTACTATATATAATATATATAACCAAATAAGTATACTTATTTTAATCATGAATAGATTTTTTTTTTAAATTGGTAGATGTTGTTATAAACAGTGAAAATAAATGAAGGCAAATTTCCAATTACTACAGAGATAATTTAAGTGTATATAAATATCCGAAAAATAATAAAAAAACATCAATTCAAATCCTTTGTATGATAAAGATACTTTTATAAAATGTTTTGTATATCTGGTTTTTTGTTTGTTAATAATGTAATCGTTGTTTGCTTCATCAATACAGCTGATAAATGACCTTGACGTTACCATTAATAATAATATTTTTTATATTGTAATTTAATATAGTTTTTGACATTTATGCATTATCATTTTGTTGTATGTTACAAAACTTAAATAAAAATATTTCAGTGAAATAAAATGCATATATACATAGTTTAATGACACCACACATGTTTATACTCGTAATTTAACGAATCTATTTTTAGAATTTTAACATTTACATTTTACATACATATATGAATTGGACACTTTGACGACAACGACAGGGACTGGTTTATTCGTGAGCCTCAGACTCAGTTCCCTGTTCCATGTTCTTTAATTTCATTCGTATGAAATTAAAGATCGTATTTTCGTAAATATCAGTTATTTTCTTTTGCGGATAGCTCAGCGGTTATTGAAATGCATTCAAAACTAAACAGTATTAGATAAGAATTTCTATTTAATACTTCATTTGAATCAAAATTTTACTTAAGGACATAGTAGACAAATATAGACTAAAAATTAAAACGACAACAAGAAAGGCAAATAAATAATACGATAACACAAATTAGAATGTTCTTTGGTAAGAAATTACATTAGATTATTGAGATGAGAGTGCGGCTTCGTCAAGAATTATTCTCTTAAGATAGCTTTTCTGTTCTGAGACAGTATGTAAAACCTGGTCCTTGGCTCAGACGAAATCTATCAGGGATACCTCTATCTTAGATTTGATATAGAGGACCACAGATATAAAATCGCAACTCCTGAACTAAATATTGTTTTTTTATCTACAAAATTAAATAATTTAAAATTGTTATTTTTATTCTTTTCAAAATAATGTTCTTATAAGGTTTAAATTCTAAATCTTAACCAAAGCAAAACTGTTATGATTTTTTAATTTGAATTATCTTCAATTTGTCGACGACAATCGATTAAATTTGAATTCTTTCTTCAAGTTTCTAGAAACAATGTTATAGAATATAGACTAAAAATAGAAGTTCAATAAAACTGGTGGATATTTTATAAATATGTGTTTAAATATTTTACGATTCATTTAAATGTTTTATAAATAATTGCATTAATTATTATTTATATATAAAAGTGATTTTATAACAATATAAATATGTCTGAATAATTTAATATAATTCTAAGTTCTAATATAGACATAAATTATATAACAAATTGGCATGAATGCAATCATAATTATAGTAAAGATTTTTATAACATTTAATATTATAATAAGTTATTCGATTAAGAATAGTAAAACTAAAATTAGTTTTGTTATATCTAATTAGTTTTACGATTACTGGTTAAAAGCACAATTCATAGAATTAAATAATAAACCTTAACAGCCATTGATTTATGCTTCGAGCGTTCCATTTAGCAGCGACATCAGTAATTGTAATCGCAATTGAATAAAATTTAGCTCACAGCTTTGTTTCATGATCTAGTTTATTTTGTGCTAATCATTATGGGTTCATAGCGAAGATTTCTGAATTAAAATAAATTCTTCAGTTCTAACATTTAGTATACACCATTTATGAATTCTTTTACATAGTTCTGTTATAACAAAACCTTATAATACAAATCAGGGTTGCCAATTTCAGTGGGTCCCTATCAAATTTTGAATTATATAAATTACTTCATTGGTGTCTTAAGATATGAAAATTTTAACAAAGCATGGTTTGTTACAAAGTTACTGCTAATTACAAAACACTGCAACTTTTTTTGATATGATTATGAAAGAATCTATAAAATATATGTATGGACTAAAATTTATTGAACTTCCATTAATTCAAGCCTAATTAAAATAATCCGGAATTAAATTAAATTTCTGTAATATATATTTTGAGTAACAATTAATTATATATAGTACTTAGTTATGGCATTAAAATTGCGCAACTCAACTTTTATATAATCTTATTAATTAATGATTTATGGCGTTTTAATTGAGACATTTATAAAAAATAATTAAAGTTTTATAAATTTCAATCAGTAATCTAATTACAAAGTAATCTAATCTGTATCATAATACATAAGATTCTAAGAATATACAATTTTTTGGAGTTTATTGCTGAAGTTCTACGTAAAAATTTCGATAATTAATAAATCTTGTGAAATAAACTAACTATCAGTCTTTCGTAATGTATACAATACAATCGAATCTTTGAATGGAAATATTTTGGATTAGTGTATATTAATCTGAAAAGTACTACTTTTTTTAGGATGAAAATGGAATCACTAGAAACGCATACAAAAGTAAAATATGTTTACTCTATTTGACAGATCTATTTAAAAAAATCATAAAATTGATTTTGTTCATAAAATTTAAAGCATTTTAACTGCACCGGGTCTAATATATACTAAATCCAAGAACAAAATTTGAAACCAGTCAGATGAATCAAAATACTCAGTCCCATTCCTTAGAAAATGTTGTGTAAGGATTTGTGGTACTATTACCAGATTTTAATTCTTAAATTTCAGGTGTTAGCGGACAGATACTATTAATTTTAAGTTTTAGGGGGCGCAGATAGGTTGGTACACAATAATAACATAATTAAACGCACGGCGCTACTTATGTATACAAATTATTTCACTTGGTGCAAAAAAATTTACGGGGTGATATATTTTTGGTAGCTTATAGTTTCGAACGTGAAAATCAAAAATCTTTTAAATCTTTTTGTTTTGAAAGGCATGATAATTATCAATTTAATGATATAAATGAATCATACTTTTCGATTGATCTATTCGGAACCAAAATATGTTTCTACTTATTTTTTTAACATCGAATCATAAAAGTGGTGTACGGTGTACCGGCCCAGGGACGCAGCTTTGAAAAAACTTCCAAATCAATTGTTTGGTCATAATAAATCCAAGAATACCATAGTACATATAGCAATGCTCGGGTATTTCAGATTCACCCTGTATAAACGTACTTAATAAAAAAAATATACTAGCCACGAAACTTATGGTTTTTTTTAAACGCATGTCCATTCATCCATTCATTGACAGCACGTCCCATTTTATAGACAGTTTATAATATATATTTTTGAATTTACTCATAAGTCACCTTCTTATTACCTTACTACTTTTAGATTTAGATTCATAGAACCGATTATTTCTCATAATTTTTATGAAATGCATAAAATAACTATGTATTATCACAATAATAATTCCTTTAAAAATATTCTATAATAGTGACGTCAAAACAAATAGCACGTTTCACAAATTTAGATTTATCGATTAATACTAAGTTCTTTGAACATCATAATAAAAATATTTATATTATACTTATTTAAAAAAATTGATAAAATTTATGAAAACTTTTTTTTTGTAATCCAACTTTGTAACTAACGACATTCAATATTTCTTTAAAACATATCAGATTTTTTGTTATTAATATCCTGAAATAATATAAAAAAGAAATAATTTTTTGTTTAAATATTAGATTACCTTTTTACTAAAAATATTAAATTAACTAATTTTAAACAAAAAATAAGTATAACCTAAATTTGAAAAAAAAAAAAAATGATTTCTAAAAATTAGATGAAAGAAATCTTGCGGACAATTGACGTCATTACCTTTTAAAATAAATTATAATGTTTATTTTTTAAATAATTTTTTTTTATGAATATCCTTGCTTTTAATAAAAATATCCCTGGTATTGTAAAATTAGAAGACCAAAAACAAAAAAGGTGAAGAAGGATAAAGTTAAAAGTATAGAAGAATTTCTAGTATACTCAGTAATCCTGTATCTAAATCAATCTCAGACACAAGCTCCATTTTCCCACCAATGTTGATGAACTGAATGGAATTCAAAAAATTCAGGAATTCTTATTATTGATATAGTAATTGTCAATTTTATTGGTATCACTTTTATGATTATTTCATTGGAAAAATGATGTGTTGAATGTTTCTGAATTGGATTCTCAATGTATACTTTATGAAATGTGGCAGCCTACATCATGTTTATGTCACAATATTACGACTATAAATTGATTATTATAATTTTGTATATATACTTATAATTCATTTATACATATAAATTTAACATTTACAAATTCTTATATTATATCGCATTTTGTTATATTTATAGAATTTTTCATCTGCCCCAGTGCTAAATCTATAAATTTTAAAATAAAAATGCTTTTTTCAGATATTTTGCAAGATTTATATGACAAAGAAATTTTCTTAGTTTTTCTGTTGCTTACTGAACAAATGTTTGAAATTCCCCCTGTTGCAAAAAACATAAAATAAAAAATACATTAAACATAAATATTTTTATATATATGGCATTTGTATAGAAAGTGTTGTTCACATTGGAAGATATTTTAGTATTCCAGACAAAGAAATCAGTGTTGTACATCAAAGACAAAACAAAAAAAAAATATTATTCAGGGGACAAATATTTTATTCAATGTGGGAGAGATTATAATTTAAATATAAATCGATATAGGATTTTAACAAGAAAATTAAATATAAAATTCTTTGCAAGTGTAATGTAATTAGTAATTTCGTATGAATAAGCAAATATATCAATTATTATTTTCACAACTTCAATTTTTACAAATCATAAAATATTGTACACATAACAAATGTACCTTAGTACGAGGACTATTTAAAACCATTCAATATAATGTTTTTAATGATTTGTACTAAGACTTGTAAAATAAACATCTATACATCATCATCAATTGCTTCTTGTTTCGACGAGAAACGCTTTCCTGAAATGAGTTTTTTTTTTAGGTTTTAAAATAGATTGTAGTCCGAGGGATGGTCAAATAATTTGTACTTCAGTTCGTTGATTTTTGCCATGAGGAAAACGCTTTTGCAAGTTGGTGCATTGTCTTGATGCAAAATGATTTTTTTCTTCTGTAAGTCAGGTCATTGTTCCTTAATTTTATGTAAGTCAGGTCATTGCTCCTTAATTTTGGATCCAACATGCTTGTATAATTTTGTAAGTTAATAGTTAATTGTTTCATCTTTCTGAAGATAACCGATCGATCAATGATGTTGATGATGAAACCGTATTTAACTTCTTCGGTGCACTTGTACCATTTTTTAACCATTGTTTTGATTGTTGTTTTGCCTCTAGTGTTTAGTAATGAATCCACGTTTAATCCATGTTACAAATGGAGCCAAAAAATGGCTTTATTTTTATTAAAACGTTTTAAACACGATAGTAAAATATGGTAAACTTGTTTCGTTGGTAAACTTGTCCATATCATGAACTTGTTGAACGATTTCTGGTGTTATAGTTTTTGGACTTCAACTGCATGGATATAGTCTTCAATGCTTGTACGACCACTTTTAAACTCTTATAGTCCATCTGTGAACAGTTGGAAATGAATGAGCAGATTCCATTAATCATCTTTGCTTGCATGAATTTTTGTTGTTGAACAACGAATTTTATCACTGTACGATATTCTATTCTTTTCACTTTAAATGACATTGTCAACTTTAAACAGCAGATCAACAACAAATGAATTGACATATTTAAATGAAATTTCTTTTATTTTTTTATAAAAGGTATAAATATTAAAAGAGTTAGAAATTTTCGTTTTTCGACTGGATTTTCGGTGTAGCTTCAAAAATTTCAAATATCCCTCGTATGGTTAGCTGTCATTGGAAGTTAATTATAGAAAGTGTGTCTTAATTCATTTTAAGAATGTTAAAAGCATTTTTTTATTTATTTTTACACACTCTTAGGTCTGATACTCTTTGAATTCAGTATTTATCAATATTTTTCCTTCCATTTGTCTCATTAGTTTAGTAGAATAACATTTTACTTCTACCGATATAAAATTTTAACAGAACGTTAAAATACTAGGAATTCTAAATCATTTGAAAATCACTTCAACGTAATTAAGTATTAACACTTCTCTATGCGCCCACATTTTAAATTGCTGTAAATAAATTTGGGAAACCGACGATTTAAATTTCAAAAATTACAAAATTCGAAGAAAGGATATCAGATAATTTTATAGTATAATGGGAAAATTCGGTGTATCTGAATCAGGAAAATCCTTGTTTTTTTCTTAAATTAAAAAATAATTTTCGGCCAATTAATTTTCATTATCTGATTTTCATTCATCATTCATAATCTTTTGTCGAAAATCAACGAATTGTTTTTCGACAAAAAGATTATGAATGATTATAACCTAGAAATTAAATTAATTGTATGTTTTATATCTTAATTAAATATTTAATATAGTTATACGCAAATTAATTGATACTTTAAATAATATATTACTTATTATTTACGTTTAATTAATATTCTATTTATAAATTATAATTTTCTATTCAACTTTTTAAAAATAATTTTTAATTATTGTTTACATAGAAATATACAATTATGATTTTCCATAGTATCCATAGTAATAGTACGACTTTACTATATTTATTGATAGAAAATACAACTTGTTGACAAGAGAATTGGAAGAAATCTATTACTGAAGCTCTTTGATCAAATTGCTTTGCTATTTAAATTATTATTCCGGAATATTCTATTACATTTTAAAATGTCTAATGTTCACATATAATGTTCATATATATGTTCACATATAATTTCAATCTATATTTTTATATAGTTGCTAAAATAAATAAAGAAAAAATATGATATTGTTTTAAATATAGTATAAAACTCTATAAAACTATAATAATTATGTCAATTAAATTAAATTATATTGAAAAAGTTTTAATTTAATTCAATAATAAAAAGGATCAATTTACATTATATCGTATATAATTTCCTTTCCATATATAAAACATATAATAGAATTTATAAAATATCTGCGCAATTACTTGCCCACTCGAAAACTATTTTCAAATTTATACAACTACTACTCTAACTCTGTCCTTCCATATTCATGGAATGTCGACGTCCTGTTCATCGGCATAATTACGAAATATATAAATTTTATCTCGACACGCAATAAATAATGTATATCTATAATACCAAAAAGAATAAAAACATTTTCTTCCATCTAATTTATACAATATAATATAAAATTTATAGAAATTATTACCATCTGATGTATAATGAGCCTCAAGATAAAATCTGAAATTGAAATTAAAGTTAAATAACTGGTAATAATTCAGGAGTTTCATCAGTATGTCTTATATCAGTGATAGCCTGACCTCTTGAAATTATGGATTTTTAGAATTTTAAATTTAATTGATGTTGTGTCGTGAATTTTGATTTACAAATACATACAAATAATCATGTTTTATCTTAAAATTTATTTAATATTTATTATCAGTAGTAATAGATCATTACTTTTATAATGAATAAATTTTATTCACGAGTTAAGATATAACATAAGCAAATAATATGTTTAAATTTTATTAATTTTTGAGATATATTTAGAATTTTAATATATTATTGTGTTAATCATACATAACTTAATTACTGATTTAGATTCAATGATTTAACTAAAAAAGTTTCACTGTAGTTAATTATTTAATAGCAAAGAAACTCCTACTTCATTCTGTTTAATATGAAAGTCATTCAGAAATTTGTGGTTTCGTAAAACAAATCGCGAGATTAGCAATTTTACTTGAGAAGGAGCTAGAAGCAATATAAATTGACCAGAACCATTTTATGGTGACGATGATCCTTCAAGTACACTGAAACATTCGTGAAGGACTGAGACTTTAGAAACTAATCAAACCTGGACCAACAAAAAATGGATGAAGAGAGCTCTTTCAAATGAACTGGAAAAAAGAGCTATAGAACGATGGCAGGATTCCTTGCAGCCTTACAGGTCACGCAAGCTTAAAAAGCACTTACACACAAGCGAACCAAGTGTGTAGGTTCTCTAAACATGAAGAGAGTCCTTGACATCTAAACTAGCTGTTTTTACTGATTTGTTAATTGATTAGGGATGTATATGATATGAACTTCCTTTTACTCTAAACCTAACCTACTTGAGCATTAAAATTTGTGTAAATCCTTTGACGAATTTTGAAAGGGGATTGAAGACATGACAGTCTATTAATGTAGCCTTCGTTTTTAATCAATTATATTTATTAATTGGTTACACTTTTGATATTAACAACCTTCAACAAAGTTGAAATATTGTAATTGGTATTTATCCTAAATACTGTCAATTTTCAATCTAAATAATATATTAACAAATTAATGATTTGTTGTTTAGCAAATTTCTTTAATTTCTTAATGTGTAACTAATTTGTTTTATTTTATTTATTTTTTCAGACACACAACAACTTACAAACATAAATTTCACAAATTGAAATTAAAATTAACAAATGAAGAAAATGTATGATTAAAGACTGAAATTGTAATTTTGTATTAAAAAATAAAAAAACTATGAATAAATTTTGCTCATCATCTCAATTAATGCCAAATTACTAATATATAAATTACAATATTATATTAAATGAAAAATACTTTCTTACAATTATCACAGTCTTCTAAAAACACAACATAAAATTGATTAAACAACTAAAAGACTTTCGAATATTACTAATATAACAGAGTATCCAATAAATAATTGCTGCAACAATAATAACTTGATATATTATATGTTAAATTCTTGGTTAACTAAAGCGATTGCATAAATTACTACAAATCACAAAACTATTTTAAATTAAATTAAAAATGTCGTCAAGATCAAAAGAAAAAGTTACTGCAGTCATAAGAAAATTATTTAAAAGTTCATCTGATAAAATCGAAACTGGTGGTGATGGTGGTGCCGGGCCATCAGGTTCACCAGGAAGACGACTTAGACGGTGAGTTTTAAAATAGTACATATTAAAAATAATTAAATTAGTAAATAAATATTTCATTTTAAAAATTAATATTTTTTTTACTATTCGTGTAGAATATTTATATTTAGTATTTTAAAAGAACTTGTATTAATTCTTTTATAAATTTTGTTAATTCATTTTAGTGGTGTTAGTCCAGCTCCAGGAAATTGTAAATCAACATCAACAACAAAATCTCATGATACAACTATTCGAGCAAGAAGATTAATGAAAGAATATCGAGAAATACAAAAAATACCAAATCCAGTATTTACGGTAAGTTATGGAGTAATTTGTTAATGTGATTTAAATATAAACCATTTAAAGTCAAGTATAAAGACGTGTTTCTTGATATAATCCAGCATCAGTAGAGTGGAATTTTTTAAATATTTTTATTGTAATGTCATCTTATATTGCCAAATTTTTAGTAGTACTGAAAATATAATTATATATATATAATTATTTACTCTTACAAGTTACAAGGATATTATGACATTAATTTTATGATGGCAAAAATATTTATCATAAAATAGATGAATACACAAATTAACATAAAATTCTTGAATTGAAGTTTTTTAAAGCAACGAACCTTGATGCATAATATAAAATGTACTTAGGTAAAACAGCAAAACAAAATTATATTTTTATTTGATAATAAATAAATTAGCAAAAATTAATAAAGATTTTATAATTTAAAAAAATATTTAATTATTTTTATTATCTTTGTTCAATAAATTAATAGTATTTTTCACATTTTTATTGCATGCAAAATAAGCTTGTAAAATTTCATGTTCATCATCAAAACCAAGATCTCTTATCTGAAAACAAATTTATAAATAATTTATTAATAAAGTAAAGTGAGCAGTTCAGATTTCAATAAATCCACGCTAATTCCTTAGACTACTTTTTTTATAGTATGTAATCGCAATTGACTAATTAATCAAATACGCATTTGACCGATTGCGCCATTGACGCGAATACTAAAATAACCGACGATACATTCAACGAATGGGCAATCAATAGAGACGAAACCTTTTTACCGAATACATAATTATTGATTATAGAATGAATTTGTAAAATTTAAATAAAATATTACTTATGTTGCCCATACATTATACAACATTGTTTTCTACGTGTTATCAAACCAGTTTTAAAATTTTTACCACACATTTCAACTTGGTTTACAACTGGTTGGTAAACAATGCCACACTAGTTAAACAACCCAGTTACATTTTTTTTGCATTTTCAGGACAACTGTCATAAAAGTGTTTTAATAACAGTTTGGTGGGAAAATGATTTAATTTAATTTAAATTATTTAAAACGTTGTCAAAACGTTGACAAACATGTTGTATTATGTATCGGCAACTTTAGATTATTATGTCAGCTTTTAAATTCAGTCAATTGTGTTTATATTTTGTAAATATCAATTATGGTAAATTTAAATCAATTAAATCAATTGTAAATTCGAGCTAGTTGTGCATTCGGTTAATTACCCCACAAAACCTTTTTTATAAAAACAATTTAAATTAAAAATTACTTTTAAAAATTACCTTTTTAATTTTCATATTTCCAATTTCATTTAAATGACAAGATATTTTATCGATATTCTTATCATCTATTAAATTTATAATGAATTTTAATAGATTCTCCTGATTAACAAGTGTATTAAGAGTTATACTATCTAATAATTTTTGGCCAGATATATTTGAAGACAACTCCTAAAATACATTTATATATACATATATATAATATATAAATAAATTATAAAAAAATAAAAATTACCTTTATCATTAAATCAACACTTTTATTAATATCTCCAGAATCAATTATAAAATTATCTTTTAAATTTCTTAAAATTTTCGAATTATTAGTCAAAAATTCTAATGGATTATAATCTGTATCTGAGTCATCAGAAGATGAAAATTCTTCTAGTTCTGTATTATCATAATCATCATCAATGTTAATAGAATTTGATTGATTTTTTACTGTTAACAACCAATTCATTGTTTTAATTGGATTATTGTCATTCATTAGAAACGCTTTTCTTATCATTTCATTTGTAAATTTCATTTTCGTACCAAAAAAAATTATTTTTAAAATCACTTCTTAAATTCAAATTAATAAACACACAATTTTATAATATCTTTGTTATATATAGTGGAATTAATTAAATTATATCAAATGCAGAAATTATTATGGTTCAGTAGTCAGAAAATAAACCCCAATAACCAAAAAGTTGTTAAAAAAATTATACAAAATTTGTCAGTTGATTTGACGATATTTATCTTTCAAATTAATTTATACTACATAGAACATTAAACAGGAAATTAGCATTTATAGTCAATTAGCATTACCGTAAAGGAAATTATATAGGCTTTTTCGTAATCCGCCAATCAGTTTGTAACCACCACGTTTCGCTTTTTACTTACTTCTTTTCCTATCTATTAGCATCTGCGTAAACTATTATCACTTGATTCTGAGTAATAATTCCATGGCAAATAATCAAAAAAGGAAATAAATTAATGTGAGACATTAAATAACGAAATTATTTGATGTGCAACATATTTTGGTTTTATAGTGAAAATCCACCTTTTAAGAAAGAACATGGACATCAGTCTAATCTCATATGCTATTAATGAGATTTTTAATTCTTTTCAAATAGATTCCTTCTGATGTAGAAAATAAATCACTTTTTTATCAATGTTGTGAAGTTATTTTCCATGGGTGGGAATTTTTTTTTTGGAAATATATAAAATTTGCAATAATGATAAATTTATGCTATTCAGGCACATCGGATTATTGAATTTATTTTTTATTTATTTAAATTTTTTACATTTTACAGGTTGAATTGGTCAATGACAATTTATATGAATGGTATGCTCGTTTACATATTATTGATCCAGATTCACCATTAGCTGAAGATATGGTTGAAATGAATATACCATATATACAATTGCATTTAGTATTTCCTGAAAATTTTCCATTTGCGCCACCATTTATGCGTGTAGTGGAACCAAGAATAGAAAAAGGATTTGTTATGGAAGGCGGTGCAATTTGTATGGAATTATTAACACCACGTGGATGGGCAAGTGCTTATACAGTTGAAGCTGTTTTAATGCAATTTGCTGCTAGTTTGGTTAAAGGACAAGGACGTATAGCTAGAAAACCAAAAAGTACAAAAGATTTTAACAGGTAAATTTGTTATTATAATGTCTTAAATATTTATTTATTTTTGCTAATTGTTTTATTTTTATTTTTTAGGAGATCAGCAGAAGAAGCATTTCGATCTTTAGTAAAAACTCATGATAAATATGGTTGGGTTACACCATCACTTTCAGATGGTTAAAAAAATCCAAATGGAAAAAATATTGTTTTTTTTTTTTAGTTTTTTGATCTTATTTGAAATGCAATTTTGATATTACAACTATAACTGAATAATTTATTTAGCATTATAAAGAAATACTACAACTAAAACAGATAAAGAAGCAAGTACAGAGAATCTCTAATATCTTTAAATAATAATAATAAAATCAATATTTTTATGGATTAATTTGTTTTTATGTAAGTTTTTATACACAAATTAGAAATTGTTAAAAGTAAAATTAGAAATGTTATTTCATTTGTCCTTCCATAATTGTTCCTAATGGATATAGTTTTATAGTATACGGTACGGTTATAAAAAATTGAATACGATCACAGAATATTATTAATTTAAAATTAACGTATTATTTTCGATAACCAAATGTCAGTATCATAGCTATAGAATAGACCAATTATCCAATAGAGACAGTAGTAGACTTCAAACCTTTTAATTTATGTTACATTTATGCATATCAATATTTGGTTATGATTTCTGAATCTTGATATTTTTCCAACAATCTCTTATATTTCTGAAATTTACCAAAATTTATATTTAAATTTAATTTCTTTTTATTTTCCAGATGAAGTTTATCTTGTCAACAACATTTTGAACCAAAAAAAGCTAAATATAATTGAAATAAAAATGTGTACTTTATGATGACTAAATTAAAATTAAATGTTGTGAAAACAGTAATTCAACATGGATTTTCTTATTTATGAAATTTGATCAATATTCAAAAATATATTTTATTTTATGTAAATAAAATTAAAAACTAAAATAATTATTACTACAAGAAGTTTCTATCATAAAAGAAAATTAATTTTTAAAAAAAAGTATTAAAAATATAAAAACTAAACAAAATAAAGTATAAAAAAAAATTATCTTAATAACATGTCAACTATAAAATTAAAACTAACAACAAACAGTAAATAAAATATATTCACAAATATATAGTCTATTTTAAAAATCTTGATATAATTTTTCACTTTGGATCAGTTTAAAATATGTTTTTATATTTTTTATGAAATTTACTCGATATTTAATAATTCCTTGACTTTGTATTCATAAATTTATATCTAGCCTAGACTTAAAAATTTGTTATTTTAAATAAAAAGAAATTTAAATGTATAATAAAATTTGAATTCAAAAATAATATTGTTACATCAACGTCGACAATGTCTATTAATTCTAATTTTGAATAATTATTATGCTTCTTGGGATGGTAAAAAAGCATTTAAATTTATATAATATATTTAGAAAATAAAAATTGATTAAGATTTTTGTGTTTTTTTTTTTTTTCATTTTAACAATAATTTCATATATTTTACTGTGTTATTATAATTAAAGAAAAATAATATTTATAATTAATAAATTTTAGTTAGTTATATAATTAAAATACATAAAAAGACTTTTTATTTTAGGACAATTGAATAAAAATTATTGGATTTTAGTTATTTTTTAAATTGATAAAATTAAAATAAATGTATTAAACAAAAATTTAATTAATTAATAAAAATATGTGTCATAAATATAATTATAAATTAAAAAACAATTTATGTGATTTCCTTATGAAAACAAAAACTATTATTTATAATTAATTTAAATTATACGATTTAATTTTTTTTATGCTATGTATTTTATAAAATAGTGTTAGTTATAAATTTCATAATTGTATTATTTTCATAGTAAAATATTTGATGTGAACTCAAAAAGTAGTATAGCCATTATTGTAATTATAAATAATTGTTAAAAATAAAAATAAAATTAACAAATTCTTGTCAAAGATGTCAAAATATGGTAATTATAAAATAAAAAAAATTGTAAAATATTTTATGTTTTATGTTAATATTGAATAAATACTTTAAAAAAATTACGTGTATTAACTGAATTAATGAATTTAACAGCTAAAAAATAAATAATTAAAGATTTTAATGTTTTGAAACCAAAATATTGCAATTTTTGGAGTAGAAAATAAAATTTGCCAATATTTAATAGCAACATTTCCTGTTTGTTATCAGATTTCGAAACTTGTAGTTATAACATTTTAAATACAGAGGAATTTTATTTAATCGTTTTCATTTGCTTAGTATATACTCTTCATCGTGGTATGTTTCATAATTTTTTATATGTACTAAAATTATAAAAGATTGATTGGCTTTTCAAAAAATTTAGATAGTTCATATTTGTAGTATTCTTAAAATATTTTATTTCAGATTATAAAATGTTACCCAATTTATATAAATCTTTTAGTACACTCTTATATTGATTAGTGATTGGAGTAAAACTTGGATACTAACTTGAAACAAGCTTTCTAACACATTTTATTTATTTTTTAATTGCTTTTTTGTTTGTTATTAATTTTTAAATTAAGTAAAAATATTTCAGTAGGACAATTATAATTTAAACAAATTAGAAAAATTATGCCACCAATACCACAGAAGTCTAATGAGTTTATCCATGATATTTGAAATATAAACAGCTACAGAACTAATAATGCTTGCAAAAATATATCATTTAGAACAAAAGTAATAAATATAGTAATAGAAAGTCAATATGAGTGAAAAATAGATATCGGGAACATGTAAATTAATTTCTAGATCGTCATGCCAGTTTATATACTTTTTGAATTAAACATTCCGGAACGTTGTTCCGGTTTTAATGTATTGTTTGAATGAGTTTCGCTACACCGCAATGTCGGTCCGGCAGAAAAATAGCCCTAATATATGTAAAAAGTTTCTAGTTACGATTTTTTACAGAAATATATACTAGGTTTTGGTTTTATAACAAAATGTTAAATTATTAGTGTCGTAGGAATTAAATAATTTACGATCGCAGGGTTAAAGGTTTAAGAAAAATTTTACCTGCACCAAATTTTATTATATTTTGCTGCTTCACATTCCACTTCTCTTTTCGTTTATAATTAAACGGTTTTGAAATTTATTCAAATAACAATTCAGATATTTTGATTAGCTGTATGTAGAGTCAGAAAAATTTCAAATTTTAAAAATAAAAATAAAAAATTAATTAAATTATATAAAGTGAAACTTTCGCAGCATATTAGGAAACTTTTTAATTATTGGCACAATTACTATACTGAGTGGATTTTAATTTTAAATAAACATCTACTTTGGGACAATTATCATCGTGGATCTCGGTAAATATATTATAATTATATTAAAAAAAAACAATATTTATAAAATTGTGTAGGTACTAAGCGAAATATTTGATAACAATTATATATTTCTAAAACTTTGGCGATAAATTTCGTAATATATAATTGAAATTGAAATAGAACCCAATCCACCAAAATTGTATATTTAAATTCAAGGAAATAAATAAATATATATTATTTTACTTTCGAACAATTATCATCTTTTTTTAAGAAATATCATTTGTATATTATCTAGATCTAGAACAATTTGTTAAATTTGTATTATTTGTTATATTCACAAATTTATATGCAAATTTAGTTGTAATAAACAAAATCTAAAAATGACTGTATAAAATATTATTGAATATTTAATTATATTATTATAATCATAAAAATAAATTCCTTCTAATTTACCTGTTCATTTTATTGCGGGTCCATAAACAATTCTCATTTTTCTAAGCAGTATTTATATACCTCTATTACAAAAATGTTTTTTCTTAGTAACATATGTGATATTATATTCGTGATGCTCAACTGTCATGAGTCTGAGCTCGTATAAAAGGTACGAAAAAAGTTCTTCTCTTGTCAATTTTTTTATTCAAGCGTTTTGAAAAAATATTTTTATTAAACATAAATTTCTGTACAATTATTACATTTAATTAATTTTAAATTTATTAAAAAATAATTCTACAAACATTTTTGTCTACAATACAATAAAATTTATTATAAATTTGTATTGATATCAATATGAAAACTTATATTTAAAAAATATCACCTATAAAATCATAATCAAGGATCAATTTTGTGGTCAACCATCTTTTTTTGGATTTTTTTTTTGTTAATTCAATTGAATATTTAATAAAATATATATAAGTTTATTAATGAAATTTTAATGTATTTATTTAAAAAAGATACTTAAAAATTAAATAAAATTTAATATATTTTATTAGAAATGTCAGTATTGTTGGGTGATGGTGACATTTGACAGTAGAATAAACACCTTTTTAAGAATATATACTTGAAGAAATAAAATAAATAATATATTTTTTATTATAAATAATGTGTTAATTATAAGTTCTAAAAAATAAATCTAGAAAAGAAATTGTTTGTGCTGAATTATAAAAAAAATTGTTTTTGCGAATATTAATCAATAAAAAAACAATGGACATTGATTTACCAAATTCATTGAAAAGATGTTTAAGTGCACCAATAATTAATAATTTACCTAATCCTGTTGGTAGTAATATAAATGTACCATCTGTAGAGACAACAACTACACAACCGCAACCACCAATCACCACAACAGATCAACATTTACTAAATCAACAAATCCAAAGGAAAGTTTTAAATAGTTTAATAACTGAAACTGCTAAAATGACATCAAAAACAATACCATCACCACAACAAATTTCAAGTAATTGCAGTTCTCCCCAAAGACCCCAGAGGTATTATAAAAATTCTTTTCATTATTCAAATCTAAATTGAATTATAATAAATAAAAATAATATCTAATTTTTTTTTTGGATAGTCGGGAAGCTTCGCCAGGTCCTATTTTGAATATTTTTGCACCAAGAGCACGGCGTTATTCAGCCAGTTTTACACCATTAGTAGGAGGCAATAATAATACTGGTACGGCTGCCGGTAATAATGGCGGACCACGCCTTACACCACGGGTTTCCCAGTTACGGCAAGAAGAATGCATTGATATGAATAGTCGTGAAGTAAATCATGAAAGAGAAGTTCATAGTGCTATGCAAATATCACAAAGTTGGGAAGATTTAACATTAGTGGCAGAAAATTGGTCTTGTAAATCAGATGATATGAGCAATCCATTACAAGTGACTTTACCACCAGTTAATGGTTTTGGGAATAATAATTGTTCAAGTCCAAGCCCAACAAGGTTAGTAACAAAATCGTATACACCAAAATATATTTAAAATTTAATTCCGTCCAATATAAACAGGCAAATTAATGATTTAAATATAAATTTGTTTTGTTGTAATAGTCGAGCAGCTGGAATGCGACTTCCTTATGGCCTATCACCATCGCCAACACGTCGTACATTTGCAACACGTCGTTCTATGTCACCAATTGCAATGCGACCTAGTCCATTGGGTCCAGTTAAACGTAAATTTGAACTTGATGATAGTAATTGGAATAGTTACTCACCGCCACCATTTAAAAAAATTTTCACTGAAAGGTAAAACCACAAATAAAAAAATAAAAATTACAAGTAATTAAAAAACAATAAAAATTTAGCAGTCGCGGTTCATCTCCAATATGCCAAAGTCCAGATTCTGGTACATATGATGGACGTATTACACCAAAATTTTTATCAAAATTATGCACAACCTCAACAAGTGCCACAAATTCAGCATCTTCAATGTGTTCATCCCCAGGTAGTATGTTAGATTCTGGTTTAGATATACAATCCAATTCATCTTCAACAAGTACAACAAATAATAATATTCTTCCATCATCGTCATCATCATCATCATCTTCATCTACAAATGATAAATCTGAAATTATGAATATTGTTTGTTCTTCTGAATCACAAACACTAAATGATGAAGGTATTACCACCACCACTGAATCTACAAATTTGATAATGGATGGTAATAATACTAAAGAAATAAAAAATAATTTACATATAAATATAAATTCTAAAAAAAATAATCCATTAAATGAAGATACTTTAATGTTAGATGAAGAAAAAATATCATCAAATAATTCTTATGATAGAATTGTACACGATATAAATAAATTACCAAATTGGAAAGAATCAATTCGACATCAACAAAGTGATTCATCTGAATCAACATCATCGACATCATCATTATGTTTTGGTGTTAAGAATAATAATTTCAGTAATTTGGGTGAATTGAGTAAAAGTGGTAAAGTTAATAATAATATAAATGATCAAAAATTGATTGTAAAAGTTGCTGCGATAGTTGAAAATAATCCAACATGATTTTTCATTCTTTATATAATTTGGCTGGGGTACGGTTCATTAAGAACGGATATACACGGCTATAAATGAACACACAATGTAGTTATTATTAATATTAGTTTTTAATACAGTTTTGTTTAATGGTCCTATTCACTACGATTTTAAATAGAAGTAATGCGTTTTATTTTTAAATATAATGATAAAAAATACATGAAAAAAATTAAATTATATTGTCAAAATCCAAAAACAAATTATATAGAAAATTGTATCATTTTCATTTATATCGAGTTGAACTTTTGTTTTAGAATGAAACACTTTCGTAATTAATAAGATTTTCGGTAAAAAGTTAAAATTTTAAGATGTTCTGTAGCATAGCACATATATCTTACATTTCTTTCTGCCACAAAAACCATTACCACTTTTTTAAGTTTAGTGGAAAAAGACCCTTAATATTTTTTTTTTTTTTTTGAAAAGTTTATTTCCTGTTTTAAGATATCCTTCAGACAAAAAAAACATTGTAAATCAGTTTAAACAAACTCCTAACTATTTATTTAAATATACATAATTTAATTATACTTTAAATATGAAATTTGACTGCAAATAATGGTGTCTGGTCAATTTATATAAAAGCATCATTTTGTGACTTTGTTTTGAAGACTTCAAATAAAAAATAAAGATATTATTATCCTAATACGGGCAACACAAATATAGTATTTTAATTGTGTTTTGTGAATTAACTGGGTATCCTGCAAATATATTATAATAATATATTCAATGTTAAAATGAAGTAAAAAAATGCTTGTAGTAATTAATTCTAAAAGATATATATGTTTTATTTCTTATACATAAACATACATTTCATATTAATAATAACTTCTAATTATTATGATCATCAGTTAGAAATTGTACTGAAATATTTTGAACAATAGTTCTGTAAATAATTTCGAATTTTACTATTAAATTATATATAATTATAGTTTTATTTGTAATGTACTCTACAGAGAGATACAATCACGTATAATAAGTTAGCCATAATTTAAAAAAAAAAAAAAATTATTTTACAAATTAATTTATAAAAATTTGTGTTTTGCAGTTCGATTTTTTTTTACCTCAATTAAAATTGTTATCTAATTAGTCGAAGAGTTATATTTCATTAAAACAATAAAGCAAGTTTAGTAAATTGTTTGATTTATTTATTAATCATTTTTTTAACATAAATTTTCGGTAGGTAATATTTATTACAAAAAAAAATAATAATATTGATATTAAATACTAGTAGAAACAAACTACTAATTAAATATATATCCTCAAAAATAATCAAAAAAAAATATATATTAAAATATAAAATAATTCAGGATATTATAAAATTTATGTACTTAGAGTTATTAAATAAATTAGAGTAATAAAACAAAAATTTACAAATGCTTTTTCAGAAAATATTTAGATGTTTTCTGTAATTATTATAATTAATTTATAATTTCTCTTTTGCTTGTCAATCAATTGAAATGTTTTTCGAGACATTGTTTTTTTTTTTTAATATATAAAATAATAATGTAATAAATATTGTTATACTTTCAACCTAAAAATAAATGATTTAAAAATAATTACAATGTTTTAATGAAATTGTTTTGAATTTTGATGACACTGTTGGAGGAAGTGGTTTGGGGACTGAGTAACTTATAAAGAAGCTGCCCTTATATTATCTAAATTTATTGAAGTATTTTACTTACTAACTATATAGAATAGTTAGTAAGTAAAATACTTTTTTATTTTAGTTTTCATAGTCTTTAAAACGATATATCTATAAGCAATTTAAACTGCAATTTTTCGTTAATTACAATATTTGCGTAGATAGTGGTAAAATAAATTATTGTTTACTTTATATTAGCACTATAACTTATTGAAAATCAATCGAACTAATCGCAAAACGTGATTTACTAACGCTTATTAATCCACCCAGTGCCTGGTACGTACAGTCTATGCAAGTGCAAGCATATTTATCAAAGTGTCTCAAATTAACCAAATAATCATATTTTAAATAGTAAGAGATTATATTAACCGATGACCCGTGACAGTCGGTATAATTCTATAACATATTCCTCCTTGGAACTGGTTATTTTAAATAAACTATTATCGAAAATTCATAATTTTTGTTTTATTGACATAAATATATTTTAATTTTACACAAAATTTATACATAATAATATTTTATTTATAATTTAATTGGTCTCTAAATGAAAATTATCTTAAAATTGAATATATAGTAAAAGAAAATAAATAAAATATCCAACACAAACTTAAAATAAAATATAATTATATAAAAAAAGCTTAAAAAATTTAAGTGAATTATTCAAATCCATAGCTGAAAAAAATTATATCTAAAAAAAAATATAATCACAGAAAATGTAAGAAAAATAATCACAAATTTTTTTTTATAAAGAAATATTAAAAGGTTTTTATTAAAACAATATTGGAAAATTTAAGTAATTTTTTTTTATTTTTTTCCGTAAAAAAAAAAAGGAAAAAACTATAATCTTTCGATAGCATCTTTAGCTGTGGACTAGATGGGCATATTGTTTTTTTTTATACGTAGTTATATATATATATATATTTGATTAGTTATACACTTTAATAAGAATTGTTGTTTCACGCGTGCAAAATTTTAATTAAACAATTTTATGTTTTTGTACCTTAAATACTATAAATTCTAACTATAGAAGCATATTACATCTCCAAAATAAAAGTTTAAAATTTCTCTTTTTTGATATCAGATTTATGAATAATAAAATGTGAATTAAGCTTTTCAGCTTCATGAAATTTCTTGTTACAGACATAACATTGGAATGTTCCTTTACTAAAAATACTACTATTACTACAACTGTTACTGTTATTGCTTTGATCAATGATATCATCATTATCAATATCTAAAAATTTTGGTATCATTTGTTGGGCAGCAATTAAATTACCCATTAAATCATTTTTATGTTGTAAATTATGTGTATGAAAACTTTTAACATTTGTGAATTCCTCATCACATATTTCACATTTGTAACATTGATTTTTTGTATGAATCAACGTATGCTTTCGCAATGATGATGCTTCACGAAATGCTCTAGAACAATAATTACATTGAAATGGTTTTTCACCAGTATGTATCATAAAATGTCTTTTCAAATTATGTCGACTACCAAAAATTCGATCACAAATTGGACAACTATATCCTCTTTTACGACCACCACTTTCTGCACAATGATAACTTTCGGGAAATAAATTATCTGGAATGGTTGTTATAGAAAATCCTTTACTATTGGATGAAGTGTTAGCAGTTGTCTGTTGTTGTTGCTGCTGTTTACCACCACGATCACAATTTTCACATTTGGTCGGATTTGTTGGTGACGGTTTATAAATTCTACAAACCATACATTTAAAATTTTCATGATTAGAATGAACACGACGATGTTTTTTCAAATCACTAAATTCACGGAAACGTTTATCGCATAGATCGCAACCGAACGGACGTTCGCCTAAAAATATCGAATTAACTCTTACTTACAAAAAAAAATCAATAAAATCATGTAATTACCAGTATGAATCATCATATGCCTTCTTAAATTATAACTAGATGCTACTCTTTTATTGCACAAATTACATTCATATGCCCCGTTATGTTCTTGTTCACCAGTTTGTCGTCTCTCATACCAATCTAATGTATCTTCTTGATTAATTTCATTAATTTCATCTTCATCAGCATAATCACTATCAATTAATATTACTTTTTCATCTTTAATATCTTCTGAATCCATTTCAATTTGATCACTGCTGCCATCACCAACAATCATCAAATTTTGTTGTTCATATTGAAAAATTTTTGTATCTTTTTCTTCGTCTAGTTCTTGTAGATCATCATCATTATCACTATCAATAACAATTTCATCAATTATCCGTAATTGTTTTTGTTGCTGTAGTGCCGCCTTTATTTCTTTTTCTTTTTGTATTTCACGCATGGTTTCTTCATACATTTGTGGATTTACCTTAAGTTCATCTAATGATATGAAATTTTCTTCAGGTTCTTTATATTGTTCATAATTTTCATCACTAACCAATTGTGAACAATCTATATCCCATTGATCAATTGGTAATATAGCATCAGCAGTTGATGAATTATTAAAATAACATTCCTCATTTTGTTGACTATCAGAATTTTGGAAAATTGTTAGATCCGGTTCAACTTGAATTTCAACTGGTTCTTGTTGTGGTGAATACTGCATATGATGTGAATTATTTAACCATTTTTTATAATGAAAACCAGCTGGTAGTTGTTGATAATCACCAATTACTACTAGTTCCGGATGAGTGGTTCTAGGAAAAATATCCATTATTTATCTATTAAGTTGCCTTAAAAAAACCACTTTGTTGCCCTTCGTTTTGAAAGGTATTTAAACTATTTTCCAGACATTCAAATAACCTTATTATGAAATTATTGTAGATTTTTTAATGTTGTGTGAATATTTTAGTATATTGCAAAATTGATTTATGATTGATGGATTAATTTTAATTATAATAGCCAAAATATATAGATTTGTTTACGTCGGCCAAAATAACGAAATATAACAACTCTTCGATAATTATACTGACAGCTCCTGTCAAATTGACATCTAAGTTTTTCCTGTTTAATTTTTTTTATGTGTGTAAAAAATATGATTTTTTTATATATTTTGTTAATAATAAATTATTTATTTTAATCTTTAACAATACAAATTTAATTAAAATTCACTTATCAATATTATTTATTCCTGTTTTTTCTACTTGTTCTAAAAGAGCTTTAAGTTTTGTATCAAAATGTTCACATCGTATTGGCATTTCCAGTGAATAAAATGGATTTTTCAATACATAATCAGAATATAGTTCGTATATTTTTCGTAATAATATATCAATACCAGTTAAACCAATCTCTGAGATGACCATAAATTTTACACCTAATATATATAAAAAATAATAAATATAATTAATATTTTTGAAAGTATGAAATGGAATCTTTACAAACAGTTTTAAAATATCAAAAGAGAAAAATCAGTTTTAAAATATGAAAATAAAAAAATAATTAATTGCAATTTCGAGATTAGTTTATAAAATAATCGAAAACAAAACTTTCATAAAAATTGTATCTTGAAAACAAAACTTTCATAAAAATTGTATCTTTACCAGTTAAAGTTTGAAAACAATGCAGTGTAAATGTATCAGCTTCTAGAATTTCAATACCAGAACTTTTTGGTTCTGGACTTAACTGACTAGCAATAGCAAATAATGGATAAAACATACTAGCCAAAAATATTTTTTCGTTTGTTGTCATTTTCGGTCTACTAAATTTCAAATTTAATGGAAAATTATCTTTTCCTTCTATTACAGTTTTTATATCACGCCCATCTTCTAAAATTGAACCATTCGCTTGCATACCATTTATAGCAACCAAAACATGTCCAACTGAAATTGTAATAATTGAAAATCCATAAATTTACCAATCTGATAAACGCAATATAATTTATTGTAATACCACTTATTCCATCTTTTTGTCCAAAGGCTACTGAAACTTTTTTCAAATCATAATCCAACACCAGATCAATTGGATAACTAAATGTTTTTTCATTTTCAATTCGAGGAATGTTATGGTCTAAATTAAAAATCAAACCACCAGATTTACTGACAATATATACACCATAAATTATCATTATTTCATCAAGGAATAAACAGATAAATACCAATATTTATAAATAACAAAATAATTGTTTTCTACTTGATGAAATATATATTCCTCAAAACAAAACGTCAATACATTTATGAAATGATAAATTATTTTTGAAGTTTATACATAGCTGAATTAGAGTGACCATGTTAACAATATTAATATTTAGTCTGACAATTCATTTGCAACATTCTTTGCAGACTCAGACTAATTTCCATACATATTTTAAATAAACAAACTGTTATATAGTGAATATTTTGCTTATAGGGCTTTGCATATTGGGATTTTTATTTAACAATTAGTTAGCGTTTTCAATTATGTATTCGCATTGCAGCCACTGCAGCAACTATAAACTATCGAATGAAAGGTAAAAATATTGTTATTTATATTATATTTTATTAAATTAATAACTAATATAAATTAAAACTAGTCGACATCTGTGAAATTTCACAATTTCATTGACTAAAATTATATACTTTCATTCTTTCAAGTGAATGATTCCTTTAATTTTAAATTAAAGCGATTATACTATTTATAATACATATAAAAATTAAAATTAAATAGATTTATTACAAAAAATATAGATAATTTAGATATAAATTTTAATTATATAACTGAAATTAATACATATTATTAATTTTCAATATTTATCTTTCACCTACTTATTTTAAATTTGATGTTTTTAAATTGAAATTTAGCACGTCTAATTAAAATCTCAATTTTCCAAGCATTTTTTAGTCGTTATTTAACGATAATTAGTCGCATTTCAAATTTAATTTAATTAAAATAAGATGTAGTCTTAAATAGTCAATAGTTAATTTTAATATCGTGGACAAATTAATTTGAATAATTTTATATGAACAACATATGGAATTTTAGTAGTGTTTCGACTTTCAAAATCATTTAAAAATTACTTCCTTAACTTGAAATTGTGATAAAAATAAAACTAAATAACTTTACTTTTCTCCTCAAAATATATTTATATATATTTTTAATCATGTTTTCGGTATTGTTAATGTAGAAGGTTCTGTATATGATATTCCTTGTTTTCCTCTTGCGAATGGTATTTGTCCATTTGTTTGCAGGTAATAATTACCATTTATACTATTTACAAAGAAGAAATTAAAACAAAAATATTTTAATATAATTAAAAATTATTTATACTTCGTAGGACATTCTTCTCCCATGCATACAGTATTATATTCTAAAAGACGATTTGCTTTAAAATTAGACCAAGATTTAGCTTTTACTGCAATGAATTTATTATCATATTGTTGTGCAACACTTTCTGCCCAAAACCACCAAGATCTTCTATGACTCGACAAATCTAGTAATATATACAAAATAAAATAATTTGTAATTTTTTTTGTGAATTTCATAAATTTAAACTGTCGAACCATTATCAGTAAGAAATCTATAATTTCTCTGAGGACATCCTGGTTGTAATGTCTTTCCTCTATTAGGCCAAAAATCAACTGTACCAGTAGAACATGGTGCTCCATATAACCATGCATCTGTATGTATAATATCAACAAATTCTGCATCCGAATTTTTAATATGTGTTGTACAAATACCATAATAAAATAATGGAAATGCTGGATCTAAACCTGATATTCTGATGGTAAAACAAAAAATGTACAAATTAAATTAAATAATAACTAAAAAATAAAAACCTTTTCAAAATTCTTTTTCCATCAGATTGTTGTTTTATCTCTCTACCAATTACTCCTGACATTTGACTTCCTAAAGAATGACCAACTATATGGAATTTACTAATATCAAGACCATCATTGAACATACCAAGTAATTTTTTTGCTACTATATAACCTAACTAGAAAGGAATTTTGAATTTAATTGAATGATAATTGAAATTGTAAAATTATATGAAAAAAATTATAAACTGATTTTTGATTCATCTCAAATATTTCACCTGTTTTAAATTAGGAACTGCATCAAATACATAATTTCCACAAGCTAATTCACCCCAATCTAATACAATTATATTAATATCATGACGTTTTAAATAAGCTTCAACAACAACTTGAACACTTTCTACATCCATATTTTCAAGATATCCGTATATATATAAAACGGTTTTATTGCTTGGATTAAATTTAAAATGGTGAATAAAATTTTTATCTTCATTTAAATTATATTTAGTTTGTTCATTAAATGTTGTCCTAAAAATATTATAGAAATATATTAATATTAGGAATAGTAAATATTCAAATTAACTAACCCATGAAAATAAATGAAATTTACTGATGCTGTATCAATTGGTGTTTTCAGAAGTCCAAATAAAAGTCCTTTTTAAATAAATTAAGAAAAAATATTTTAGATTATGTGAATTTATATTGCAGTAGTAAAAATCATACTTTTCTTATTTTGTATACCTGACATTTTTATTAAAGCTGTTGTAAAACTGGAATGAAAAAGAAATAAATAAATTTTTATTGAATTTGTTAAATTTAAAATTCATTAATCAAAATGATAATAAATCTAACATTTTATGAAACTTTTCGTTATAAAACTATCTAATTTCGTGGTAGGAAAAAAGAATGGTTTTAATTTTAGTTATTATAATTGTCTGTCCATCATTTAATTAACTAAAATTAGTCCAGCCCATGATTACTATCAACATGTTTTACAGCGATATGTAGATTATTTTATTTAATATACATTGACCCAGTGCAATATTAATATATTGACGAACGTTTTAATTGAGATGCAGCCTTTTCCATAATTGTGCTATATGAAAGGAAAAATCTACTAAATAAATTCGGAAATAAATTTTGGATCTGCAGCGACATCTTGATGTTTTAGTTTTGCGTTAGAGCTGTTTAATTTTTTACTTAATGCTGACGTGTGCCAGCAGAATTATGTATTATTTATAATATACAAATAAGAAAAAAGATTATGATTTTAGATTTTAATGGTTCATTTCATTTGACCTTTTAATTTAAAAATAATTTATGCTCCATCCAGCAATAAAAATAGACTGTATGTGGAACAAAACTCAAAAAATATATTGAAATTATAAAATATAATAAAATAATAATTTAATATCAAAGATATCATCAAAATAATTGTGCTAGCAGTGCTAATAAAAATTACTTGTTGGTATGATACAATCTTCATCGGAAATGTCCCATTTTGATAACATTTAATATACTATGTATTATTATGTTTTTTATTAGTATTTTGCTTAATTACATAAATTCTAATAATAATTTCTAATTTGAATATAAATATACTCTAATAATTGTGATAATTTATTATTTAATTAATCAGAAATGACAAAATGAATAAAAAGATTTTTTGTTTTGTTTTTGGAGTAGCCAGCTGCATAACTTGATCGTTTGGCATATTCTCCTAGCGTTTATAAATTTTCACTCTTGCATAAACTTAATCATATATGTTGGTCCAGTATAGTGTATAGCCGCTATTTAATTTAGACATTTGACAGATATAAATAAAACTACATGTACCTAGGGATACCAATTAATTTATATATGAACGTAGGTACCTACATATGTGCCTCTAGTCCTTCTTCATATCATCAGCATGAATGAGTTTAAATTCAGTTAATTACTAGAGCGTAGTAAAAGCAAGCAATAATGATAGTAAAATCAAACATTAATGATACTAAAATAAAACAAATAATGATAGTAAAAGCAAGCATTTACAACTCCCAACATTTTATTCACTCGACCCAAAATACTTGTTTTTATTGGAATTTCTATGAGTAATAGAAATAGCAAGTAAACAACAACATGCTATTATTTAAAATATGGAAATGCATATTATAAATTCATATATGAAACTAGAATTCAGAATTATATACTTACTAATTTATTGCTTTCGATATAATATTTCCAATATAAGTTATTTTTTCATTAAAATTAATCATCCTATTTATTTAATTTTGAAAAATAATAATTAATGTTGGTCCAGTATAGTGTATAGCCGCTATTTAATTTAGACATTTGACAGATATAAATAAAACTACATGTACCTAGGGATACCAATTAATTTATATATGAACGTAGGTACCTACATATGTGCCTCTAGTCCTTCTTCATATCATCAGCATGAATGAGTTTAAATTCAGTTAATTACTAGAGCGTAGTAAAAGCAAGCAATAATGATAGTAAAATCAAACATTAATGATACTAAAATAAAACAAATAATGATAGTAAAAGCAAGCATTTACAACTCCCAACATTTTATTCACTCGACCCAAAATACTTGTTTTTATTGGAATTTCTATGAGTAATAGAAATAGCAAGTAAACAACAACATGCTATTATTTAAAATATGGAAATGCATATTATAAATTCATATATGAAACTAGAATTCAGAATTATATACTTACTAATTTATTGCTTTCGATATAATATTTCCAATATAAGTTATTTTTTCATTAAAATTAATCATCCTATTTATTTAATTTTGAAAAATAATAATTAATCATAATATATTTATTTTCTAAATAGTAAATAATAGTTAAACTTAATTAGTAAACTAGTTATATATCAACTTAATTATTTATATATAATATTAAAAGTCATGTTAACATTATCGTACCTTCTCTTATATCTAAATGTTATCTTTTTATTATGTAAAAGTTAACCTTTCTGAAATACGAGGCTAAGGTTTTTATTTTTATATATTTTAATTATAAATTACTGTGAAATTAAAGTTTAAAGTTTAAATTATATTAAGAAAAATTATATAATTTAATAATTTATAACATTAAATTTAAATAGAAATTAAATAACAAATTTAAAAATTAATATATTAATTAAAACCCAATTGAACTAAGTACAATTTTTACGAAAAAACAATACACATGTTTATATTTCTCTGCGATCAAAATTTACCGAAGATGTGTTTACTTTCACTATAATAAATCGACTAACTTACAATAATAAATATATTTATTTTAAATATTTTTTTTCCGAAACTTGTTTCGCAAAAAAAAATGCTTATGTTTAGAGTATTATGTATTATGTTATTTATTAAAGAATGTATGGGGTTGCCACCTTATTAACAATGACCAAAAAATACCAGAAAATTTGGATAACATTATTGGGTCCGTGTTAAATACTTCAGAATTATATTTCAATGAAATTTGGCACACAGCTATAGTTAGGGAACCATATAATTGATATATATATATAAAAAATTACATCTGGTAAGTTTAATGAGGCCCAATTTCTGAATTTGTTTCTGAATATGTAAATAGCTTAAATTAAACAACTTTTTTTCGTTCATATAATTTAGAGCTAAGCTATAGTTTATACACAGATTGTTTAGTACCAGTATCAAGTGCTTGGTGAATATCAAGTTAGCAGTGTAAACGATGGCATATTATGCATGGATGGATAAATATCGTACTAAAATAAAAGACGTGAATTAAGTTTCAATGCTGGACTAATACAAAACTGGTCTGTATTATAAAACTGTTGTGATATATGATATATATTTTTATATTACTATTTTCATGAGTCACATTTAGAAAGTCTACTTTTCTGTGTTTATCAACTAATTATAAACAAATGTCATCATGTAAATATAGTCGACTCTCGACTCTAAATATTAGCTTGATACAGTGTAAACGGATGTAAACTATTTCAGTATGATAAATAAATTAAAATTTTCGATTTAAATATGATTGGCAACTCTAATATTCAATAATGCAGAAATGAATAAATATTTAGTTCATATGTTCGATAAAATTGTTGATTGATAAAATTTAATTTTAAATTAAATATTAAACTTTAAAAAAAAATACGGCATTTAGTGACGTTTCAATATTTAAATAACTTTGAAAGCAGAGATATTTTTGAATTTATTAGTTCTTTTGAATATTGAACTTTAAATCTTACATATACTTTTTAAATTATATCTCTCTGATGCGTATAGTTTGTATAATAATATTGTAGAGTTAATTCTATTATTAGCGAACAAATTGATATATTTAAAACTATGTAATTTTTATATTTACTTAAACGAAATTAAAATGTTCATGTAATAGTATATATAATTACAGCAATTAAATAAAAGATTTACAATTATATATTGGAAATAATAAAATTTTAATTTGCTATTTAATGCAATTGAATTTAATTTTTGTAAAGAGTTGACAAATTATTTGAAAACCTAATCGAAAAATTTGTAAGATTTTTTACGTAAAAAAAACTTATGTACATTACCCGTATTATAAACTAAGGAATAAAAGTCCTAAGTCCGAAAGGTCATAAAATGAACAAAAACTATTTAAATATATATTGTAAAAGCTTTTTATTTCATATAGTTTTAAGTCAGAGAGCGAATGCAAACTATTTTAATATTTCGTAGACGATTTATTATTGAATAGCTATAGAGTTTAGTACAGAAAAACTTATGTTACCTAACTCATATTTATAATAATTATGATATAATTATAATATGAAAAAATGCAAATTCATCATTAATTCAATTTAAAAAGTCCTTAAAATATCAATGAGCTATTTATGTACATATTTGTTTTAATTCGTGTTATTTGTTTATTAACTTTGAGGATAATGGTTATTAAATGATTTATGATTTACTTATATTTTTAATTGTAGTTTATTTAAAAAAAATTACCACGAATTGACAGGGTGACAGAAGAAGAAAGTATTAGCGTTCTTTTTAAATTGTGAAAAGTAAATGCCAGTGGTAACCAGTAACGCTGGACTGGAACTATACTATTTCTTTCTATTTCAGTTGTTGATGACTTGTAGACTGTCTAGACTTGTAGACAGCAGCTGGTAGAAACCTGTCATATTTAAGAACTACTTTATTTCTTTTCAGAATTATATAGCTTGTTAATTTAAGTTTTTATGTTTTGTTTTCTTAATAATTATCTATTATTTTTATTTTTATTTAACTTAAGCAAGTACTGTCAAAATTGCTATCATTTTGTTAGTTTCCGGTATCAAAGATCAGGGCTTAATTGTGGATAGTAAATTTTTTTCAGCATGTGGAGAAAGAGCATAAGAATCAAAGATTAATATCTTTAATATCTGCTCTTTTTAAGCTTGTTTTCGCTGATCCAAACAAATAATCAGTTTCAATCTAAATCTCCATTTTTTTTAGATACTCTATTACTAACGATAATTTTAAATTGCTGATCAACTTTTCATTAAATTAATGATTTTGTTAGATGTGTTATGATAAATGATAGTAATATGACATCAATAATGATTTAAATTAAAATCATGAATTTTTCAGCTGAACTCTGAAAATATTTCATTTGCTATACTGGTTACAATTTCATTTATTTATTTTTTATTTTCTTATTATATATTTTTACATATAAAATTTTACATTGTCAATAAGAAAACTATTCATTATTTTTTATTAATTTTAATTTGTTAATTATAATTTCAATCTTAATGTTAATGTTACATATATACTTTGACTGCGAGTTCATATTTAATGATTTAATCTGTACTACAACTGGGTTGGATTTAAAACAATCTTTATAAATGTTGGATTCAGATTGTCAGATTGCTACATCAATAAAACGTAAAGCAAGACAGAAAAAGTTAAAATATAGGAAAACAATACACAATACAAATTTAAACGTTGGGCAATTTTCCGCCTGCTTGCGTTGTGTTGAAGTAGCATTCTCATTCCGGAATTACATCTATTGATAGTTTTTAAATCTTAAGTTGTTATACATAGATTCATATTTCAATTTGCCATGTCATTAACTATTAAAATAAAATTTTGATATAATTATTAATTGACTATCCACTGAAGCTTACTGATATACTGTTCCTTCAATTCCTCTGGCAAATGGTGTTTTCCAATTTGTTTGCAGAAAATACATACCAGATAAGCTGTGTAAACAAACAAAAATTAATTTTAGATGAATATGAAAAATATGTTTTATAAAATAAATATTTTCTACATGAATGTTATTTACAATTTACAATTAAAAAAGTTTTGAAAGCTACAATTATACAATTACCATTAACATAAATAAATAAAAATTATCATAGTATAATCATAGTAGAGTCATATCCTATTTGTAATCCATCTGATGAGTTTGCTGTAATATTGTCGTTTAGACAAAATTAGAAATTTTGTACAATACGAAAAAAAAAGAATAAGGAACCTTTATTGAAGCAGGAAACGGTAGCAAAATAGAAATTTGGTCTACAATTGAGCAGGCAATAGCAACTATTAAAAATATGAATAATATCTTATGCAAAAAATAAATTAGTCTACTTTTCTGTACGGGTCCCAAATTTGTACTCTTCATAAAAACGAATTAAAAAGATTAGAAGCATTGCAAATGCGAGCCTACAGAACGACACTCAAAGTCCCTTGGACTGACAGAGTTACCAACGTCGAAGTGTTGCATAGAATTGGAAATACAAAAAAGATAATAAGTATCAACAAGAGTTGAATGGTTGTATACATATCTCATGTATTTCGTTTCGTAATATACCGAATGCTGCAACTAACACTTCAGAGCAAAATACTGGGCAGCAGAAGAAGAGGGAGAATACCAAAGTTTTGGTGGAATAATCTGAAAGAATAGTGTAAGTGTAACTAAACAACTCATATTATAATGTCTAAAGCTAGATCAAGAGAAAAAAAGGAAATTAATGATGTATGTACAATCTTCATAATAGAAAGGAACCTTAAGAAGACGATACAATACGACAAACATTAATTTTCAAATGTGATTTAGAAAGATCTCAACCTATGCAATCTAATATCCAAGTTACAAGACTAGCAGATTCTGAAATTTCTGTTTCAGCAAATTCTGAAATTTCAATAGAAGTCAAATAAAAAAGGGAATTCAAATAAATATAGTTCTAGTCATTGCTTTACATTCCCTCAAATCACAAAATTTATTGAGAAATATGATTTTTGGTCAGAGAACAGCTGGGGACAAACCTTTTTCTTGTAAACGAATAGAATACACAAAATATCGTAAAAATTCTTTCGAAATTTCGACTCGACCAAGCATAAGATACAAAAAGTATTTTGTAATTGTGAGTATTTACATTTAACTAATACATGATGATTAAAATAACCTTACGTAGATGTTGTACTAAATGAAGGTCTTGGTCGACAAATTATAAAAATTATAAGTAAAAATACAAATTAAAATAATAATAATTACTTCATTGGAGTTTCTAATCCCATTATAACTGGAATTTGTCTTGAATATTGACTACGTTCCTGAAATCCAAGCCATGTATTAAATTTTACAGCTAAAAATTTATTTTTATATAGATTTGACACAGATTCAGCCCAAAATCTCCAAGATCTCCTATGGCTACATAAATCTATATATAAAATGATGAAAATATATTGTAAAATGTTTTTTAATTTTTTGTTAAAAAAATTTAATTTTTTAAATATACCATTGTCTGTTAAAATTTGAAAATTTCTTTGATCACAACCAGGTTGTAAAGTAATTCCTCCATTTGGCCAAAAATCAACTGTACCAGTTTGTATAGGTGCCCCATATATAAACGCATCTGTATGAATTACATCAACGAATATCGCATCATCATGACTAATTGGTGTTTCGAAAGTAATTACATAAAAACCTGGAAATGCTGGATCTAAAGCAGATATTCTAGAAAATTGTATATATTTTTAAATTAATTAAATATTTTTATTTTATAATTTCTACCTAGGTAGTTTTATATTTCCATTTGATTCTGTTATAATTGTACGACCAATAATACCGGCCATTTGACCACCAAGTGAATGTCCAACGACATGAAACTTTTGTAAATTTAAACCGAGATCAAAGAGTTCCAAAAAAATTAATGCTAATTTTTCACCTAACTATATACATAAATAAAAGTTAATATATTTGAGCATGAGCAAAATAAATGTTTCTGTTAAATTTGTCATTGGTTCTATTTCTCATTAAAACCGTAAATTTTTTAGAAATTACCATTTTAGTACTAACAAAAGATTCCGTTAAATAATTTCCACTGGCTAGCACAGCCCAGTCCAATACCAGAAGATTGTGATCATTTCGTGAATTATAAGCTGTAACTATTGTAATAATGCTCTCATCGTTTTGTTTTTCCACATATCCATGAATGTACAGTGTAGTAATTTTATTGGGATCAAAATTTGTATGATTTAAAATATTTGAACTGTCATCTAAACTATAAACTGTTTTATGTTCAATGTTAGGCCTATTTATTAAAATTATATTTAGTTTTTTTTTATTAATGAAGACAGTATAACTTTAATAATTTTATTACCCATAATAAAATATTATTTTTGCTGATGATAAATTTTCACTGTATTGAGCATTACTAGTCAAAAGTATAACTGGCAATAAGGAAATACGAAAAAGGTTAATTTTATTGTTGTAATATAATCTTAAAATAATTTACATTTCTTTAATATTTCAATTTGTATATCTTAAATTTAAAATTATATATTTACAATATCTGATAACTATGTAATTAATCCATTGTGAAACATCTTTAAGAATGATTTTGTTACTTTACTTTTTCTCAGTTTTCGAAATGTACATATATATAAATGCCAAATTTCGAAGTAATGCATAAACCCTAAACCTAAACCTAAGTTTAAATTACGTTTTCTATAAATTAAGCTTAACATAATTCTGGGAAAACTTGATTGATGTTAAGAAAATATTAGAATTCATATTTTTCACGTTTGATATATTGAAATAGATCAAATACTTCACTTGTATACCTATATTATGTTAATTAATTTCCGTACAGTGAAACTAAATTAGTGTTAATTTAATCAGTATAAATTGTACACTCGATTAATTGTGAATTTTTTTGTTCAATATCAATGAACAACAATTTGGTAATTATATAAACTTACCAAATGAAAGAAAGTCTACGAAATTAGTGGTAGCCAAAGTTTTAATAATTTAAGAAATTTTTATAATTTAATTTTCTTATAATTGTACGATCAATTATATTATAAGAGCCATTTGACCAAAAAATGCATCACTATAATAAAAATTTGACATAATTTTATTTATAAATTCACTGCGAGTACAAACCGAAACAGTATACTATTCAGCAGTACGTATGATTATATAATGGTAAAACAACTTCTATCACTAAATTATGTTACTTTCTATTGCACAGTAATTATTTAGATGTTGGACTTGACCAGCTTCAATAGCAAGTTTTTTTACTATATATATTATCTTACCTTCAAAAAATGAATGCAATAATTTTTATTAATTATATACTACCAAATTAAATTCCATATACCGTATTCGAAGCTAGACAAAACCAAATATTATAATTTTTATATATTACTAATATTAATTTATTATTTGCACATCATAACCGTGATCTTTATTTCACCATAAAGATGATAAAAATATGCATTTTACTAATTATAAAAACCTTAATCTTCCAAATTTAAATTTTAAATTTTAAATATCTTCCATATTTAAAAAAATTAAATTAAATTTAAAAAATAATATTCAATAATTTTTTAATTACATAATTATCACAAAAATTTACTACGTATATTAAATCGTTATAATTAATACCATTTAAATTTAAAATTATTAAATATATACTGTTCATTGTGAACCTTCCAGAGTGAGCTTCAAAAAAATACTATAAGAAAATACAAAATTAATAATAGATTTAAAAAAATTATTTTTTCCATTTATAAGAAATTCATATAAGTAGTTTAAAAAATATAGGTAATGGCAGTTTCGGTAACGGCAGTATTCTAATTGGTTATTATACCATATTTTTTTACTATTAATAATATTAGCTTATAAACTATCTTAATAAACTTGAACAATATCGGCAGTTAGTTTTCATTTGACGGACGGCAACTATACACTGTATATAATAACTATTAGCTTTCGCGTTCTATATTGTAGATTCCAGTTTAAGGGGGACATCCAAATCCAAACTGTACATGTACATATCATTACAACCTTTCGGTCAATTACAATAGAATGTTCAATTAAATATCTTTGAATAAGCCTCAGATGTTTCAGTAACATATTGTGGAGTTACATGTTGATTGAGGTGCATCAGTCGTTTAACCAGCATCTATATTATGTTCCGCTGTGATAATTCATTTGCTGTTACTCATAATGTGTGTTAACGCATCTCGAGTGGTAAGGTAAAGAATATATACCAATTTACATCGTATTGAAGACTTGGAGTTTTGTTTTTTTAATAGATTGGGGAACCTTCCAGTGTTTCATGCTGTTCCAAGTTAATTAAAATGTGTCGGGGTTTCTGTTTTTCTGTAGAAAATATATCCTTCGTAGCTTTAAAACACTATGGGTGAAATAACTTCGTGACGTTTCATGAACAATATTTTGTAAATTTATTTCTTCAAATAATGAAGGAAAAAGGTTATGAAAGCAATAAATTTCCTACTAATCGCACAATCATTTCGCAATCTTTTCTTAAGGAATTAGCACATGTAAGGGCTGGCAAAGTGACCCAGATACCAGCGCGGCCGATGAAAAGCCTCTTGTAGTACCCTTAAATCTTAGAGCTTACTAGAGAAGATCAATCTATTTATGAATTTGAGATTTTTTTTCGAGGGTTGGATTAGATATCCAAAGCTGTGGGGAATCAGTTACCAAGAGATTGAAATCTTTTTAAGGAAGTCCTACATATTCGCAAAGGATGTGGGAGGCAGTTTCATCATCATTGAATATTCTGCAAGTGGATGATGTGGACCTGTTAAATTTACTGAGATGATAGTTAAGATGAAGTTTGTTAGAAGGCGTACTTGTTTTCTCCTTTTCCCTTGTGAGTAAGTGCTGAGTGGGATGCCACAGAAAGGTATGGGTTGCGTGAAGTTAACCCCTCAACCATTTCTAGCGATGTCAGCTGCTTCGTTGCTCTGAATACCAGTTTCCCAGACAAGTGTAACAATGTCACAGTTGGCTAGTTCTTTTCAGTGTAGATTTAATTCCAGTTTAGATTTAATTTCTTAAAGAAAGAAACTAATGGTTTTACTATTATTTGAGCAGGAAAATCCTGACATTCTAAATTTTATTATAAACAAGTGCAACTTTCAAACAAGAATAAAAATAATAAATTAGATTTTATGATTTTTTATATATTTGTATAATTTTTCAAATATTACATATTTTACGTTTAATGATAATTTATAGGTATAATGTATAATATTAAAAAAAAAAACAGAGTTCTCAAATATTTTTATTTTAAGAAATTCTTAAATTTAAAAGCTTTGTGTTTAAAATTAATAATATTTCTCCAAGTTGAAAGTGCGAACTGACAAAATATTCATCAATTTTTCTTATGACGCTTATTTATTCCACTTATTTTCCAGATGATGATTGTATTACGCTGTTGAAAAATAAAAAAAAAAAATTAATTAATATAAAATTATTAATTAGATTTTATTTAAAAATAGCTTAAATTTAATTCTGATTTTAATTAAATATTTTAAATCATTATTAATGAAAATAAAATATTTTTTAAAAATATGCATTTTTAAAACCGTTCTATTCATTTCACTTGGGTGGATGTACTTTTGCTCAAATTCTTCAATATATTCCTCTAATAATCCCAGATTACTGAAACTTCGTACAGTTACTTAACTCCGGTGAAAATACAATATCTATTAAAAAAGGATTTCACGGTTCTTCTACTGATTACCCCCAGGAGGGAAAGTTTAGGAAACCATTGTATGAAGGCAGGGAGAGTTTGGAAAAATATTAGAAGCAAGAAAAGTATTTAAACGGATAGTCCTCCTCCCCCTCTTCCTAATTTGTTATCTTACCCGCATTCCATCTATTTCTAGTTGAAATTTGGTACAAATATTTAATTCCGTAATTAAATTATTAAAATAATTTAAAGCACTCGGTCCATTATTTTCGTACCACCATTTAATTAAAATGTGTCGGGTTTTCTGTAGAAAAGTATTTAAACGGATACTCCTCCCTCTCTTCCGAATTTATTATCTTACCCGAATTCCATCTATTTCTATTTGAAATTTGGTACAAATATTTAACTCCGTAACTAAATTATTAAAATAATTTAAAGCACTCGGCCCATTTTTTTCGTACCACCATTTAAACAGGATTAATAATACACGTAAAGTAAAAAAAAAATACAAATAAGTTACAATAAAATAAAATTCAATATTTCTGTAATAAAAATCAATTAAAAATATTATGTATACATACAAATTTTCAAAATAAACAAATAATAAAAATAATGATCATTATGATGAAACACATAAAATGTTAATTTATACAATAACTATAAAATTCGAAAATAAAAATAAGGTAAAAAACGAGTTTTACAATTAATCCTTCTAAATACATCAAGTCCTACTGAAAAGCAGAAATTTATATTAAATACTTTTATAACATATAAAATTTTAATTTTAAACGAAGAACAAACAGTTAAAGGTATGTATGGTAACTTGATTGATTTGTCATGCCATAATGATTTTTTCATTGAAAATGGGTGTGATTAAAAACATTTTTCACCTTATTTTTTTTGTTAATTTACATAATTATTTCTCTTGAAACAAATAACTAAAATAGAAGGAAATAATTATGATAATGATGAAAATTCATTACATTATTTTTTTTCTTTACAAATATGTGAACAAAACATATTATATTTTTTATAGTTTTTTTTATTACTAACTCGAATATGCAAAAAGATCATCGCCTAAATCATCTTTAATAATTTTCTCCTGTAGAAATGATGAATTTTCATGATTACTGAATATATCTAGAGCTAATTCTTTAATAATAATAAATAATGTAATAAGAACATATATTTAATTCATATCCAAAATATAATATAAGATAAAAAAATAATAAAAAAAAATTTAATTTACCTGCAGCTATACCAGCAATAGCTTCTGATGCAAAATGTTTAACATCAACATCAGAATCGGCATTAAGTTTATCTAAAGCTGGTTTAACTTGTGTATCAATTACACCAGCTTCCAAAAATGGTGAAATTTTTTGCATTGTCTTAGCAACATTAAATCGTACATTAGCAACTGGATCAGTTGCTAATATTAGTACTGTTGGTAATAACAATCTAGTTGTAATTTCGGCTCCACATACCTCAGCTAAAACATTAATGCAAAATAGACAAGTCATTCCTTAAAAAAAAAAAACAGAAAAAAAGTTTTAAATTTAACAATTTTGATATTCATATTAATTTTTACTCACTGTGAAGATAATTTTTATTCCTTGACATAACTAAAATCATTGGAATAATTGCTTGTTCAGCCCATGGTGCACCAAATTGTTCAACTAATTTTTTCATATTTAAAGTTGCAGCTTCTCTAATTGCATAAACATGATCATTTAACCAACCCATGCATAATCCACGTAGTTTTTGATCAAAGAACTCTTGGCCAAGTTGACCAGCTAAAGCTGGCATATATTCAATAATAGCAAGTCGTACTCTCCATTTTGAATCTTCAGCCAATTCAACAATAGCTGGTAATAAAGACTGGAAATTATATTAAAAGTTATTTATTAAAATTGTATTTACCAAAAAAAAATCTAATAAAAACAAAAACAATCAAAAATTATCAGCTTCCAATTTAATTAATTTTATTGAAGTCTGAATTATATGCAAATAAGATTCACCGAACTGGTTTAAGGTCACCAAAGAAATGAGACAATTCTTTTAAATTTTTAAATTGGTAAGTTTAGTTGAATTACTTGTAATTGGATCTCTAGTATACGTTTATACTCCAGTCGCATTAAATATCGCTGAAAGACTTGATAATATTTTACCTGTGATAACTGTTGAATTCCGATAACATCATTAACACAATCCAAATTCGATATAATATTTAGACGAACTTCTGGACATTCATCTTTAAGTTGTACCAAAAATAATGGCAATAGATGTTCAACAGTATTATATGCTCCTAACATTGGACTTAAACCCATTATAACTGATGCTAAAGCTGATTTTACATGTTGATTGGGATCAGCAACTAATTCCTTAACGTAAGGTAATATTGATGACATAATTATTTGTACTTGATTTGCTTTATCCAAATTAGAACAGAAATCTTTAACTTTTGTTGCAACTGCAGCACGTACTTCTGCTTCGGCATCTTTAAGCAAATACTAAAAAAAAAAAAAAAAAATAGTTTGAAATACAAATATTTACAAATATTTGTTTTTTTAACTTACCTGGAAAGCTGGAACCAAATCTGTTTTAGTTATTTCTGGTCCTACTGCTTTTTGTAAATCTACAAATTTCTCTGCAACCATATAACGTACGCGCCAAGATGAATCACTTGCACATTGACGTAAAGTAGGCATTACCAACTAAAGAATGCGAAAAGAAAAAAAATAAGTGAATTTAAAATATTAACAAAATTTTATAAAAAATATTACTTGTTCAACATCTTCTTGTGGCAACAATTGTGCAATGCTTACACAAGCTTCAACAGCCAATAAACGTACAGAATCCTAAATGAAAATAATAATATTAATATTGAGGAAAGCTTGTAGCTGTGAAATCGAAAATAAATATTACCTGATCATCTTGTGCCAATTGAACAAAATTTGGAATTAAATCTGATTTTAAAAATTCAACTTCAACAACTTTAGCAAATTCACCCAATTTACTAGCGGCAGCACGTCTAACCATTGGTGTTTCATCTTGGCATAATTTTTTAAAATTAGCACGTAATTCAGCTTTTACTGGCTGTGTAACTCTTGGATAACAAACTGAGAACAATCCACAAGCCGATGTACGTGAAGTAAACCAATCACCAGATACAAGACGTTGTAATGTTGGTACAACATGAATTTCCAAATCTTGTGCACTGTGCTCAGCGGCAACAGTACGTAATGATTCAACTGCTTTATCACGTACAACAGTTTCTTCAACTGTTGCTAAACTTTCTAATGGTGGTATCAAATACATGGCATAATCTGGTCCGCCAACTAAACCTATAGTTTTTACAAAATTTTGTTAATTTTGATATTTTATTAATATTTAATAAATAATTACTTGTAAACATTCCAAGTTGATCTGCCAATGCCAGAAGTACTTCATCTTCATCATAAATTGTTTCAGTTAAAAATGGAATTAATTCTGAACGTGTTCTTTCTTCACCTAACGCAAGAGCAATTGTTGCTAATTTCTTTATTGAATTTAAACGAAGCTGTAGAAAAAAAAAAAATTTATTAATAGAATTTTACTTCCCAAAGCGTGTAAATTGATTATATTTATTATTTAAATTAAAAATTGAAATTTTTATGCGTATAGGTTTATTATATATATGTACAAACTACAAATTTTATCCTTGGCATAAAATCCTGCATAGTACAAAAAAATATACCATATATTTTATACTAAATACACAATTAAAAAATTAGTATGTAGAAGCATCGTGTTCAAGTGAAATAAAAAAAATTGAATCATTTTTATTTCACATGAACTTGACATATTAGCTATCTAAGAAAATAATTATCAACGGTTTTGATGAATTTTCTTTGATATTAAAATTTATTTATTTATTTTTGTTAATGCGATAGAAAAAAAGGGTTTTCTTTTTTAAAAATACAAATTTTTATTGTAAAATCTGTCGGGTGAAAAATAAATCGATATAGTGAAATTTTTGAGTAGGTGTGATGGGTTAGAAAAAAATATATATTGTGGAACAAATTTAATATTTTTATTGCTTGCTAATTACCAGAAAAAAATCCTGAAATATTTATTAATTGCTTCAAATTTGTATTACCTGAACATCTTCATTTTTTAGTTCATCAATTAAAACTGCAATTGGATATAGAGAATCGTCTAGCGCCTTGTCACTAGCTGCCATTTTGACGCGCCGGATATTTTTTTAGTTTATATTTGTCTTGCGAAAAAACTTTAAATTAAAAATAATTTAATACACTTCTTATATTACCCCACACACTTATTTTATATTTTATAATAATTTTTATAATTTTTTATATTTTAACGTTAATGATTCCCCTAATTAGATAATTTCGTACAAAAGATTTCTTTATATGACACAAATTCCTAAATTTTGTCATAGGCAGTCATAGGCAGATGATTAGATTTGGAAAGCACTAAAAAAAATTTATATTAATTTTTTTTTTTTTTTTAATTTGGAAAGTGATCAATTTTTGTAAGTTGGTAATAATGACAAAATGACAAACCACTTCAAGGTTGGGTTATATGTGATGAATTCAGTTTCTAAATCGTTCAAATTTGAATATTTTCATATATTTTTGTATGGAAAAACGATTGAATGGACGCAGAGGTGCGATTAATTCGGAATGAATCGAATCGAAAGAGTTTGAAACGATTAAACCTTTATACCGCGATTACAATTGACGCTTTCTAGACGCATTCTAGACGTAGTATTTGTCAAAATAAAGTTAAAATGTATGGAGATGTATGAGAGTAGTTACAATGCACGCAATCTAAACGTAGCCTACGTAAAAGTTGGCCAACTTTTAATTTTTTCGCTTTCATCGCGCTTTGCAATGTCAAAATATAGAAAAATTTAAAAAATTTAAAAAAAAAATTCAATTGAATTCAAAATTTCAAAAGGTATTTTATTAATTTAAATTCAAGAATTTCCAAAATTAAATTTAGAAATAATATTTTTCTGTCAAAAAAATGTAAACAAACAGTTGTTATTTACCATATCTACGTTTTCTATTGTGTCTACCCTTTTTGAAGACCGCGTTCGAACGCGTTTAGAATGCGTGATGAAAGCGATAATGTAACTCAAGCATTACGAATTCAAACCGAAGTCATTTTAAATAAGTGTAATAAAATTTCACAGTTTCAAAAAATAATGATATGTAATTTTATAGGTTGCAATCGAAGACTATGTGTTCAGTTAATTGGCTATTATATAAATCGATTCGAAACTGAACTGATCCATATTTTGTAGCCCAGTACTTGAGATCATATTTATACGTAATGCAAATCGATACTGATCCGAACTTTAATTAGGAATTCGGGATAAAAAAAATCGATTATGTATTACAATTACAAAATTCATAGATACATATTATGTTAGGAACAGCTGATTATGTTTTTTATTGTTCATATTATTAGTCGCAGTAAAAATACATACAAATCTCTTGGTTTTTTTCTACTTTTTTTATTCTAACATTTACGTTTACATAACGTTTATTGTCCCGTAAAGGCTTACGTATTAAAGGGTTAAAGTTAAAATATATGTCAAAATTTAAAGAGACCGAAATTCTGAAACTTTGAATATAGAACTGTAGAATTTGGAACTAGGAACTATGTGTGTGTGAACTACATAGTTTAGTTGATGTGCTTTTGGATTTTGCTATTTCCTATCGCTTTTGTTTAATATTTATATCTACCCGACGAATTAGATTAGAAACATAAAAGATAAAACTAACTTAAAAACTTAAGTTGTTGTAATTGTAAGCCGTGTACGGACAAAAGGCCGACCTTTGATAATATAAGTATTATCAAAGAGGCCCACAGACAAAAATTATGTCACACAAAATGATAAAAAATTACAATTATTTTATTTTCAAAGATATTTAAGTCATTTTATATTAATAATATAAAATAAAACACAACATCTATTTCAATTATTTTTTTTTAACTGCCGGCTTGTTAGTTTATATTTTATATATTTATTTTTTCAGTTAAATTAACCAATATATTTTATTTATAAAGATACATTATAAAATTTTAATTAAACTTTTCTTTAACAATATTTAAATTAAATTGAAAAAGGTTTTTAACAGCCTATAGCGAGTTTTTTTAAGTGGGCGAGTTTGTTTAAATTTAGTATAAAAAATAGGAGATGGAGATACCATTATATACGTATATTATATTTTTGATATAATTAAGTAAAGGTAGGCTTTGTAAATATCTCTTTAATATAGCAACAAAATTAAAATATCCATTGATTACTTAAATTGACAAACTTAAATTAGGTGTTCCTCATAAAACAGATAAATTCTCTTAAGAAAATAAGCTCTTTCCTTCATTAAACAATGAAATGTTGTTTAGCATACTTCATTCTACATTTGCTATTTGCCATTTCCAATGTTTATCCCCGGGACAATTGAAAAAATGAAATTTCCCTAGAAGTTTTGAAAAAGCTAACTTTCCAGCTGGTTTCTTAACAAATTATTTCAAGACGAATAAATCTAAATATTAAAAATAAAAACTTAATTTTCAGAGTTTATAAATAAAATGTTAAGAGAAAATTGTATAAGGTTACATATTTACAAAAACTCCACAGCTTTGAAAAAATCCTAATTTCGAGTTTTGTATAAATTTAAAACAATTCTATTTAGAACCTATAACAATATTATATAAAAAATCATAAAGATGTTTCTTGTTGAGTGAACAGTTAAATGGGCCTATTTAAATATTAAAATATAAATAAAATATTTAAAATTATTTACTTGGACTTATATATTATTACATTTAGTAAAGTATTAACAGATAATTTGAGTTAGTACATTATTATTCTTGATTATAATACGGTTTAACTATATTATAGTAGGATGTCATTAATCATTTTCGTAAAATATTTTTTTTTAATGTGTTACCAATCTTATGTCTCAATGTAATGTTTAGTTGTTACCATTGAATCCTAATCTATCAAATACACTACCACATTGATCTTGCTGTCTTAACAAAGTCCCTGATGACAAATTTACTCTTCCTATTCTATTTGTCAATTTTGAAACTGATCCAGATTTTTTATTTATCATTGATGCATTACTACCCAATCGACTGTGTACTGATGACATTTGTACCTTCCGTACTAATTCATCTGATCTTAAACTATAACCAGCTCCAGATATTTTTTTGATTGGACTGTTATTTTTCAAATTGTTTGGTTTTAATCTTATAACTTTTCGAGTGCGATGTAAATTGGGAGCTAAAATAAAATATAAAATACATTTATTTCAAATTGACATTTTTTTTAGAAAAAGAAAAGGAAAAATTTATTTAACTTACAATTAGCTCCTCCTAATCTCTCTTTTACGCCCGGAATATTATTTTTTGGTTTAAGTCTAACTTTACGTGAAGCTATCTCTAAAACTTCATCTTCTTCTGAGAAAGACACAGTTTTTTCGCCTGTATCCATTCGATAAGGTGATTCATCTGGGTCGATGGTTGTTGCCTTAGCTGGTATTTTTTTTACTAAAATAACTTTTTGTTGGTTACGGATTGGTTTTGCTTTTGTAACTCCAGTCAACTACAAGAGAAATAATTAATATGTTTAAATAATACACATTTTTTTGTAATTAATAAATATTTACTCTATTTTTTTGCGAAGTTTTCAAAATTCCTGGTAATTTTACTTCATTATTACCATCTTTACTTCCAAGTCGTGCGAATATTGATGATGTTGTTGTAGACGATTGTTTGCCAATACCAGTAATTCGTATAATTTGTTCGTTATTAGTGTTTATGTGTTCGTCATCATACAGATCATCTTGCTGGTTTGAAAGTCTATCGAATATTCTAGTTTTTGATTGTAACATTTCTTTGTCCGAATAAACTAAAAATTTTGGTATTTTACAATTGATCTATACTTATAGAGAAAATTGTACAAGATGGGCCTCACGCCGAAATTTGTAAATTCATCGACAAATCATTGACTATCAAAATATGTTAAACATTTCAATTAACTTGTGTATAGCTATTTCGTAGATTTGTAGTTGAAAATGGTTCATAAGTTGTTTTTCAGCATTGGATATCAAATGAGACTGTAATGTGCAGACAACATATTTGAAAAAAAAAAATGCATCTAAAGATCCCAAAAGTAAAATTGATTCGTTTTTTGGGAAAAATATATGCATAAGAAATATTTTGTACATGTGCGTTTTAATGCGGATTTTTTTTTTTTTTTTTGCACATAAAATTACCATTTTCAAATTTAAATTTTACTTCTGAGAGCCTTACACATTTAAAAAACTTTTTTATAAAATATTTGTTCACTGGCAATCTCACAGATCATTCAAAGACATCTACAATTACAACCAATCACTTTCAAAACCGAAATTTTCGAATGCTGAAAAACAGAGCTTCTGTTTAAAACGAAAAAATTTCACATGGTGAAGGGTGAAGCCCATCTTTTACTCTTTTGGCATATTTTCTTTACGCATTGCTTTTTTGGCTAAAATTTCTTTGCTTCTAGCTGTTGATCCTGAAGGTAGTTTTATTTTATATTTTCCTTCGTGCTCCGGCAAAACTCGTCTTGGCTGTGTCGGTTGAACATTATTTACCAAACTAACATGTCGATTGGCTAAAAACATATATATTTGAAATTTTTTCGAATAATGAATTTTATTAATCAATTACGTTGAAGTTTTATTATATTTTGGTTATTCGAATTATTAGTTGTACTGTTGCCTTCAAGATTGTATACTGATTTATTGGCTGCAATCGCTGCAATTGGCACTCTTTCGCTTGAAAGAACCCGTTCTCTGGCTTTTTGCTCACTGACTTGTTTAGAATGTCTGCCGGATATAAAATTATAAAGTAAATTTAAAAATAATTTATGTTGAGAAAAATTATTACCTTAAAATAGCTATGATATCTCCCATTAATGTTATGCCCATTTCACGTATATATTCTTTATTTAAATCCATTAACATATCAATTTGAATGCGATTTTCTACAAAAATATGTGCATAAGTTGCAGAAGTTGGCGATGGTATACCAGCAGCTGTGAAGAATTTCACCCACTTTCCTAAAATGTAAAATATGGAAATAAGCAAAATACATTTGCGATCCGACCTTATTTGGACTAATGTTTCTGCACCAAATATTCTTGTGTACATTCTAAAAATGTGAATAATTAGATGCACTTACCTGCATCTGTAGATGACATTTTAAATTATAATTAATATTAAATTAAATTTTTTATAATAATATATTTTTATATTTTCAATAATATATAAATATAAACTTGTTAAATCAAAACTGGTATAGTTTCTGTTTCTGCTACTGCATTCTGCATTGAAATTGAAATGAACGACAACCACAAGTATGTGTAGCTGCTAATCGTAGTTTTGAAAATCTGTCTAGCGGAATTTTCATGAAACTGGAAAACAATAGATTTTAGTTTTATTTATATGAAATTATTAAGATTTATATTAAATTTCAATAATATATACGAAAATGTTCCCGGCAACGGCTTAAAATGTTGTTGTAGGATAGATATAATTATTGTTCAATAAAATAATATTGGTAATATTATCAATATTTTTTTCTTAAACTAATAATAAATAATATACCGTAATTTATACACAACAAAAAAATTAATTAAATCTACACAAGAGTCCTTTTTCCTCTGGTTGACAATGATAATTAAAATCTGTTGTTTTTATTTTTACACTGATAAGGTGATAAGTACTTGGCTGGCCAAGAGAAAATTTTGTCTCAAAAAACTCTATACATGAATCGTTACACATTCCATTTTTCTGTTATTTTTTATTACTACTGTGGTTCCAATTGTGAACTCCCATTTTTAACTGCTAGCGTTACACTAGCTCGGTTATGAACTGCAGCATCAAAGAAGAGCCTCGAATAGCCAAAACGACAAGTACCTTCTTTTATAAAGTCCAAGAATCCACATGACTCTACAATAAATTTATATACAGTTACAGCAATTGGCCATTTGGCGTTTGTAGACTTTTGATCAAAATCGTCGTTTGCAGTTTACACCGATTAAAGTGTGGGCTACATATAGTTTTGATCGGTTCAGTTTCGATTCGTTCCAAAAAGTTCAAATTTGACGTTTTCATATATTTTATATGAGAAATCGATAATTATTATTAGGAATAATTATTTTTCACGATATAATTTTGACATTTTTTTTTAATTTTAAATATAGCATATTATTACAGTGTACAATAAAAGTGTATCTTTTGACTATGTGTTGTTACCAGTTGTTACCGATATGTATTTTTCATAAAATTTTAAAATAACAATCGTAGTTAACATAACTAGCGCTTTCAAGGTTTTCCCGACAAAAAAGAGTACTAAAAACATAGTAACATTGAATTTAAATTTTTATTTTAAGCAGAAAGTGATAATAAATTTAAATATATATAAAAAAAATTTAAGTTGAAAATTTAATTTAATAAATTAAACGGCATAATAAAATAATAATTTAAAATAATTAGATTCAAACTTTATCATAAACTATGTATTTAGATAATTCGTTAATTCCTGTTTTTTCCGACAGGTCTCGAAAGCGTCAGTCATGATGACTCGAGTCGAGACTCTATAGTTGGCAACTTTTGTTTTTGTTTTTATTTATTTATTTAGTGAACCAATGATATATTTATATTACAGACATTAAATTTAATAGTTAACATACATAGTCCATATATATAAATAGTCTAAGAAATGTAATAAAAAAGATTTGAAATGTCATAATATAAAAATATCAAATTAACTTGTCTAATTTCTTTACAAAATATTTTTTAAAATTTGTTCTGGGATATATCACCAGATAATTTTGAGAGCTTTTGGGAGATCATTTCATTTCAGCTACATACTATCTGGAAACAAAATATGATAGTAACTTTGTTGTTTGTTGGTTTATTTATGGTCTGAAGAAGGCTTAATAAATTTTAACTACAGCAACAGTATCTGTATCTGCATTCATATAAATATACTAAAAACACAGCTGAGAGCTCACAGCAGCGGGAACTATTAAGGGTTTTTTTAAGTTAGTTTAGTATTCAAAAATTTAATTTTGAGTTTGAAGTTTTCTATTTTCGGGTAAAGAAATGGATGATTATGATTCGGATGAAGATAAATCTCAGTACCAGAAGATATGGGAAAATAAGGATAAAATAAAACCTGGGATGTTTGTAAGTGGGTGGGATGATGTAAACGATGTAATAGATGATGATCCAAATCCCGATGGTATTTTGAATATAATAACTCAGAATTTTCTTAAAATGAAACTTTTATAGAAAGCCTTGAAAATCGTATTCTGTGGGCTGCTAAAGAAGGTAAAATAGATGTTGTCCGCGAAGTTCTTAAGATCAATCCAAGTTGTATCAATGCTACCGATATGGATGGTTATACACCTCTACATCGGGCTGCTTATAATAACATAGTTGATGTTGCAGAATTATTACTTCAACATAAAGCTAATCCAAATGCATTAACTGAATTACAATGGACACCATTACATTCAGCATGTAAGTGGAGTAACGCTGAAACTGCGGCACTGTTATTGCAACATGGAGCTGATATTAATGCACCATCAGATGGTCTACAAACTCCATTACATATAGCAGCTTCAGTATCAAATTGCCGTAACACTGCATGTGTTTTATTGTTAAATCGAAATATTAATGCGAATTTATTAAATAATTCTGATGAGTCAGCTACTGATATTGCTAAAAGAACTGGCAGGACATTTCCAGTTTTTGAAATGGCTCATGATGCGTTTCAAGTAGAAACAGGACTGATTGATTAAAAGTAGTTTTAATTTGTATATATTTAAAATAACAAAAACTAGTAATTAAATTTTGATATAATTCTGTTAATATAACACAATCAATAAACTTCAAACGAGTTTTTATCTAAATTTTATAAAAAATTAGAAATTTAATAGAAAGAAATTCAACATTCAACTTCGAACTAACAATTTATAATAATTTATCAATCATCAAACATTTTGCAAATTTTAAAAAAATTATGAACAACTTTATATAATGTTAAAAAAATCAAAATATGAAATTTCTATAAAACAATTTTTATTTGATTTTACATACCCAGTAACCAACTAAATTATTATAGTGTTCATTATTATTAATTTTAATATATTTAAATTTATATTTAGGAAAAAGGCAATAATTTTACAATTATTTAAAGCCTAAGGTCAGTAGATAACTCCTAAATTTAACTACTTTGTAAAAACAATTTGAGGTATATATATTTTCAGTAACGTTTATTAAATCTCACATAAAGAATTATATATTTTATTATCGGAAATATTTTTTTATGTAAGTAATAAAATTTGAATATGAATCTATTTTAATATTTTAAGACAAAAAATTACCGTTTCGGGACGGAATGAAATAATTATGTCCCACTAATGACGTGATATATTGTTTCAGTAATAACTGAATTACATGAAAAAAATTCGGAGTCGTAACGTAAACGCTTTAAATTTAATTGTAGCAAAACATTTTCTTTATAAAAATATTTTTTTTAAATACTATAGTTCATTTTCAAAATTAAAACTAGATTTTAGTTTTTATTTTGAGAACTTTATCATATGTTACATAACCTCTTCTCGTAAGATCAACCATAAGTTTTCTTTTGATATCTTATATAACTGATTCGTCAACCAATTGCTTTGACGTGTCCTGAATGCCTACTTGTAATGTGTTTTACAGCGAATATTTTTACAAAATTAATTATTTTAAAGTAATTATAAGTACTTCATTGAATTACCAAATATTGTGTTAGTACTTCGAAATACTTAATTGAAGTACTGAATAATGCAAAAAATACTTCAAAGTAATGAACGAATTTTTAAAATTACTGGAATGCAGTAAAGTAATGTATTACTTTTAATACAGATTAAATAATGCGTTACTGCAGTATTGCTAGGTATTTTTGTACTTAAAACTTGTCAATATATCAATACTTATACTGCATTAAAGTAATTCAACTGAAGTAACTGGTACTGCAGTAAGTAATGATGTAGTTATATTACTAAAGTAATGCATTATTTAACAACTTTGATATTTATTTTATAAATGAAATCTTTATGTTTGTGTTTCTTTTTATGTTTACGCTATGTTATGTTAAAGTTAATATATGTATAATAAAGAATTCACTATAATTTATTTTGTAAAAAAATTTCGTGCTGTAACCGATTATGTTTTACAATACAAATATATTAATTTTTATGCTTTTAGTATATAAAGTTCTTAGTATTTAGACTTTTAACAAAAATTTACTACACCTAGGTTTATCATTATTCATTTCATTGATCATTATTGTTGCGAAAGAACTGGGAGCCGTGACCATGTTTCGTACCTTTGTTTTGACAGCGGTAATTTTCTGACTATATCCATTTTGGTTTTAGTATTTGGTTGTAAATTAATATTTTTTTATTTGTTGATAATCTAGAATTTTGACAATAACCCAATATCCCACGGATAGGGATTGATTTAATATTCTATTAGTGACGTGACGTTAAGGTATTGTATATTTTGCGTAGTTAAGTTTCATATTAGTTTTATTAGCCCAATCTTGAAAAAGATTGTTATCGCTTTGTAATTTTGTGGTAGCATTAGCATCATTTAACTTAGTGGCTATTGCCCGCATATCTGTATCGTCGGCGATATAAAATAGATCGCAAGATGCCCAACGGTTATAGAAGAGGTCCCAATATGCTTTGATTTCTTTTAGCCCGGAATATTATCTATATGCCTGACGCTAAGATATCTATCGATTCGTTAAGTATAAACTGATCTGTGTTGAAGACCACCGTGCCACGCTTTGTGAAATAGCTGAACAGCTGCATATATTTGGTTTTCTTCTAAGGTTTTTTCAATGTTATCTGTGATCCTATGAATTTTATCTATCGTGGAATATTTTTCCCAGAATCCAAATTGGAAATTCGAATAAATTCATTGCTCTCTATTTAGATTTTTTCTGCCAACTTAGAAATAATTGGAAAGACAGAAATAGAACACATGAGTTTGCTAGTTTATACCAGTTTTTTGAAGCATGATAACTTCAGCAAATTGAAAACCTCATCAAGATGATCTGCGAGTGCCTCTCTGTTTTGTTTGTTATCCTTAGCTCAGGTGCTACCTGAATTTCTGATTCGCGAAATATGAGATATTTGATTTTAAAGGATTTTGGTAGCTTTCCACAGTGAGTGCTCTGATTTTTTATCATCTGCAGATAAATTACTATTGGTTTTTAGTTTTTATTTGTTGAATACCTAGTTTGCTGCCATCTTCTTCTGGTTCGTCTTTTTTCCTTCACAAATTTTCTGATTTCTGTTGGAAATGTAACAGCTACTATTCTAGGAGTAGGATTTCTAGTGTTATTCATGCTACAACGAAAAATTTTCATTAATTTTACAAATTCCTCTTCGATCTCTTGTTTTGTTCTCTATTCTACTTTCAGATTGAGTTTGCCAAATTCCTTTTGAAAGTCTATTAAGCTATTCCTCTGGTTTCGAATCGATTATAGTTAGTTTCTCTTTGAGAGTATGCATAACGGCTCAGCTCAATGGTCAGAGTTAACACCTAATCTAGACTATATATATCTTCCAACTAAATAAATTTTTTCGATACTTTTCTAGTGATGAAAAAATCAAGCAAATCAGGAATTTTATTTCCATCAGCAGCTCAGTAAGTTGGGTGCAGATTTAATTCTTTACTTTTAGTCGTTGGTATATATGTTAGAGAATTAACATATATTTTACAATACGAAAGGCTAATATAACATTTAAATAATTGTGGTGAATCATTCAATATACAGTCATTAATATAATACTTCGCTAAAGTGCATAAATATAATCTATAACATCGAAAGTAATAAAAGCAATTGTAACTACAACTGTTTATAACAAGGCTGCATAACGATGTATGACTGAATTAAGATATTATTATTGTATTTAATATTAAATTAACTATAACTTAATTTAAGTAAAAACTATAAGAAATTTTTAGATTAAAACATAATAATTACATATATAATTTAATAATTGATTATGAAGTTAGTTCTGTATAATAAAAATAAAAATTTAATTAAATAAAGTGTTTATAATATAATGTAATAAAAAACAATATATACTTTATTTTCTTTTATCCATGCGATTAGTTTAGGTTCAAAAACAAGCCAATCCCCGAATTTTAATTTTAAAATCCATGCTTCCTTTTAAAATATTTCAAATTACAACGATTTTTTTTTGTTTTTCGTCATGCCCAATAACCTCCCGAAGATAATGCGCTCGTAGCGCGGGCACCCTGTATAATATTTTACATATTCAATATATGTACATTTTTTTAAAAAATAATTTCTTCATTTCAAATTTCGTGTTTTATTTTTATCAGTTTCTAAAATTTATTAATATTTCTTTTTAGCTATAAATTTTAAAATAAATATTTTTTAATATAATATATGCAATAAATTGAATTTCATTTTGAATATGTGTATGTATCGAAAGATTTGCACACTTTTTACGAAAACTTCTATACATATATATCCTACAGATCTTTCTTATGTATACGAAAAGTTCAGTATGATAAATCTGTAAATTCCATATAACTATGAACACGAAAGTTTAAATTTATTTTCATAGCCTTAAAAATATTGTATACCATCTAAGAATATTTCAATATAAACCTAAAAGTTACATTTCTAATATCCTTTTACATAAATATATATTAGGAATATGTTGAATTATTTATATCAATTATAAAAAAAAAAATTAAGTATATATTTTTTTAGAAAGTTATAAAAATATTTGGTTTACATCAATAAATATTATGTAACGTTCAAAATTAATTTTGTGGTATTAAAAAAAAAGAAAAAAATTTCATACTTATTATGAATTATTTTTAAATAATAAAAAGTTGTTCAATTATTGTTCTGTGGAAGACTTCCCTAATAATTATTGTCAAATTTTTCAGTTCGGGTATGCTCTACTAGACAATTAATTTCAAAGCAAATTACAATTTCAATGCAAGTATACTTTAATCTCCTGACATCATCGACAGAGACACATTGCGGTAAACATATTCTTTTGTATACATCCTCGTATCCTTGTACTTTTTACCTCGCCATTTGCTTAGGTCGTCGCTCATACATCAAATAAACCCAAAGTACCTATACAACATTCATTTATTATTATTAACTTGATATCTATATGCAAATTATTTACTTAATATTATTCATATTTAATATACAACAATAATTTACAAAAAAAAAAAGATTAACATTTGAATTTATACAAAATATTTATTGTCAATTTTTTACATTTTAAAACGTTATTATATTATTAATTAATAAAATACGCCATATACAAATCTTACGTTCTTTAAATTAAGACCACATTGTTCTTCAATTAAATCCATTTTATGAATTAATTATCAAACCTATTGGTGTTTTGTTGATTTATGTAAAATAGCTAAATAATGTAATGTATTACATAATTCAAATATTTACTAGTACAAATTAAAATTTGTTTATATGTTCAATTTAATTTTTAATTTGTATTTATTAAAGAGAACTATTGAGATAAATCTATATAGCGTTATATTTATAAATCATTATAGGGTTCCAATTCAAAACCTTTACATTTGGGTAACCAACGTTTGCAACACTAAGAAATATAAAATAACATTTCAAATTTACTATTTTGGTTAAAATATATGAAATTTTCCATTATCATTATTTCAAGAAATCATCGATTCATCCATATTAATATATAATTTGTAATTTCGGATAGCCTCTAGTTAATTACAAAATCTACATATTTTGGAACCGTATTGGATAATTCCTGGATTGCAAGCTTTTAATTTTTTAAAATATATATGTATAAATAGTCCTATATATAATTGCATTACAATTACATACTGTCTCTTTTACACCAAATTTATACACATCTGTTATTCATCCGCTATTATAGGTGCAACTTTTATATAAATCAATTTTTCCCCTTTATTAGTCCTCCTGGCAGCATAGGAGTTTCACTTGGTATCTCCATCTATCTCGTTTAGTTGCTGCTGTCTTGACACTATTCTATGTGAGATTGCACCAGGACAGTTCCATGATTACCGATCGTATCCAGGTGTTCCCCGGACGACCTCTTGATCATTTTCCTTGACAATTCCACTCTAATGCCATATCCACTTGCATCTCTTAATCTGTTTGACAATTGGTTCCTCTCTTGCAATTTCTAGTAAATCCAAGTTGCTGATGAGGTGATGAGTTTTGGCTAGAATATTCCACATATGATAAGGAGATATTTGTTGAATACCTGTAATTTATGCATGATGTTGTTCAAAATTAGCCAGGTTTCGCTACTATAAGTGAGTACTGATTTAACACATGAATTGAAAATTCTGAGTTTCGTGTTTCTGGAAATCTGGGAATTTCTCCATATTGTTCTTATATAAATCATATAGTTTTCTTCAATAAATTATTTGTTTTGATGTTATTCATTTGTTTTTGTTTGTTTTGATTAGGGTTCGGAATCCCGGGATTCCGCAGTTTTTAGCAATCTCGAAATCCTGGGATCGAGCACTTGATCCCAGGATTTGACTTTTTAAGCCTAAAAGTAAAAAAAGCTTACAGTTTCTTGAAAAATTCTTAAAAAAAATCGAATTTGGTTGAACATTTTCAAATTTAAATTTTTTCGGTTGAGATTTGAATTTTGTCACATTGAAAATACTTTTTTTTTGCATTGAAATTCTTAAAATTTATAAATTAGGTATTGTTATAATTTAATAATTCATTCTGAAAGATTTTATTTTTCTAATTTTTCAAAAAAAAAACACTGTGGCGTCATCGGCCATCTACATTCGTAAGTTACAATCTACCGTGTCACTACTATAGGAATAGAAATACAATGGTAAAACCAATGAATTTCCTTATAATTTAATAAACTCTTTTTTTATAAACCTATTTTTGAATGTGTCATTTTATCAATTTTGTTAAAATAATATGTTAATATCTTTCAAGAACAGGGACTACTAATACCGGGATCCTGGAACTAGGTAAATGCAATCCCGAAATCCCGGGATTGAAAATATAGCACGGGATTGCCAACTCTAGTTGTGATTATTTGACACTTTGTGAGCTTTATTGTCACAATCCACAGTATATCTATTGGTCTTAATATTAATTTTATTTGCATATAATTAATTAGTAATTAAATATTTGGTACGCATAGGATCTTACGTTTTTGACTGGTAAATACGAGTATATAATTATAATTAATTTAAGATAAGAATTTTTTAAATTTGTATTAAATTTAAACATAACACTTTACCACAACTTTTTTATAAATACCAAAATTATTGGACTTAATGGGCATAATATTGAGTAGGAATAACAATTTTGTTTTACTAAAAAAGGTAAAATTAAATAATTATGAATTCTTTAAGCGTAACAACATTAATTAAGTATTAACAACATTAAAATTATTGACCTTGGTTGATATTAAACTTATAACACTCTTCATATTTGTTTTTTTTTTTGTATCATACTACAATCTCTTAACTTAATTTTTAAAAGCAATGATTCTGAAATTATGTGTTCATATATAAATTTTGAATATTTCAATAGTTTTTGTAAACACTATACCTTTTTATTAATATTTTTGATTATTTTTGATAGATTTTGATGGATTGGATATAAAATATATGATATAAGTATCAGACACGAAACGTGACTTTGTAAGGATCAAAAGCATACATGACGCAATCTGTTGTTTTGTTTTGATACTTATAAAACAAATATTTATCATTTTAAATGTCAAAACATTAGGATAAAACAGTGGGGTGCAGTGACTTTTAGAACTGGGCGTGCTGAAATATGTATATAGTTACTTAAAACAGACATCACTGAATTTTTTACAGTTTCAGATGTTGATTTTAGTGAGTTCCCTTAGTCTTTCACATTTCACTCTAGAAAGGAGATTTTCAGCATTAAAACGAAATTAGCATTTAAAAATCAAATATATTCGTCTCTCTTGTTCCAGTTGATTGTAATGTTTTCAGTAACAATCACATCTAACCCGTGTTAATCGCAAAGCGTCCCAGTTAAACCACTTTCAAAAATATATTTTTGAAGTTCTAATTCTAATGGCGTTTTCTTCTTTAAGGTCTCAGATCTACTTGCAACTCATTATTTAGTTTAACAGAATTAAAAAAGTTTCCATAACTATTTTTCGAATAATTAAATGTAGTATATCGAAACTCTTTAACATAATTTGGATATAAATTGTATATAAACAAATACGTAATCACTAATCCAAAATGTGTACCTAATTTCATTGACACAGCATAATAATTACAAAACTGCGTCTATTTAAGAACCTACTGAAGGTACAGAGACATACTATAAATGTCAGGAGAACTAACTTAATCACAAAATCAAACTGTATGTAAAATAATATAAATCAGAAATTGTAGATACAGCATGGACCTGTATCTACTGTCATATACTTAAGAAGAACTATGAAAGTAACCTGTATGTCAAATTTTATTCAAATCTTCGTACAAAATAATATTTTGATATGTATTTTCGGTACGGTAGAAAGTATAACACTACTACATAACATATATGTATTTTAAAAAAATTGTGTGGTGTTGCATTTTGAAATTTGTATGAATCGTGCTGAAAAATATTAACACTATATAGTAACATTTATTAGAGTTTAATAACTGTTTGAGTGTGAATATTTTTTCAGTTATAGCATAGACATATTCAGTTATAGTGTCTATATCTATATGGTTATAGGTAGATATATTATTTATATTAAAAAAATATTTAAGTAAGAGAAAAATTTAATAATTAGTTGTATTATAAAACCTAAGTTATTTATTTCATATAATTATTTTAAGTTTTTTTATTAAATTTTATTTGCACCTAAATCACCGTAGACCGTTCGCTACTGAACTGAGATAACGCTATGTAGAATTGTAGAATTAATACGATTCCCGTCGAGTTGATCGAAAAACGAGTTTTCGAGTGCATCATCATAAATAACACAAAAAACATATTTTTTTTGGATTCAAATTAAATAAATTAATTAATTAAAAATAATTGATTAGATTAATATTGTAATTAATTAAATTATTCTTCAATTCCCTAACATTCTCCAATTTAAAAAGTATTAGGAACCATTTTTAGTGGAAGTGTGTTTTTAACGGTTTGTCTGAAGATGGTTAACAATTAAAAATAATTAATTTGATATACGTGAAATCTAAAATTCGTATCTTATAAGTATAAGGCATAACATTAATCTATTATTTCTCCATTGCAAAGACATGTAATGAACGTATGACACAGACGAAGAAATTGAGAGTTAGTTGTACGGAAGTAATATTGGAAACTTTTCATTATCTGGTAAGTAACTAATATATCATTAGACCGAAATATACCATCGCAATTGAGAAAAAGAATTCAATATAAAAGAAAACTGCTGTACTAGGTAATAAGAGTTTGCCGTTGGCTAACGTTTTAGTTTTATATTCTTCACTCCAGCATAATATAATGTAATTTAATTAAGCTATTTCAAGCAAATACAGTTTAATTTAGCGAAATATTGAATGAATTATAATTGGACGGTAGTGAACATTGTATAAGAAACAAAAAATATAGTAATTTCAGATGGGACCAGCCCTCGAGAACCTATATCAGCGTACATAAAGCCGTAAACTGTCACCAAATGATTAAAATATTTTTGTCGCTACACTTATGGCAATAAAAGTTTTAAATTTTGATTAATTTAGTTGATGATATGAAGTTCGGTTTCTTATGTACACGCAGACTGCTAAGATCATTTCTGACGCGTCACAAACACTATGAAATTGAACCTGAAACTCTGGACGAAAGTATAACCATTTAATTATTTAAACTTAAACCATCTATCAAATTTATTATTTAAATGACAGCACACAATATACATGATTCATAACCACTTTTTTCCTCAATTTACTTCGTTGTTATTTTGTTGATATTTAAATTTTTGTACACATATAAAAAAAATAGTTTTGTTTGTTTTTTATATAGTTAAAATGTAAGCACTTAAGCACATTATTATAATTTATATAATTAATTTCAATTTTGGTTTTAAATATTGATAATACAGCATTTAAAAAAAAACTTATATTCAAAAAAACTTATGATCAATTTAATTTGAAAAGCACAGCGATCATTATTTTTCTTAATATTTTAAAATTGATTCATAAATAGATAGATAGATAGATAAGGCAGAAGTACGAACCTCCCCCTCCCTACACTGCAACATAAAGAGATCTATTGTGCCTACCCTACTAAAATTTGGTCAACTAATATCCAGGCTTCTGTAGAAGCGTAGAGTTTTCCTGAGTAATCTAGGAATCACTACCCTTGGCGCGTGCCTGGGATGTTGTTCCAATAACTCTAGGTGAACAATATCCCAGGTCACATAGCTTATAGTTAATCATTTTTTAACTAAAATAATTCGTGTAAACATGAATTAAATAAATTATATTTTAATTAATTTATAATTTTTTTTTAATTAACTATTTTCTCACACCTAATTGTTATTCTATTTTCATTAAAATCATAAATATTTTCATAATCCAGATTTCAGCAATTATCGATATATTACATACATTGTAATTGTACAAGTGCAATTATAGGACATTTAGGACCTCGAAAATGTGAAGAAAAATACATTAATAAAATCGATTTATTTTATAGTTGTCCTATAACTATATTCTATATTCGTATACTTACAGTGGACGTCTTATATTGGTCTACCATAACAGGTTGATTACACAATCTATTACATACCGAATAAATTTGACAATCATCCTGGATATGACAATTATTTTCAAATATTTCTTACAAAATACATATTCTATCGCCACCTAGTTTTTAAATATTTCAACAGCATTGATTTTGTGCCAAAGTAAGAACCGCTCGGGTAAGAACGGTTACCTAGTTGTGCTCGGGTAGGAAACGCTCCACTTTGTAAAGACATATAAGTAAATAATTTTTTAAATATTTCAACTTAAGGTTAACATAATTTATTGCACCTGATTCAAGTATAGTATTCAACTTGATAATATAACAATGATTTTTTTTCTGTTCATTTTTGAATACATTATATATAAATTTTATAATAAATGGTAACAAAAAAATAAAAAAATTATATTATTTGTATATACTTAATTAATCAACATATTTTTAAAATAAATTTTATAACTTATAGATAATATGGCTACCTGGAGAAGGAAAACCAAATTTAAAGGAAGCTATTTTGTCTGTTAATTTTAGTTATTATATTTTATAAATGAATTTTAAAATATTATTTGTTTTATGTGCAGGCAACAAAACTTTTTTTTTATATATATGTTTCGTCGGCAGAAAGTTTGTTTATCGTAAATATAATTTTAAAGATTTTCAGAAATCGGATTTTAATGTTTGAACCATTATAATCTAAAAATCTGACCGATATGATTTTTTAGTTTTTTTTATATGCTGGTGTATTAATTTTAATTAATTTTCAACAGTTTCCAGAGGTCCGACCAATTAACTTTAGAAAATATTAACAAATTTGTACAAAATGTATTTGCCTTAAACGCCACTTAAATAAGGATATGCAAATATACTGTGCATAATTTATAATATAATAAATATCATTTCCAGTAAAAAATGTGTTATTATTTATAAATTTAATAATTTAATATAATTAAATATTAATAAATTTGTAGTATAAAATTAACGTACACGCCATGAATTGGATTATAGAGCAAATCAATTACTATATGTAGTTGCTTTAAATCGTGGTTTTTCAAGGCAATGGAAAAAAATGAGATATGTGACACCTGAGTTTTGATGAGTGTAAACGAAAAACCCCAAAAAAACATACCTAAGTAATAAATCGAAAATGTCGTTTACGCCAAACAGGCGACAACATTATAATATAACACGAATAAAAGTTTATTTTATATTATTAAATTTAATAATTTAACAAAATCAGATAAAATCGCTTTATGTTTGTTACTATATGTTACAGTAACTGGCTTGAATATCCTTCATTTGAAATACAGTAAAATTTCAATATAAGCTACTCACAACACAATATAAGAAACCCTTGCTTTAAGAAACTGAAATATGTTTCTATATTTTCGATATAAGAATAAGATCCATTTTTTTTTTTAATTTTAATGTATGTTAATGTATGAATAAAAAACGAAAATAAAGCGGAATTCATTGTAAGTTTAAAAAAAAAATTATAAGAAAGATAGAGGAAGGTGTTAAAATAAAAATTATTTGCGAAAAGTACAGTATACATATAACAGATGTGTCGAGGATAAATAAGAATAAAGAAAATATTGAGACATTTGGGTCCACAACCTGCCGAAAAACTACAAATGTCTCGCGTTTAAAGAAGCCTTTATTCTCGCAGATATAGAACAAGCATTATTTACATGGTTCTTAAATCAACGAGCGAAGTATAACGTTGTAAACAATGCAATATTGAAGGCAATAGAGCTGCATGAATTACAATCTTCGAAAGTACCATTTAAGAGAAGCATAGCATGGATCGAAAACTAAAAGAAGAGGAAAGGTATACGTTTGTTAAAAATTTATGGTGAGAAGCTATCCTGCGACACATCAATGGTGCCCATTTTATTAAAAAATTAGTTTATAAAAACTTAATTTATTTGTCTATTCATTTCTTCACATTTTAATTTTTCAATTTAAACCATTCTTCATCTTAAACAGCAATATATTTCATAAGTATTCTTCTTTTGAATCTATTTATATCATAAAAGAAACATTCTCAAGATAAAAGTAACTTTTTTTTTAAAATTGAATCATAAAAGTAGCTTATATCGAAAATTTACCGTATAGGTATATTGTTTGATTTAAAAATATGATTTGTGTATCAGAATATTCAACTTATCGTAAAATCTTTACAATTATCATTGTAAGTTTCTATATTTCAGCAATTTGTGATTTATTCACTTTCACCTCGACAATTTAATTTGGACTTATTTCTTAGATATTTGAAATTAGAATATCAATTAAATGCTTTTTTATCATTTGTTCTGTTGTACAGCCATGCCAACCGATCCTCTGCTTTACTTTGTTTGTCTCAGTCTTTAATTTTTATAACTTTTATCTTAATTATAAAAATAAATTGAAATTTTAATAACAAAACTACAAATATGAAACAAAAAAAATCTTATTTTACTGATCTTGCCATTAATTATGTATTTGTTTTAATTGTATTAATATCATTTATAAAACATCACACAATTTAGCGCGATTTTCAAAAAGCTGTGAAGCTGTTAACATTAATTTCTGATCATATTTATATCTATTTATTTAAACATCAAGGCTGATCTCTGTTACAAATATTTACATTGACTTGACATACTACATAATTTTCAATATCTATGAAACCGGTATGATTTCCATAAAAACGAATTATATATTAGGCCGAAACATAACTAAAGCACTGAATATAACTAAAGCACTAAACATAACTAAGGCACTAAACATAAATTATTATTTTTTTCAAAAAAATTTCAAACGACTGCTTCTGTTTTTATGCTGAGGTGTAATTTTTTTGGAAGTGCCCTTTATTATTTATGCCAAACCATTAAAAAAAAATGGTTTTAGTAGTGTCTAAATAATTTTTTTCGTAGCGATTTTTTTCTTCTGTTTTTACATGCAAGATTACATGCAATAATTTTCTTTTAAAAATGATTACAAAAATTTTTAATTTACATATATTATATTTGTCTTAACATAAATTAATATATTTTTCGTTTTAATTAATAAAATTGTAAAAATTTATAACATTTTTTGGTTCAAAATCAAATTCTTGATCAGAACATTTTATTTCAAAACATTTTTCCTGTGGAATTTAACCTCAAAAAGTAATTTTATGACGATTTGTTTGATTATGTCACTGAAATCTACAAAAATGTTAATGTGTTATGACATTTCCAAAAAAAAATTACACCTCCGTAAAAAACCAGAACCGGGAAAAATAAAACTCGTTCTACTGAAGGAGTTCTTCTCGAAAAACAAATTATTTATTATGTTTAGTGCCTTACAAAAATTATGAGTGTAAGTTCAAATAAAAAAAAGCCAATTTGAGCTTTAATAAGTTAAAGCAAAAGCTCCTTTCTATGCTCTGGTGGGGTTTGTTGGACTTTGTGCTTAAAAAGCTGTTAAAAATATTTAAATTTTTTTTTAAATTAAAAAAATGGTATAAATACAAGAGTTATAACATTTTTAAGCCGGAATTATTATCGTTATATATATACAGTAAAGTTTGAATTGTGAAATATTTATAGATTAAACATTGTTTTTTAAAAAATGAAATATATTTTTATATCTATTGCCCTTTTTGGTGGTATTGCCTATGGTGCTGTTTTACCAGAAGAAATAATTCCTACAGAATTAAAATCTTCAGAATTTGTTTTACGTGAGTGTAGAATAGAAAAATAATATTTAAGATTTGTGAAGTACTTGTATAAATTATTAATTGAAGTAATATTTTAAGATTTTTATTTTTGTTAGTACTTTTGAGTTTATGAATATTATAAGTGTCGAAAAGTCGAAAGTTTAAATATACAATTTTAAGATTAATTTATTTGTTTTAAACAAATTATTAAGAATTTTTCAAATTTAAATGATAATTTTCCAAACCTTTCTAAACTTTTTTTTAAATTAAATAAAACACATTATAAAATCTTTAATCCTTTTCAAAATAATTAGTACTATAAATATATAATTATAACATAACTAAAATAATATCCAATTTTTTACATTTTGGTTATTGTGTGTATATTGTAAAAAACAATATTAGAAATAAAATATTTAAATCTAAAAAAAAAAAGAAACTGTAGGGATAGGTCTGCAATGGAAGGTCCTAATTTTTTAACCATGTTAATAATATAGTTTTAGCAATCAATTGGCGTTATTTTTTCCAGATTCATTTTTCTTTCATTAGACAAATATTAATTTTGTAAATCTGGAAATTTGAAAAAGTATTTACTTTTGAAGAATTGCATTCCCTATGGGGTTTTTAAAATAGGCGAGTAAAACGAAATTTTTTCTTTTTTTAAATTCGTATCTGATACTAATGAATTAAGCGCTTTGAAAAAATAAATAATTTTGTAAAAATAAATTTTGTGAAATTTGTATATTTTAAAATAATTAAAAATGTTGGAAAAATTACCATTTCACTATGAAAAATGTTTAAAAATAATTAAAAACGTTTATAAATGTTTGGAAAATTATCATTTCAATTTGAAAACCGACTAATTTAATCTGAAAATGATAACATAGTATAAATTTATATTACATTACATAATAAATATATAATTTAAAAAAATTAACTTTATACTATAAGAGAATAACAAATATTCTTAAATATTTAACATTATGTATTTTATTTTTATTAATTTAATAAGAAAATACTAAACACATTTAATAATGCTAAAACGTAATTGAATCAATAATTTGAAGTAAACAAACAAATTCTAATATATGTAAAAAAAAGTTAATTTATCATTCAAGTAGTGTCTCTCTTATAACAGCCATAAATATCAATGACAATGGAACCAGACATATTTCAAAACTTATTTGTGATTCGTAAGTTTCCGTGTCTAACATTCTTAAGTCACAACGGAAACCTATAAAAATGGTTTGAACTAATAGGAACAACCCCAAAGTAGATTTTTTTGAAATTTTTGTTTTGCGAGTAGTAGAAGAATCCTAAGTAATAGTACAAATAAAATAGATGAAAGTTCTATTTTTATTTTTGAAACATACACATACTACACGATGGGCGGAATATACTTGAAAAACGTCATTATTTCACGGAATTACGACATTTATTTGTGTTTTACTTGATAAGCACGCATTGGTGAACATTTTTTTCACAGTATAGACAAATTACACTTTAACTTGGTATATTTTTGTGAGTGTTGTAACTGTATGATAAAAATTGTCTGAGTTAATACAAATGTCCTCAAGTTAAGTTTAAATATTGGAGTTTTTACTTGGGTCATGAATGGTATTAAATGATAGCCCGTTACGAGTAAGAGAAAAAATATGAAAAATAAATGTTTATTTTTTTTGACTAGGGCATAAGACACTAAAAAGTAAGATTGTGGCTATTTGGAACCTTTAGTTGCGCTTAAACTTAGAGATTGCCAGTAATATAAAATATTGGACTTACCTGTACTAATAAGTTATTCAAAAACTAAAAAAATTCTAGACAAAATTTTCAGTCTAAAATTAAACCCTTAACTTTGATTTATTTTTATTTATCTAGTTATGCAAATTAAACTAAAAAATAATATTTTTAATTTATTAATATACAAGCTATTTGTTTAATTATTTATAAATATAGTAAATAATTAAATACATAATTAGTCATTGTATATATCAAGTAATTAAATATGATATTTTTAATTAGTTGACTTCTTGTTTTAGAAATTATGCAAACTTTTGAATAAATTTCAAAGTTGTACTTTAATTGATAGTTTCATTCAATTACTTTTTTTTTAAATATCTCTTTCCAGTATTTTTTTTTTGATTTAATCTTATTTTATTACAATTGGCGGGAAAATCGGTTTGCTTTTTTATATAAAGAATAATAATAATAAGTAAAAATAAAATATATTTTAGGAATTTAATAATAATTTATTTAATCCTTAAAGGTTTTATTAATTACACTAAATTATATTATTAAATTGCATCTGCTTTGGTAGATTCTTGATGCTTATAATCTTCCGCACGATTTACATTTTGAAATATTTCTATTAAAAAGTAGTAACCTCATTTATAATGATATTACTTTGTGGCCCATAAAAAATACTTTTAGATAACAGCAGAAAAAAGGCATATGCTTTTAAATCGTGCGGAAGATTATGAAATCACTTCATAAAGTATCATTCTGTTATACTTTAAGATATTTTCACGTTAGAAAAGTGGGTAATGCTGTGGATATAATGGGTAAAAATGGCTTATACTTTAACCTGGTATCTGTCAAAAAATAAGAAAGAAATAATAATACACAACTTCCATTTTGAAATCATCTGTCTCCTATTACATATAATTCGAATTTAAACCAATTATGGTCATATGTATAAAATAGAAAATTAATCTAAATTAACAATAATGTGCTGAGTATAAGATGATTACTGTGAATATATGCATATTATCTAGGCAAGGAGCACAAATTATGTTTTACGTACATCTATTAAGTGATTATATAATTATATTTATCGGAAATTCAGAACAATAGTTTGCTAATCAATAATTATGTTCATAATCATAATGCAACAATCGAGAAACCGGGCATAAGAAATCTTAGATTTAATTTTGTCTTATGGTGACCTGCAGTCAATGATTTTATAAACTTTATTAGATTTATCATAAAAGGATAAAATAAGTTAAATATAAATTACAGTTCACTAGTCCTAGTCTTACTTTAAAACAACAATTAATTTATTTAAACTTTCCAATGAATAGCAAAAATATTAAATTATAGGTAATTAAAATGATTTGTAAACGGAAGAGTGAATCAACAAAATATATAAATTATATATTTATAGATATTACATAGCTGCAATCATTATATGAATAGCATTATTATTTGTAAATTTGTAATTTGCAATTTCAAAATATTGTAAACTTATTTGATTGTGAATTTAAAAACTATTGAATTGGAAATAAATTTGTCGGTGATTTTTTATTTTGTGTACACTCTAGTCATTAATTTTGCGTTATTAATAATGTAATTCTTAAATAAAAATAATTATGGTAGTACATAATTTAATATTACAAATCTATAATCAAGTTCATTTTGAAAAATAACCTATACTTAGTTAAATGAAAATATGTTCTTCTGACTTTGTGTGGTACTATTATTCGTGGGTTTTATTGGGAAAATGTATTTTGACTACACCCCTCCTATTGTCAAAAAACACACTTTATATTTTGGAAATGGAAGGCCGCAAATGTATTTTTTGTCAATTATGCCTGTTTCATAAGTATTTTGTTTAATCAAAAAGATTAAAATGTATGAAATTGGAATAGAACGTTTATATAAATGTAATTGTTAATATTCTTACTCATTAGCGCTAGGATATTATCATTGATTGTAATCTGGTTATTCTTATATAAAAACATTGTATCAGACTTCATCAGAAAAAATGAAAAGAAAATTTTAATGTATTTGAATTAATTTTTATTTTGTAATTATAATTAAGGACACTTTCACAAATAATTTAATTAATAAATTAAATAAATAATTTCTTAATAAATTAAATAAATAATTTCTTAATAAATTAAATAAATAAATTTGATTATTATAGCTGCTAATATTAAGATATGTAATCGAGAAGATCCTAATCTAAATGAATGTATTAAAGAAACAATTCAACAGCAAATACCACTTTTACATGTAAATAAATAATTATGGAGATTTTATATTTCAAATTTATATAATTCAAATGATTTTATATAGAAAGGTTCAACATCCTTAAATATTCCACCTCTTGATCCTTTTGAAATACCAAATAATCGATTTGAATATGCAAATGGCGCTATTGCTGGCACAATAATAATAAAAAATGTTAAAGTTTATGGTATGGCCAGAACAATTATTAAAAATGTTCGTACAAAAATTTCTGATGATGGTTTGACAGCCGAATTCGATGTATTTGTACCAAGATTATATGTTGAAGGAGATTACAAAGCTGATATAAAAGTTAATGATATTAAAATGAGACCAAAAGGATATTTTAATGCTACATTGAGTATATTAAAAAAGTTTTTTTGTATTTTAAGTTTCTAAATTTTAAATTTTCCTTGTTAAGGTGATGTTGGAAATACTGCAAAACTAGGTGGAATCTTTGAAACAATTAATGGTAATAAACATTTACATTTAACAGAATTTGATATAGATCCAGAAATTGGTGATATGAAAGTATTTGCAACTGGACTTTTCCCAGACCCTACTTTGAGTAATAAATTTTTGTTATATTTTTCTGTACAATTCCAATTCTAATTAAATTATTTATTTCTTGCAGATAGCATCATATTAGATTTTGTAAATCAATATTGGCCTGAAATGTACAAAATTATACTACCGGAAACTAAAGTTCATTGGGAACCGATAGTATTGGAAAATGCTAATCTATTTTTGTCACAAATACCATTTGACAAATTGCTATCAAAGTAATTGAAAGTTTTAAAAATAATAGTATAATAGTTATAAGCTGCAAGCTATGACTATTCATTCCAGTTTAGTATTTTTTATATTTGTTTACATATTGTAAAAAGATTATATATTTTATCTTTTATTTTTTTAATTTTCTGTGATTTTTCTGTTATAATACAAAATATATATATGTTTCAATTATCAATGGTTTTTGTATTTGTAAAATCCCATTTATTTCAAAAAGTGAAATAATATTGTTTATGCAGTTGGTGTCCGTGTAGAGCGGAATAAAAATACAAGGATGCTTCTATTATTAAACAGGAGCCTGAGCATCCTAACAGGGTACTGTTTTTTGGAAAAATGTCGAAAAGGTTTGGTCTGTGTGGGATTAAGTATAGAACAGTATGAAACCATCGAACTAATTGGATGATTTGGTAGGCATCCCAATCATGGATCTGCTAAGGTTTGTAAAGAGTGCGAAGTTACTAGAGTATCGGTAGACTACAATATACTGATTATGAAAGGGATACCTATGGTTCAAATAGTGAACTAGTGTTTATAATCGACCAGTTATAGCAGACATTCCCCCTTCTAACTTGCTAACTAACTAGCATAGTTGTCATTTAATTAGGGATTCTAATCAATTATTTTGCTCTATTATATTATTTAATGTATGGTTTTGAATAGTACAACAAAAATTAATAATTAAAAATAATAATAATTGAAATAATTAAAAAAAAATCTAAGGAAATACGTTATATCCAGCTTTGGATGAGTACTCATGTACAGCAGGTACTTTGGATGTACCTGCTGTACATGAGTTGATTACCAAAATTAACAATTACATAAATATAATATGGTGTTTTGTGCTATTATAACTAGCATAACCTAACTATATCTTATATATCGTAACTTATAAAGCACTTTTAGTTTTCGAATAATATTGGATTGAAGTTTGAAGCTAGTACAAAATATACTAAATATAGTTACACGGTTTAAATTTATGTTGGGCTTTAATTTGTTTTACAGTTTAATTAAAATTCTAGAAATGCCTAATATACGAACATTTGTTACAAAAGAGTTAAGCAACGAACTTGGAAATCTGACAGTCAAAATTATATAGCAAATTCGTCAACTCAGTAATTATTTTATTGAAAAAAAAAATTATAATAAATATAGTTTAACGAGTTTAACAAGTTTTTAAATATCATTAGAAACAATATGGCACACTCGTACAAAATTATAATTTATAATAAATTAATTTTCAAGTATTCATAATTAAATGAATGAGTTTTAATTAAGTTATAATTACTTATAGATTATTAAAAGATTTATTTTAATTTTGGACATAAAATTATTCCTGATTAAAAAAAAATTAAATAATATACATTATTTAGTGTATATAAATATTTACAAAAAAAAACTAGTTTGTTACATCAAATCATGTTTTTTTTTTATTCGATGCCGAAGAATGAAAAACACTAAATAGAAATTAATTACAAAATTTAAAATAACCTTTTTAAAAAACCCACTAATACAATCGTCAATAATCAAGGTTTTTTTCTGATTAAAAAATAAATATCATAAAAGTCTGGAACATTTAATCAATAACAAAATGCTTGTTCTTAAACCACAAATATTAAAAAAAAAAAAAACTAAAGATTTAATTGGAAATGATACATTAGCCGAAAAATATTTCCAAATTTTTGATACTGTCTTAATAGACAGTGCTTCAATATAAAACAAAATATATTTTGAATACCAATTTTCTTGATAATTTCCATGTTTTGCTTCGTGGTTCACTCCACTTGGGAGCATACACTCATTTGGTACTATTAGTTTCTTTATATGAAAGAAACACTTAATTGCAAGAAGGTAATCGAATTTAATAGTGACGCGTTTGTTGTTAGCAAATTATCACAACCGTAATCATTTTTTCTAGTTAAGTGGTTAAAAGATGATTCAACTAAAAATAAGTCAAGTCGTCAAGTGGATTCAACTCTAGAGAATACGCCACCGCCGCTCGATTACTTCAATACAAAAAAAAAACTTTATACATTTTCAAATATTTTATTAAAATATTTTTTTTTATTTGATAATTTTATTAATTTTGCTTTCCAAGACTAAGAACTTAATTATCATCATAACAAAATTATTAGTTGGCTTTAACAAACCCATATAACTGTTATATCTATAATATATATATATATATATATATATATATATATATTTTTGGAAGGGGTTTACCGTCAGTATTACTAAAAATAATAATAATGAAAAGAAATCTCAAAAAAATTCAAATACTAAAATGTATTTATATAAATACCGGAATTTAAAGTCTAAGTAAGTTTCAGATAATCAAAGTTTTCGGATAGGAAAAGAATGAATTTCATTTTATTTTTATTAACCATTTTTAATATATTTTTATTAAAAATTTACGCACAAATTGAAGATGATTTTTATTCACGTAAGTTTTAATAAATAAAATCTTCATACATAATTAGTTTAAAAATATATTTTACAAATTTACGTATATTTAGTTTATGATTTACTTAGTTATATAATTACTTAGTTCGAATATCGATTACGTAGTTTTAGAAATCGAATAAAAATCGTAGTCGTAGTAGAAGTCGTACTGGGTTATGCAATGAAATGTGATTAGAATAGATTATGTCAAATATATATTGAAATTCTTAATTTATTATCAATCACTTTACTAAATAAGAAAATCAGTTACCAAAACAAATCAACTCTTCAATTTTTTAATTATTTTATTATAAACTTTTTATGTTTTGTGATTTATTATATTCTTAAGCAAATGTTAAATCAATTTCAGATTTAATCTATAACTAATACATGAATCAATTAAGTAATTTTTGCATTTTGATTAACTAAATTTTAACAAAACTAATGGCAATACTTTTAGTAAAATTAATTCAATAAAATTTTACATCTATTTGAAATAATATTCAGTTTTTTCAACCAAAATGAACAAAAAATAAACTAGAAATATTTAATAATTATAAATTTTATTCATTTTCAATCCCGATTTGTAAATCTTTATTATTATTATTTTTTTCGAAAAATGGTAATAGTACTTTCTAGAAGATAAAAATATTGGCAATGATTTTTAAAATCGTACGGAAATATTTAAAATTGAACAAGAAATTGTGGAACTTTTAATATTTAATTAAATTGTATTATTAAATTTAAGTAATATCAATAGTTTTTTTTACAAATTTTAGAAGTAAATGTTATGTTTAGCCTTTCTCTGAAAATATTAATTTTTCATAATATAAAATTAAACCCATAGTATAATTTATAGTAATGAAAATTATAATCAAATTACAAGTTGCAGAAATTTATGACTGGACAACTAACATAAACTTATTATCAAAATATTTTATTACTTTAGCATTAATTGGAAAACTTATTATAGTAGAATTGCTTCTATTTAAAAAAAACGGTTTACCTAGAAGAGAAAGCAGAAAGCAGATAACTCGTAGTTATGTGAATCACTTATAATGTAACAAACAGTGCTTTGTAAAATTATATTAGACACCAGTAATGTATTTTATAATTCAGAATTTCAACAAAACTACCTGTTCACAAATTGCCTGTTTGTCAAATGTCATTCAAATCGGATAATAAGATTTATAGACATAAACTTTATAAATAAACCAATCCGTGTACCAAATGTTATAGAAGTCGTATAATAATTACATACTCTAACAGTTTAGATGTTCTAAAGTTTAGAACATATAGTCAAATAGAGTTAGGAAACTAAACTGAACATATATTATTACCATGCACCTATTGAAGCTACCTAACAAAAATACGGACAATATTAGGAAGTCAAACTGTATCCAAATCGTACAAGTAGTTCTAGGAGATGCTAATGCGCATCATGCCTCTGACATGCGTACGCGGAGTTTTTTTTTTCAAATTCATTTGAGTGAAATCGATTTTTTTATAACTAGTCGTAACATATGTAACCTTTTTCTCTATACATATTTAATATTATATAATATATAAATGTTGATAAAATAAAATAATTATATTTCAATTTCTTCAATTGTAGCTACGATAAATTTTGAGCCATGCACACAAAATGATTCACATTTAAATAAATGTCTCAAGGATTGGATACAAAATCTATTTCCATTATTAATTGTAAGTTTTAAACTGATATAATTTACGCTTTCATATATACTAAATTATAGAATACAAATATTTTAAGAATGGTTCTTCAGATTTAAATGTACCAGCATTAGATCCATTTGAAATTCCTGAAAAACGTTATCGAATGATGAGCGGTGCTTTTCATGCAACATTTATTCCAAAAGATGTTAAAGTTTTTGGTATTGGAAAAACTCAAATTAAAAATGTAATCACGGAATTTAAGAATGATGAATTGATAATTAATATTGATACATTTAATCCTAAAGTATCGATGAATGGAAGTTATAAAGGAGATGTTAAAATTGATTACATAAAATCGAAACCAAAAGGAATATTTAATGTTACGCTAAGTAAAAGAACTGTAAAATTTTAATTTGCATTTTTAAATTGAATATTTTTCATTTTATTTATAGCTGATATTCGAAATACTTATAACATTTTTGCAAATTTTCATTTTATTAATGGTGAAAAACATTTACGAGTACGAGAATTTCATTATGTACCAAAAATTGGTGATTTTGAATTTTATGCAAGTGGAATTTATCCAGATACTGAAACAAGTAATTATATATATATAGTAATTATATATATAGGTATAATAATTTTAATTAAATTGTGGTTTTCTTTATATTTAGATGATGTTTTCGTTAAATTTATAAATATGTATTGGAGAGATATGCATAAGATTTTATTAGATGATTCACGATATTTATTGGAACCAATATTTTTAGACATAATTAATAATTTTTTATATTTTGTACCATTTAAACAAATAATTGCAGAAGTAAATTAACAAAGAATGATCATTAATATTTTTATTAATAAAATTTAAATAATAAATAATTAATTATATAATAACGCTTTAATTTCAAAATTGACTAAGAGCTGACAACAGATTATTTTTATTTCAGAATAGACAAACACTTAAAATATGGAATTAAAAGTCTGGCAATGGAAACCCTGCTCTATTTCGCAGGACATCCCTTTGCTTCAATTTTCGTACATTTTGTAATTTTGTAGTGAAAATAATTAAGAAATTATAGAGTTTCTATGCAGATCTTTTATTAACTTTATAGAAATAAATAAATACGTAATATGCAATTTCTTTGGCTAAGCTTACTTTGGCTTTAACAACATCAGCTGAATAAAAATAATCACTTAATTTAGGATTTACATCTAAGCAATTACTATCAGATGCTCGAATATATTTCATTAAACTTATAAAAATAATAAAAGTGTATGTATTATCAAAGCAACTTTTTAACATGTCTATAACTTTAAAAATATTTAAAGTTTGAGTCACAGCCACTCTCACGGTAGCGTTGATAGTTTTTATAAAATACACTACAGCTTTATACCAAACCAAAGAGCTCAAATACAACGTTGACACAAATATGTATTTTCCGCACCGCTAAAAATGTAGCAGAACACTTATTTTAAATTAAGAAGATGCATTAAGTAGCATCAATTTCACAAAAAAGTAAGGAAATGTTACTTTGAATTTGAATGCGTACAATTTAATTTCAAATTTAAGGTTACCGTCGACGCTCTGTAGGTGGCACTATGGTTCCAGCTTTATGTTTATATGAGACAAATTGATTTTCTCAACATTTAAAAAGAAAATTGAAACAGGTATTTGCTATTAAAATTTTCCATAGCAACAAATCATATTTTCTCCAGTCCTAAATAATATTAACTGATGTGAATGATCTTCCAAAAAATTAATGAACCATTTGTTTTTGTAATCGTTAAATTTAGCGTTTCTCTTTTTTCATTTGTTTTTATCCCACTGATGTGGATTATAAACTTGTGTATTATAAACTTTTTACAATTGTAATCAATTTGAAAATTCAAACTCTTCATTATTTACAATGCGATACTAATACCATATCGATAATAATGAAAGGTAGATTTCAAGAATATATTTTTTTTTACATAAATGATAGGTTTTGTTTTGATAACACTATAAAGTATTCGTTTGTTCAAGAATAAATTTACAGATCATAAATAAGATTCGGGAGTAATAAATCATCTGTTGTAAACACAAAAAAATAACAAAATAAAATTATTTCATATTTCAGCTTGAGTTGATTTTAATTATTATTTAATTTTCCCTTTATACTTTGAAATGAAAAGTGAACGTCCATTTTCATGAAAGTAAAACTAGGACAATTTTTTATATGACAACCATAAGAATACTTATAAATTCAAGGTTTATTTGTCAAAGAAATTACAATGTATAATAATGTTTTTTAAAAAAAATATATTAGGTCTAATATTTGAACTGTCCTTCATCTTGTTCAGAAATTATGAATAAATTATTAAATTTGTTGTGAATTAAATTAAGATTCTCCATAGTCTCTGTCTCTGATATTAAATAACTAGCAATAACTTATTTATTTGATGTTTACTTTTAAGTTTAAAAAAAAATTGCCTCATTATACAATAAAGTTTAACAAACCTTAAAAAAATATGTGTAAAAGATTTGCAACAAAAAGTGCAATTACTGCAACAAAAAAAAATATTGTTCTGTCAAGGTGGTGTAGTTCACCGTGCGTTAATGTTTTCTTAATTGCAAACTCAAAACTGGAATCGAATGTGTATTACATATAAGTATATATAAGTTTGAATATTAATCAGGTTTTGAAATTAAAAGTTTTTTTTTTCATAAAAATAATATAATAAGAATATTATGGAAAACATCAGTAAAATGTATATATTAATTTTATTTTAATCTTTTGTCAAAAAAGTAAGTTGCAGTTATGAGTTATGTTAAGATACTTTACAAATGTTCTGTTACACATAAACAAACGACAATATGAGTTCGTTCGTGTTTGGACTATAGGTGTAATTGGATCATATTTTTTTTTAAATGATGAAGCAAAGACAGTCAACGTAAAATGATAAGAACTTTTTGTGGAGTGATTGGCGGTAACAATTTTGGAAAACATATGAATGCAATGTTTCACAAACTTTTGTGAAACATTGGGTTTTTTTGCAAGAGAAATTTCCTAGTAAGGTAATTCCAAGAAGATGTGATGTTACTTTGATACCAAGATATTGTAACTCGACGCTTTTAGAATTCTTCTTGCGGAATATATTTACAGTAAAGACTTACTAGCTTTCCAACGACAATTCAAGAAGATCTTGATGGAATTGAACCATAATCATGCGAAAATGTCGTCCAAAATTACACTAAACCTCCAATGCTATAATACTATTTGTAATTGAAATATATATATATAAGTAGAGTTGTTATTCAATTATAGGGAATAGAAAAAAGTATAATTGTATATTTTATAAAATTATACAGAATTACTTAGACCTAATAAAAGTGCTCCCTATTTTGTGAGATACTGCAGCAATAAGAACTACTGAATATAATCAAATTTTGTTATTATAAATATTATTATTAATACGGTATTTTTTATTTTTGGGCATTTTTAACTAAAAACTGTCACTTTCTAGTGATTTGCTCAAAATATCATTTGAATTTAATATATCAACTGAAATATTAAAATTTTACAGTGTATTTAATTCGCAGTTCAGATAATAAGAGTATACTATGATAAAAATACTAAAATACATCAGAGCACGTTTTAAATATGCAATAACAAAATAAATATATATAAAAATATATCATCACTTCATAAGAACCACTCTTGCTTTTCAGCCCAATGAACTTTCTCCTAATTATGTGGTTCGCTATGATTCCGAAAGAAAATGTAGATCTAAACAAAACCCATATTTTATCAAGATAAAGACTATATTTATATTTAATTCAGGTAATAATGCAATTATATATATTTATAAATAGTATATTAATCTGAAATTTAATCTCCCACTTATTAACCGGGATAAATTTTATTTTAAATGATATAAGAAAGTATATAAATACAGGAGACAAATTTATTGAATAGTTTAGTTATGAAAAATCAGTAAACAAATAAATATACAATTTTTGAAAAATTATTGAATTTGAAAGTGAAAATAAAGTGAAAAGCTGAAAAAATATTAAATCGAATAAATATGAAATTATTTATACCACTATTTGCACTTTTTGCAACAAGTTATAGTGCAGCACTAACATCTGATAATCAATTTGTTTTACGTGAGTGATATAAATTAAAAAAAAAAAACCTAAACTAAAAAAAAAAAAAAGTTATAAATTTAATTATGTGGCAATAATCTTAAATTAGTGCGTTTGGTCAAGGAGTATTTAATTATCTAGTCTAGAGTATTTTTTTCAAACAACTGATCTACAACCAAAATTGATATTTGGTGTTCTTCTAAATTCTAATACCTATTTTTTTCGAAAAAAATATATAAAGAATAAATTATAAATCCTATATCGGAATGAACTGCACAGTATTAATTAATTTAGAATTCTCATACTTAGTCTACAACTATTATTTTCTATTCTTATATTAAAATATTTTTAATTTTACAGCTGAAGGTATAATAACTTGTGCACAAGATGACCCAAAAATAAATGAATGTTTCAAGGAAACATTTCAAGATCAAATGAAACTTTTTAAAGTGATTTAAAATTTTATATATAATATATATATATATACATTAAAAATGTATTTAACGTAAAAAAATGTATTTCTAGACTGGTTCAAAAGCACTTAATATTCCACAACTCGATCCATGGCTACTTCCAGGACATCGTGTAAATTATTCATCTGGTGGTATACAAATAAATTTAGCTGTGAATAATGCTAAAGTTATTGGTATGGCCAAAACAATAATTAAAAAAGTACGTTCGAAAATTAATACAAAAGGAATTCGTATGGAAATTGATATGTTTTTCCCAGAAATTTTTATGGAAGGAAATTTTAAAGCAAATTTGAAATATAATGAAGTCAAAATGAGACCAAAAGGATATTATAATCTAACTATGAGTAAGAATTATAAACTGGTTTTTATATAAATTTTTTTAAAGTTTTAATGTTAAATTCAATTTCCAGGTGAAATTTCTAATACTGCTACAATGTATGGAGTTTATGAGCAAATTAATGGTACTAGATATTTAAAAATGAAAAATTTTAATATAGATCCAACAATAAAAGGTGTTAAATTTAATATTAATGGATTATTTACTGATCCAGCTTTAGGTAAATTAAAATATATACTTCATAATTATATAAAATACAAAGTTTATATATGAATTTTCAATTTCAGATAATATTTTCGCGACATTTATTAATCGATATTGGTTAGAATTATATAAATATGTATTAACTGAAACAAAATCAACATGGGAACCAATTCTAGTTGAATCTATAAATCCATTTTTATTGCATGTTCCAGTTGATCTTTTAATTACTCCACCAAAGAATTAAGGAAATATATATAAATTTGGTAAATTTTATTCCAAATGATTTGTATCGATAATACGAACTTTATATTATTTAAATACATATTTGCATTTTTTTATTTGGTATTTGAATTTCTGTGATTTAAAAAAAAAATAATATTACAAAAAAAAAATATAATAAATGTTACTAAAATTAAAATAAATTATTATAATTTTAATTTTAATGTATCTAAATATAGTTAACAATAATTAATATTTGACGAACTTAAAAGAAAAACAATGGTAAAAGAACAATACTCCATACTATATTAAACCAAGTTCACTGCAAAATGAACAAAAAATTTCTGCTACGTCTGAAATTTTAAGCAAATTTATATTTATTATCGTAACATGTAAATTTTTAATTGGTGAAAGATTATTTAAAAGCAACTTCAAACTTATTCAAACTTCTTGTGTTGTTTAATCTAGCGCGAACTTGCATAATATTATTTATTTATTTTTTAACTTGTAAGATATTAAGATTTGTTTTATTTACCAACAGTATTTTCAGCAAACTTATACACTGGAAAAATTATTTTCAGAAAACTTTACAATAATATACACGTTTATAATTATGAATTTTACTCATAATACATACAATGTTCATTAATCTTTTTATAATTTATACAAAAATAAATTATAATGCATGAATCGAGAATATCATACAATATGAAGAGTTAGCATTAAGTTTAAAATGCGTATAAATTATCTGCACAAAGACTTATCTCTGTTATGCTGTTGTGTATTCGACGATATCCTCTCCTTATCTTATGTCTTGATTATCTAATTATATTTATGAATATGTATCAGTCGTTTTTTTTTTGCAATTTTTTAGATATTGTTAGTGGATATACTTATTACATATGTTCATATTCAGCAAATTATTGATAACCTCTTTTCTTATAAGTTTATCCGTTTTTAATTTTTGGTGTATACATTACATAGTTATTTTCGGAATGGATTACTAAAACAAGCGAATTTACCGAAAGCAATTCAAAAGATGACTGATGATTGATTATATCTATAATTTAGCAATATAAAATATTGCATAACTTTAGACATACTATAAATTATTTTAAGCAGAATCGTAGAGATATAAATATGAAGAGTTCTCATCTAGAACAAAAAAAAATAATCCTAATTTTTATTTTAACTCGCATTTTTTTTTTTTTTATCTGGGAATTAAGAGATTTATTTTTTCATAAATAAAATTTGGGTTTTGTGCAGCGCTTCACTGAATTTTCTGTCATTCACTAACTTTGATCACATGCGTATCGTATTGTTTTGTTACATATAAAAAAAAAATTTATAAGGAAAAAAATGAATTTGAAGTAAATTTTAAAATAAATTTCTATACATATTTTGATTTTTTTTGATTTTCTTTATTTTTGATTATGTTGAATTATATTTATAAATTTTTAATGTAATTGAAGTATTAAAACATAGATAAATGTAATATTTACTTAAAGTCTAATAAATCCTATTAAATAATAATAAATAACATAAAAAATAAAACAAGCTGCTAATTAGGGGTACCTTTGCATATAACTCGTAGATATGTTCAACAGTGATTTATATGATTTAGATATGTTGATTTACAGTGATTTAGATATGTTCAACAGTTTTGTTATTAACAGTATGTTTGTAACAAACAGTACTTTATTAAAACTTACTCATATTTTAAAAACCATCTATCATGTATTTTATAGAACTCGTAATTTTAATAGGGACTCCACTAAAACTACCGACCATAAACTTTATATACATTACAAAACTAATAAGTGTACTAAATTTCATTCGAATCGTAAAATATTTGACTTATGAAATATTTTTCATATATAGCATGTCATGGACCCCTTAAAGCTACTAACCTAAACTTTGGTCAACACCTCCGTAATGGTAGACACCAATCTGTGTACCAAATTTCATTGCAATCGGATAATATTTACCATATAATCTAGAACAAATGAAATGTTAATAGAAAATTTAAGCGTGTGACCCCCAGGAAAACATAATTATATAAAATTCGAAAACTAAAACTAACTATCTAAGAACCCCCTGAAGGTACAGATTCCAAATTTCAGGAGAGCCAACTATAGATCACAAAATTAACATGTGTGTAAAATATCATTGAAATAACAATGATATTACACAGTGCTGGGTAATAATCGAGTAAAAGTATTTGAATACTTATAAATAATACCTTTTTATACTATACTTTTATATATATTATAGGAAAAGTATTTTATTCAAAAAATTTCAAATACTTTCAAAATATCGGGATATTGATTGTGAATACTTTTTGAATACAAAGTATTCGAAGTGTTTTTACTCAGATACTTTTTTTGAGTAAGTATTTTACTTGAATTTTTGAGTTACCAAAGTAAATATTTCATCCAATCATTACAACACTTCAATTAAAAGACTAATGATTATGTAACCTTTGCACAGGCAAAATACTGCGGCCATTTAAATGTTAATATTTCATTGGGCTGAAGTAGAAAAGGTTTATTTTATGAACAAGGTTTATTTTGACTAGTAAAAATATTATCGAACAAAAATTGTAGAACAATATTTTTTGGAACACATATTCATGCTGTTACAAATATTTTAAACATTTTCAAACTGTAGCGTCATAATGGACAAAAGCCATTGCTCGGAGGGTCTATCATTATTTCCGTTTCCTATGAATCGTATTAAATTGCAATTTTTATTTACATCCAGAAATATATTTTATTATGTTGCTAACTTTCATTTTATTATTTACTCTTTCTTCACTACATTTTTTAAACATGAGATCTATCATCAATTTTGTTGTTAAATATGTTTGTAAAAGACCAAAAAGCGGCGAAAACTTGTCGAATTTTTAATTTCAATTTACTCAGAGTTATTCTTTTTCAGATTTAATTGACCAGTTTTGCAACAATCTATCGACGATTTTTTTTTAATTGGAAATTTAAGATTTGAAAAAGTTATCGTTGCTGTCAAAGCGTTAACATAATAGATTTTTACCACAACAACAATTAGCTCACACCTCACATTGCCCCTTTTTATGAACTTTTATAAATACCGAATTCCACGAAGATTGATTTTCGTCACCCCACATTTAACAATCCCTTTTTTAAAAATATTTTATACATAATTACTTCAAATATTTGTCTTAATTAAATAAACAGTCTCCAATTATTAAATAAATAACGAAGCATCTTTAAAAATCATACTATTTTTTTAATTGAAATTACCACAAAATTTATATGCGTTGATAAGTTTTAAATTATTAACACAAATTTATAAAATCATATAAACAGCAATAAATTAAATATATATATTTCACTAATTTTCAAAAGAAATAAATCATTAATAAATCAGAAAAAATAATTAGTATAAATTATTCATTTTGGAATTTCAGTTCACTGCTGGGTTGTAAATAAATAATAATTTTCACAAAAGTTTAATAAATCAATATGGAGTGTTAGTATCATTCACATGATACAGTATGTAAAAACCGCATTCGTATACCTCACTTTTTGCATTAAAAGCAAGCATTTAGAATACGAATTTGAGATTACTAAACATTTTTTTTTTTGCTTTTTTTGCTTTTTTCGTTTATTTATATACAGAATGATTTTTCTTTCTTTAAAATAATAAATTTATTAAAATTTTATTAAAAACTGTGTACTTTTCATTAATTAATTCAAACTACTTTAGAATATATGCCTGATTGTAATGTAAAAAGTTAGGTGTACGAATACGATTTTTACATACTAGTTACATATGAAAGCAGCTTGTATGCTGTATAGGCTCTTGCTCTTTAATAAACTTCCATCACCTAATTAATTTCTTGTATCTACAGCTAGATTCAAGATAATATATATATATACAAAAAAAATATTCAATCTCTTACAAAATCAATGAACTGATTCCATCCAGCATTGAAATTAATTTGGCGGGTAATTATAATTAAAACACTAATTTTTAAAAAAATAATTTTGCGCGTTTTTTTTTTAAATTTTAATTTTTTTTTATATATATATTTATTTATTTATATATATATATATATATATATATTATAATATATATATATATATATATATAATATATATATATATATTGTATATATATATATATATATCCAAACAAAAATATTTTAAACCTTCTCCTGCTGGAGTGCGAGAAACTGACCATATAACTAACCGCTTCAATGTCCTTATAACAACTGTCGTAAAATCCGGTCTTCATAT